>OZ030391.1:38587251-39018462 GCA_964023965.1 Melinopterus prodromus | reverse complement strand
CTCCTACAAGGCGGTATAATACCATGCGTTTTATGAAAACGCGTTATAGGAATTTGAGGATCGCAAATGTTGACGTATCCGCATTGTACGATAATCGCGTGATATGATGTATTCGCAAGCGAGTTGGTGGGAATTCGCGTTGTAGGAACCGCGTTATAGGAGAGTCTACTGTATGCGCGTATTTATATATAATCGTATTTATATAAAAATAATGCAATAAAATAAATAAATATCAATTTGCTAGAAAAAATATACCAAAAATATTTATTTTCTTGTAAACTTTTAGCATTTACTTATAAGAATACTTCGGTTCTTGTGTCGTGAGTTTTTATACAAAATTATTAGTAAACGTAATAACAGGGACGGTGCCGTAGACTGGCTAGGCGCCAGTCAACACCGCCGGCTCCTTTGATCTTCGCCGAAGCCCTTGTTCAAAGTGAAGCCGGCGTTCCCCTAATAAGTGTTTCTGCATTTTCTGCGGAGTGTACAATGGGCGCGGCTTGTTTCCTCCTCTCGCCCCTCAGTTTCGTCTAACTTTCGAGGCCGGTGACTGACATTTACTCTTTAAGTTTTACAATGTCCTCCCCGATCATGTAAAAGCACTAAATCTTAAATTATCAATGAAGAGTTGCCTGCTGGAGAAAGCATTTTATAGTTGGGAGGAATACCTTGAAAATAGTTTTACTGATATGCATGACCATTATTAGTTTGTTTGCGTATTTCACCATGTACCTGTTATTATTTTGATGTTCGTTGTATCGATGTGCTTTTACTTTTTAAATCTTTTCTATTAATGTATGATCTGACTTGCGAAAGTATGTACAATATGAATATCGCCAATAAATTATTATTATTATGTAACGGCGCCCATGACTACATTATCCCAGACGCCTCTCCGGGGCCTGTTTAGTTTGTATTTACTAATTAGAATATACATACTTATTATTTTGCTGTATTACATTTTTTTAGTGTGTGTGTTTTATTGTTTATTTGTTCAAGTTTGAGTGTTTGGAATTCAAATGCTAACTTTGCGTCTGTAATCTGCTTTTGTCTAAATCAACCTAACAAAGAATTTCAAAACATACAAGTTGTCTATTGCATAATCCCGAACGTGAAAATTTACAACAAATTACAAAAAACGCCACGGGTATTAACGCGATAATCCGTAATCAATATAATTGCAAACGTTTACCATGCAAATGAGTAGGTATGGGATCAGTTTGGCGGCGCATGCGCGAACTTTTGGCGCCAAAATTTGAATCGGCGCATGGCGGGAAATTTGAAATTTCAAGATGGCCGACTTCCGGAAGACGACCATTTTGAAAACGTCAAACCGGAAGTCGGCCATTTTGGCGTGAAATTTTGAATTTTCAACATGGCCACCGGAAGTCAACCATTTTGGCGGGCAATTTGAAAATTTTAAGATGGCCGACTACTTTCAAGATGGCCGTAACGTGTCCCGGCGCGCCGGTGTGAAGTTAGCCCCGGCCGCCGAAGACGGCCACCCCCAGCGTAGCACCGGCACACCGGCGTGAAGTTAGCCGAAGTCGGCCATTTTGAACCGGAAGTTGGTCATTTTGAACCGGAAGTCGGCAATTTTGAACCGGAAGTCGGCCATTTTGAACCGGAAGTTGATCATTTTGAACCGGAAGTCGGTCATTTTGAACCGGAAGTCGGCCATTTTGAACCGGAAGTCGGCCATTTTGAGCCGGAAGTTGGTCATTTTGAACCGGAAGTCGGCAATTTTGAACCGGAAGTCGGCCATTTTGAACCGGAAGTTGATCATTTTGAACCGGAAGTCGGTCATTTTGAACCGGAAGTCGGCCATTTTGAACCGGAAGTCGGCCATTTTGAACCGGAAGTTGGTCATTTTGAACCGGAAGTCGGTCATTTTGAACCGGAAGCCGGCCATTTTGAACCGGAAGTTGGTCATTTTGAACCGGAAGTCGGTCATTTTGAACCGGAAGTCGGCCATTTTGAACCGGAAGTCGGCCATTTTGAACCGGAAGTCGGCCATTTTGAACAGGAAGTTGGTCATTTTGAACCGGAAGTCGGCCATTTTGAACCGGAAGTTGGTCATTTTGAACCGGAAGTCGGCCATTTTGAACCGGAAGTAGGCAATTTTGAACCGGAAGTCGGCCATTTTGAACCGGAAGTCGGCCATTTTGAACCGGAAGTCGGCCATTTTGAACCGGAAGTCGGCCATTTTGAACCGGAAGTCGGCCATTTTGAACCGGAAGTCGGCCATTTGGGGGAGGGGGCGAGGCGTTAATGTGAGGGGGAGAGGCGCTAATGGGACGGGGAAGGATGATATTGGGAGAGGGAAGGCACGATACAGGGTCTGTATAATTTATACAGGGTCTGTATACAGGGTCTGTATAATTTATACAGGGTCTGTATACAGGTTCTGTTGTGATTATACAGGGTCTGTATACAGGGTCTGTTGTGATTATACAGGGTCTGTATAATTTATACAGGGTCTGTACCGGGACAAGTCCAAGTCCTAGTCCAAGTCCAAGTCCATGTCCAAGTGCAAGTCCAAGTCCAAGTCCAAGTGTTGACAGCTACTATAAATTGGCAATCATATGCGCTACTTCTTCAGTATTATTTATGATGAAGGTCGTTAATCATCCATCATTATCTCTTCCATTAAATAATCTAGACTGTCTTTGCTCAAATGATGAGTCCAAACATCAACGGCATGGTGAGCTCCTACCAAACACTATAAGAGCAATTATTTGTGGGCCATCTGGATGCGGAAAGACAATTCTTCTACTTAGTTTGCTATTTGAGGAAAACGGGTTACGCTTCGAGAATATTTACATCTTTTCCAAGACGTTATGTCAACCAAAATATGAATTTTTAAATAACATAATCAAGGAAATACCAGAAATTGAAATCTTCAACTATAGTAACAATGATGAAATTGTGGATCCTGAAGATGCTAAAAACAACTCTGTATTTATTTTCGATGACATAGCATGTGATAAACAGGATAAAATACGGTCATATTTCTGCATGGGGCGACATAAACTTGTTGATGCGTTCTACTTAACACAGACTTACACACGAATTCCTAAACATTTGGTTCGTGATAATGCGAACGTAATAGTTTTATTCCCACAAGATGTTCTGAATTTACGTCATATATATGATGAGCATGCTTCCACGGATATGAATTTTGAAAAGTTTCGAGAAATGTGTTCAGAGTGCTGGAAAGGAGGAAAACATAATGCATTAGTAATAATGAAAGATTTTGAAATTAAAGATGGTCGATACAGAATGGGGTTTGACCAGTATATATTAGGGGTCATAGAAAATATCATCAGTATCAATAAACCATTGTGTAGAAGAACAATGATGATGAAGAAGAAGAAGAACCAGTTGAGATATGGTAATCTCAAAAAGCGATCACTACTTCAGCGAGATGGAAAACACATTAAGCGACGAATTAGTGAAATTGCAAACGTAGTAAGAAAAAAATATCTAGCATTGAGATTGGGGCGTGAACATGATGCAGAAACAATTGAGCGTGTTGTAAAACCCATAACTAACTCTTTAAAAGACATTTCATCCAACACCTTAAATTTACTGAAGAAAAACATTAAAAACGAGGAAGATATTAAACAAGAAAATATTAAACACGAAGAATACGAAGAAGACGTTAAGACAGAAGATTCAAAGGTGGAAAAGTATGAACAATGGACTTATCAACAATTCCAGCCGAAATTAGAGAATTATATGAAACCGGTGTAAAAGGGCGACTAGATACGAGCTATGGAGTACAATACAATAACGGTACCAATACTTGGACCTTAGGCTCTAAACCCATAGAATTTTCGGGAGATAAAATCATTATCGATAATCGAAATACTTTTCGCGGAAGTAAAGGGTTATATGAATTAATATTTCTAAAGAAACCTATCGGGTATACGTCAAAAGATTTTAATACGTACGGCGAAATCATAAATTTAACGAGTGTGCATAAACGTAAATTTGAGGAGGATGCTCAAAATAGAGGTAGTAGATCATTCAAATACATTAAAATAATAAAACCCTTGCTTGAAAAGGCAACTAATCCGGATAGTCCTATAACAAAAATGAAAAAGAGTGGTGATGGACTTCAAATGGACTTCAATAATAAGAAGGTGGAGTATATATACTTTGACGACATCAACGAATTGATAGAACGATTAAAGCTATTGACCGCTTCACAAGCTGCCGGAAATAATTCTCATACTAACGAAATTGCCTCTATTATCGAAGAACTGAGAGAAGTTGAAGTAATTTTCTAACATGGGTGTAGATAAATTTGGAAGATCGCCTAGATCTACTACTAGCCGACAAGGTCAGCGAGCAACAATGTTCCCACTAACTAAATATCGGGGTTATGATATTCAAAGTCGTAAGTTGAGCAATATCGGGGCTCCCATAAATGATCACGATAGCGTTCACAAACAATACGCTGACACCGGAATTCTAGAATCCATCAATTTTACAAAGAAGGAATTGAAGACGTTGATGCAAAAGACAATCCCCGATAAGTTGACGAAACTGGATAGCGATATTCGAAGTTATATTAATAATGAAATTACCTCTATTAATGATAATATTACTACAACACAATCTCACATCGATTCTTTTAAAAGTATCGCTACCAACGACATCAAATCGGGGGCATCTAAAACCGACGAATTAGAAGAAAAACAGAAAGAAATGTGGAAAGAATTGCGAAAACAACGCGAAAAAATAGTGTTTCTTAATCATGCTAGTACAGAAGTAAATAAGGATTTGCGATCGTTTGCCCAACTCACTAGAAGTGAGGTCTCAGATATAGAAAAACGCGTATCATCTCTCGAACACAAGTTAAAGTTCAGTTCAACCTCTACCGTCACACCGTAAACTTTATAAAATGATCAAATTTAGCAAGGCAAAGGAGACTGTTGTAAACGAGCTACATAAGCCGGCTCGCAATAAGTTTCCTAGACGAAGAACTATTCTACACGGTATAGATGATCTTTGGCAGGCAGATCTAATCGAGCTCATCAAATATTCCCGCTTCAATAGAGGATTTAAATATATACTAATTGTAATTGATTGTTTTTCAAAATTCGTATGGATGGAGCCGATTAAGAATAAGTGATCGAGTGAAGTGTCACGTGCCATGGGATTAATATTGAAGAATTCACAACAACGTATTCCAAAGAATCTGCAAACCGATAACGGTACCGAATTCTATAACGGTCAGTTTAGTTCGTTAATGAAAAAGTATTCAATCAATCATTACTCAACGTTTAGTGTGATGAAGGCGGCCATAGTTGAACGCGCGATTAGAACCATAAAACAAAACTTATTCAAATTATTTAGCCTATACGGAAATTACAAATGGTATCATCTACTACCAACCGCCACATCAAAGTATAATAATTCAAAACATAGAACCATAGGAAAAAAACCCGTAGACGTAAATTCAAAACAAGTGGAAGCTGTACTACTCGGAACCGTTTACAATCACATCAAAATCACTGGTAAGGGTAAATTTAAAATTGGTGATATAGTCCACATAAGCAAGTTCAAACATGTTTTTACCAAACGGTATTTACCGAACTGGACAACGGAATTGTTTAAAATTACGTCAGTTAGAATAACAAATCCTGTGACGTATATGCTGAATGATATGGAAGGTCGACCAATAAAGGCCCCCTTTATTCCACGAATCAGAATTGTTAAAAGCGAACTTACCCGATGTGTATCTTGTGGAGAAAGTTTTAAGAAAAAGAGGGGGTAAAGTATTTGTAAAATGGCTTGGTTTTGATAACACCCACAACAGCTGGATCCCAAAGTCGCACATAATGTAGTGGGGTAATCATAAATTCAGGCAGCCACCGTCTCATAGATCAGTTGAGTGAAAGGTGATAATGATGAATAGTCCGTGCAACTACTGGTCGACAATCGATAGGTTGTATACCAAATATGAAGAGGCTATAAAAAATGAAACGCGATTCATCAACGAGTCGTGCTATGATGTAGAAAATGTGAAAATAATAACTGGATTAAGTGCTGCTCGAGGTTTTATCCCCATGATACGAATTACATTAACTTATATAACTTATACATTATCATACATCGTTATACAACGTCTGCTGATACCCACAACAATCATTCCTATAATTCATTGTGATTGGCCAATACTGGTTCGAACGTTGAAGGGCTTCTTGGAAAATGACAACGACCTCCGATACAAGAATATTACAACTGGTGAGGGAGAATTAAAGGTTGAAGAAATTGAGCCTGAACGACACTCATTAGGAGTCAGTGTTGTGCTAACCTTCAGAAATATATCAATTCATCTTTGTGAAATAGACATATCCGGTATTTTGTATCTTGATGATGTAATACAATGTAAGTTAGCAATGTTAAAAAAATTAAACTTTGCATATTATTTTAATAAGTTAATGATAACTTTTGTTAGGAATAATGTGCAAAATCCATATTCTAAGATAAAAGAGTTATGTATAAAAAATCCAAATGAATTTAATTATACGGTGTTAGGATTATCTTAGTCTTTCTAACACACTCTAAAACCATAACATAATCATATTTAGTCTTCAGTTTGTCATCGTCATTCAGCCGACATGTATCATAAGTCCTCAATTGTATTATTAGTATTAGTGTATTTGTTCATACGAATAGTTTGTATAAAACTTATAATAAGATATCAATCAGTCGCTCAGGGCTCTAACGTATGCGATAACGTTATTTCACATATTACACGTGAAAGGACTTTGAGTGATTTTACCGATGAGGAGTTAAGATTATTCCCTATCCAATATCTACGAACACATGTATCTGCACAACAACTGCAAAATGTATGGCATAAACTGCCAAAGGTGTATTTGGAAGATGATGAGTTAAAATCGAAATTACCCTGCTACAAGCATTACAATACTCCGGACCAGATGACGCACTACGAAGGACCACCACCTTCACGAAAAGACTGTCAATTTTGTAAAATATTGAATATGTAGATACAAATTGATGATTTATCTAAATAAATGTATTAAACGAATTATGCTGTATTATTTATTTTTAGTGATGTAAGAAAGGGGTGTCTAAAATATACCATAAAAGGGAGCTACTTTTGAAAATCTCATTAGTATCAATGAATACGTATAAGGGAGAGGGTCTCTTAAACAAAGTTATTAATAATCTACCGTTTGAACTATGTACATTTTTACCGGGGTATCAGTTTTGCGGGCCTGGAACTAAATTACAAAAGAGGCTACAACGCGGTGACGGGGGAGTGATAAACTGGACACAGCCTGTAGAAAGCACGATATCGCGTATTCCAAACATAAAACTTTAGAGGATCGACATCAGGCAGATAAAGAACTCGAGTATAGTGCTTGGGATAGAATAAAATCATCAGACTCTAAATTGGGTGAAAAAGTATCCGCTTGGTTTGTTACTAACGGTATGAAGTTAAAACGACAACTTGGTATGGGAATGCCAACATCTAAACGTTCCAAAGTTGTAAAGAAGAAGAAGAGAAGGATGAAGAACCAGAAACCAAAAGTTGCATTCCGCAAAGCAATTGTAGACAAAGTTGCCAAGACTATTACCAAATCTGATAATTTGAAAGACGCATCACGCTTAGCTGTACAAAGTGCTCGTTTAGCTGTTAAAGATGCTGGGGGAAAGTCAAGAGTAAGAGTCCCCCGTATAATCCCAATTCCGAAGACTGGTGGCATCCTTCCTCTACTACCAGCAATTTTTGCCGGACTATCAGCTTTAGGAGGATTGGGTGGTGGAGCCGCTGGTGTATACAGAGCCATAAAGGGTGGACAAGAGGCTCGAGATAAGTTAAAGGAATCGGAACGTCATAATAAAACGATGGAAGCGATAGCTATTGGTAAAAAAGGATCTGGATTATTCTTGAAGAAACATAAGTCCGGCTTAGGGTTATACTTGAAGAACATTTTTTGAAAGAGCTACCCAAGAGACCCCTAACCAACATCGATTTAGTGAGATACGCTAAAATATTAAAAATCCCCAATTTTCGGGGAATCTTTATGTGCGACACATTACCGAAAACACCTCACACCCCAAACGAGGCTGGCATTGTTAATTTGGATAATGACAGTGGAGCGGGGACTCATTGGGTAGTATATCGGAAGACAGGACATCAAGTCAGCTACTTTGATAGTTTTGGAAACCTGCGACCGCCAAAGGAGTTGATAAAATATTTCAAACATTGTAAAATAACATATAATCATGAAAATGTACAAAAGAAAAATACTTACAATTGTGGACACTTGTGTTTAGAATTTCTAATAAAGTATAAATAGTAGTACGCACAACAAATTGTTTAATTATGTCTCAAACGTTCACCCTAAGGCCTCTTTCAAACGATCCGACTTTCGCCGTGCGCCGTCTATGGCGCGACGCCGTGGTTTTCAAATAACCATAGTTATTTACGGACTACTTCACACAGTAAGAATCACGCCGTTTCCGAATTTTAGCCGTGTACGGCCGCCGTTGTCCCAACGGCGCCCATTTCAATACAGCGCGGCGCTTTGCCGTCCACGGCATAAAATGTACACGCAGTTAGATATGCGTGTTCAAACACGCCGACATCGCATTGGACGGCTTCTCCCCCTTCGAGAAGATTCTCGCCACATCTTTAGTTGCAACGGTGATTATGAGAGAGTCCTGATTATGGCGAGTCCGGAAATTGATGTGGAGGTTTTAATAACCTTAATCTCAGAAAGGCCAGTGCTTTGGGACAAAAGTCTAGATGATTATAGGTGCAGAACCAAAACGTCGGCAGCATGGGAGGAAGTATTCAAAGAATTGAACACAAACTTCGAAGATGCGAGTGAGGAAGACAAAAAGAAATATGGTACTTATTTTGTTTTATTTAGTTATTAAATTGATGTCAGGTTACATTGTTACATATACACACATTACAATTTGCACGACGAACTGTTGAAATTAACGTTAGTTTTAGCAAATAACGCGTTGTTCACATTGTATATTCTACACATTCATTTATTCCACTGCCATTGAAGCGACCCTTCTGGAGTCATGATGAATTCAGAAAAAGCGTTTCTTACATCATTTCCTGACTTATTTCCGCGTTCACCCTGCATATCAGCAATATCTTCGAGACCTTATATTGTGAGTGTGTCTTCAAAGTTGTAACCATCCCTTTCTCTCACAAAATTGTGCAAAATACAGCATGCCTTTACTACTTTTATAGACAGTTCCGTGGATACATTAAGTGGTCTATGGAATATCCTCCATTTATTTGTTAGGATTCCGAAAGCACATTCTACATACCTTCGAGCTCTACTCAAGCGATAGTTAAATATTCGCTTTTGCTGATTTAGGATTTTTCCTGAGTACGGTCGCAGAAGGTGTTTGTGGATCCCAAAACCTTCGTCACCAATAAATACGTAGGGAACACGTTGTCATCCACATCCCGGCAAAGGCTTTGGGTGGGGAATAGGTAGACTATTGTTTGATATTTTTTTTCCAAAGCAGTGATTCCTTGAAAACTGTCGAATCGCTGTCTTTTCCGTATGCGCCAATATCAACAAAAAGAAAACGATATTCACTATCGACCACAGCCAATAGTACCAACGAAAAGAAATTCTTATAGTTGAAAAACAATGAACCACTGTGTTCTGGTTTAATAACTCTAATGTGTTTACCGTCAACTGCTCCGATGCAATGGGGAAACTGAGTTTTCTTCAGAAACCCATTAGTCACAAGCTCTAGTTTTTCTACTGTTAATGGAGGCATAAATTCGGAAAGCATTATATCCCATATTGCATTACAAACGTCCTGAACAATCGTAGAAATAGTAGACACTCCAATTCGATATGCGAAGTGAAGATCCGTGAAACTTCCATCGTCCTCCGACCCCTAACGCAAGAAAAGGGAAGAAACGTAAAGAAATGGATATTGATCGCTTAATTTTAGAAAAACTCCAAGAGCCAGAAGACCGTCATGCCAAATTTTTTAAAGGGATTCTCCCCAACCTTGAAGACTTCGATAATAGCAAAACAATCAGATTCCAAATAGAAGTGTTGAATGTAATACAAAATATTCGCAGGTCCCGAACAACTACTCCCACTGCATCAACCATATCTACCATATCCCATCAACCATGGCCGTATCAACCATATCAACCAGTAAATATCCATCAACCGGTGCGCAATATTAATCAACGAGTACACAATATACCGTCTCAACAAAATTACTACAGACCTCAATGTACGCAACCTTCCGTTTCTCCAACTTCAGAACCGTCATCGTCCGAGACGGTCGATTCTGTCGCCAGTTTCTTGGATTTATAAATTTAATATGCGTTATTGACAAATTTTAAAATAAATTTTTTGTATTTTCAAAAGTCTATTATTTCATACCAGAGTTTCACAGACTTGAAAAAGTACCTACTAGATAATAATACGCAATGAAATCTTACCTCAAAGATACAACGAGTCTTTCAGTTGGTGAGATGGCATCCCTCATCTTCGTATTCTGCTTGAGAAGTATAGGACTTATACGATCCAGGAGCTCATCGAAACTTGACAGAGACATCCTAAAGTAATTGAAAAATTTTTTTTTGTCTTTTCGCAGATCTTTATATAATGTCACGAAAGCACCAGCAAGCGGTCTATCAACATTTAAAGGATGAACCCACTTCCTCCGCTGTTGCTTCTTTTTATTTTTTTTGTATAAATAATACAAATATAACAAATGTTCACGACTGTTCATTGTATAGAATGCACTTCAGTCTTCAAGTACTCAAAAACAACTGATCAGGACGCACGGCGTCAAGCCGCGTCGTGAGTTGCTTTCGACCACGGCGTTTGAACGGCGGTATGTTTTTTTGGTAAACACGGCGCTGTGCCGTTGACGGCACACGGCAAAAGTCGGATCGTTTGAAAGAGGCCTTACAGGTACCAAGAGTACGCTCTCAATTGATTTCTACCCTCTAATAGAATTGGAACATAGATCACAGTATTCCCTAGCTCTACTTGCTCTGCATACGTACAACAGTATTCCCAATATTGAGGAAGGTGTAAACAATAAATTTTATTTCGGAGATCCAAAGTTAGATAAGCAAAAACAACAACACGAAGACGTAATCGAGATTCCTACAGGATCATACGAGCTCAGCGATATTACGTCACACATTCAGGAGGAGTTATCCGCGCGCGGACATATACCGGCATCATTAGATAAATCTACATACGATAATTATCTATCGATCAGGGGAAATAATAATACTTTGAGGTGTGAAGTGAAAAGTGAACTACGAATCAACTTTACTAGTGAGAATTCCATTGGACGAGTGCTGGGGTTTTCATCGAAAGTACTTATACCGAAAACTAAATATCAATCCGACTTACCGGTAAATATAAGTAAGGTTGTTACGATACGTGTTGAGTGCAATATTATCCACGGCTCGTATTATAACGATAAAACCTCGCATACGTTGTATGAGTTTGCTCCAACTGTAGATCCTGGCTATAGTATCGATATAGAACCAAGTAATTTAGTATACCTACCCGTAATAAATCAGTATTCCATATCCAATATCACGATAAATTTACTCGATCAGAGTGAGGAATTGGTCAACTTTCGGGGTGAGAAGATTGTCATTAGATTGGAATTGAGAAAACTCAACTAACATGGGATTGGTTTTCAATACCCAACTACCTGGAAGGTATATAAACAAGCAACATTTTAAAGCAGGATCAGTTAGTGTTCGACCGACAGTAGTAGTACAACCATCATCGATTAAGCGCTCTTCCACATTATCCGCAGAAAATATTCAGTTTTTACGTTCTCTAGGATATCATGTCAGAAAAACTATCGTTATTCGGAAACCCCGAATTTGATACTTCCATAGCGCGAGAAGAGATCCATACTTACCATCCCACAACTAAATCTTTCCAGCCGAATGATGAAATTGAGATCACAATCAATCAGAAAGATGTTCTGGTCTCGATGTATGAGAGCGCTCTGTACATTGATGGAAATATTGAGCATTCAGCTACGGGGAAGGGTACTGTTAGGATTACAAACAATCTGGGTGCGTTTCTCTTCGGAAGTATCAGCTATGAAGTCAACGGTATTGAGATTGATAGAGTTGAAAATCCAGGAATTACGACACTCCTAAAAGCCTACTTGTGCTTAAGTGAAAATGAGTGTAAAGGTCTTCAAATTGCTGGACTCACATACCCGCTTGATAAAAACATGTATACGCTGCACGAGGATAACAAATTCTCTCTTCGTGTCCCTCTAAGTTTTCTGCTGGGTGTTTTTCATAACTATAGACGTGTTATTTGCGGATGTCATAAGCTGCGTTTAGTACGTGCTAAATCTGATAATAATTGCTATCAAATTGTTCTCCCAGAATCCGATAAGGATGCACCCGAATTGAAAACTTTGAAAATAAATCTCACTAGCGTTCAATTAAAAGCAAAACATATAATCCCCTCAGATATCGTAAAATTAGAAATTTATGAGGAACTTAAGCGTGACAAAGCCATACTAATACCCTTCCATAAGTGGGAATTACATGAGCTACTGAGTCTTAGGAATACCTACAACGATATCTGGGCAGTAAAGACAACCGTCGCCCTCGAGAGACCGCGATTCGTTATTGTTGCATTCCAAACAAATAGGAGAGATAACATTAAGAGTGACATATCATACTTTGATCATCTGAACATCACGGATCTGAGGGTGTACTTAATTTCCGACTGCTATCCGTATGAGTCTATACGTCTGAACTTTGATCAAAAGAGATACACCGAAGCATTCCAGATGTATTTAAACTTTCAGACTAGTTTCTTGGGTCGTAGTCACCCCGAACCTCTGCTAAATTATAAAGATTTTAACGAAAGAGCCGTATTCGTGCTGGACACATCTAAACATAGTTCAGAAGTTGTGCTCCCATCAACCTGCGACATCAAACTTGAATTTCAAAGTTCAAGTCCAAGCAATTCCCCGATAATACTAAAGCTTATTGTATTATCGTTCACGATGGCATTGTTGAATACATTCCTGTGCATGAGCTCACCCGTCAAATTAGATAGTAGCAGTGGGGGATTTTGTTGATGGAGAATTTTGCTCAGTTTAATTCCTACTCCCATCAACGATGCCGGCTAAAACAGTATCTAAGAAACTAAGCGCTCTTAAACGGAAGCAGCAAGTGTTACGCGACCAATTAAAGTTATTCGTGTCAGAACTGGAGGATTTAAATGGAACTATTGCAATGTACAGTTTTGCGAAGAAGTTTGAAACAATCGACATTACGTGATAGGTGGGGATAAAAGTAGTATATATTAGTAGGATATAATTAATTCATTTAGTTTCCAGTTTACCACCAAATAGAAACATTCAAAATAAAATCGTTGTGGTCGACATCCAAGGTTTCCAACTCAGGTCTGGCGATTTTATAGTAAAAGAATTATGCATTTACGATGGTAAATATCCCGTTAACCATTTATTCATACCATCCACCAAATATGAAGAGCTGAGCGAGCTGGAAAAGAAAACTATCCGCCATCTCTCAACACATCATCATGGTCTCGACTACTGCGGAGGTTTCATAGAGCTGAGCAAACTATCCAACGTCTTGGAATTACATCTCAGTGATGTGGATCGCATATATGTAAAAGGTGCCGAAAAATATCGAGTACTATTACAACATTTGACCAATATGAAGTTTCAACCACACATTATCAATTTGGAAGGGATTGAATCCTGGTGTCCACCACCACCCCTCATGGAGAAGTTTACACCATGCAAGTTTCATACAAAAAATAATATTAGCGCAGTTTGTGCCATGAATAATTGTAAGCTACTATATAATTATATTATGTCAACTTTACCATTATAACGAAATAAATACATTAAACGAATTTCTTGTGCATTTTATTACATAGGTTAAGAAGTGATATAAGATTAATGTCAATACGGTAAATAAATTAGAAGACGATTATTACGTCATCATGGTAAACATGTTCAATCACGATTTTACGCTCAATATATTTCATGATTAGAACATTGATTATGGCGTCATCATGTAGACATGTTCAAACCTGATTTTTACTCAAAACAGATATTTCATGATTAGAACATTGATTATGGCGTCATCATGTAGACATGCTCAAACATGATTTTTACTCAAAACAGATATTTTGATGATTAGAACATTGATTATGGCGTCATCATGTAGACATGTTCATACATGATTTTTACTCAATAAAAATAAAAATGCAGATCAATTCAATTAAGTAATTTTATTTAGCATACAATTTATAAATTTACAACAGTTATTAGTTGAGCATTAGTAGGCATTCCAACGTTTTTTTCGCCCTTGTATACCATGGCCATTGATGACAGACTCTGGAGTTGGTCTTCAGTGGTGATGGCTTCGGCTAATCTCTTCGGAAGGAATGTTACGAAATTTTCAAACTCCACAAGAACCGACGGCCATTGACACTTTGTAATTATTTTCGCTGATTTAATTGGATACGGTGTATCGATGTCTAGCTCTGATATCTTCTTCTTTGGCTTTATCTCGCAAAGACCCAACTCGGACAGTCTAGATGACATATTGTTTGCTGCTGTAGTTGATGTTACTCTTGAAATCTAGTTGTGAACTACTGACTAATGTTAAATAATAACCCTATTTATAGGAAAGGATGTTGTGGAGAGGGGAAATTGTTTAACCAATTACGACATTAGTTGCGTTGCTTTTTGTAGCCGTAAGGTACAGAGTCGAAATCTTCACCAAACCGGCTTTTTGTCGAATTGGGTCTATACTTTTTCTTTTCCTCAACAGTCACAATCTCATGACATTTAGTTCTTCGAAAACTTGTAGATGTTACTTCGAGGGGAGGAAGTTCTTGAATTATCATGTCTTTTATAGAGTGAAAATTGATTAATTTAGAGATTTCGTAATTGTTTCTGATACCCTTCACTTTTACCACTGTTTTTAGAGTGTTCTTCTTGGTAGCGTAAACCTCGTATGCGTAGTTCTTTGGTCCGCCGGATACGAAACGTGTTATGTAACTACTCTTGCCGTATTCTTCCAACTCGTCTGTCATATCGCCGAGGAAACTACCTGTTGGTATATCTGCCTCGTCATCTCTGGAGATATAGATGACTGAGTCTGTATCATAGTAAAGAACTCTGTTGCCCAATCTTTCAAGATAGCTGTACAGTTTCAGCCGGGCTTGCGCAGTTGTGTAAGCCGCAAGCGCAACGTTAACGGTGGTTAAGGAATCGTATGTTTCTTCTCTAAATTCGTAGTTTACTACTACTACATCTTCGTTAATAGGAACAATTCCGTTAACGTATAGAGAGGGGTTTGTTAAAAGAGAAAATAAGTCCTCCGGTTGATTGAGAATAACCGTTTTCGGTTGATTTTCTCTTTGACCAAGCTTTCCCCAAAACGAGTTCAGGATTAACTTAGCTAAAGATCTATGTCCGGGGTTACTTACAATTTGATCAAAATTGAGCTTAATTCCTTCTCTTTTGAAAAATTCTTCGATGTAGTCGTTCTTTTCCTTATCCGATACACAATTTCCGGGCCACCCCGACGCCTGCTGTTTAATGCGAGTGAATTCATTCATCATTTCGGTAAACAGACCGCCTGACTTCCGTTCAGGATCATACCGTGAGAATTGATTATACTTCCAAATTTCATGTATTTTCAAAATTTGGTATCCCATCTCCAATGCTTTTCGGACTTCGTCGATCACCCAGGTCCCCGATAAAGCACGCTCCTCCTCATTGTGGTTACATTCCTCGGAACTCATAACCTCACCACAAGTCCTAGACAGAACAAACATAAGTTTATTGTTCATTTTAACCGGTAACACTGGGTGATACAAATCCTGTGGCGGTAGTATTGTGCATTTGATCAATCCTTCTGTATTGGGTATTTGCAGCTTTAAACAATCGTCTCCTACATGAACCTTAGGATGGCCAACGGGAAATTTCCCATACTTGCATACCCAGGGGTACAAGGAGCAAATATCGATATACTTGATTTTTCCCTTGGTCGACATTCGTAATAAGTAACACAATTTCCAGTTCTTCCTCCGTAGAAGGCGTCGCGGGGATTAAGCGGTGATGTTTGAACCATTGGATGATTAAATGTGTACGCTTGTATTTCGGGGTTGCAAACCAAACAACGGCGAAATTCACACTCCCACATCTCATGCACTTCATATCCTTGTTGTCTTAATCGTTCTGTCTTTGCTATGGTTGACTCTTGCCTTAAATTGAGCGTACCTTCATCGTGTAAAAGGTTATCACGATTAAATTTAAAACATTTTTCACAACCATGATAGAAGCACCCATGGAATTCAAAGACCTTATTGGATTCAGCACAAAATCCATCAACTTTTAATCCTCCAATTATTCTCTCCCGTCCTTTTGCAGCATGAGCTATATCAATGCCTCGTTGATGTTCCTCCCACACAAGCCACGGAATTGCTATTTGTGACTGGTTATCACGATATCGGTAACCACCTTTAGGTATTATTCCAATGGTAAATCTTCGTAGAAAGTTTCTGCGGAACACTTTGTTGCAGGTTGATGCAATAGTGCAGGCTTCAGTGAACGGACATACCTTCGAAGTTGTAAGCATTTCCCTCCTAAACTTCAGACATGCTTCCGTTAGAATTTCCACATCACTAACGCAATACTCTACCAATTGTTTCTTGAAATCAAAAACATCCTCCCTATGTTCTTCATACCACTGTAGAAACTGCTTTCTCTCATCCATGTTGTCGTCGTCATCCGTACCCATCATGGTGTCGGGAGAGTAATTTTCCAAAGCAGGAAGGGGTCCTACATATTCACTGTTGGCAGCAGTATTAAACATATGAGGGAAGTATCCCTTTTTAAAAATGTCCGGTAACCCGAATGCTTTCGGTAGTTTTGATAACGCCATTGGGAAATAGTTTAGGGAATCTATTAACTTCACATTCCCTATGGTCATCTGAACTAATTTCGTTCCTCGCATTATTAATTCAGGAGTTGTCGTGTATGCAACCTAACGAACTGACGTATTGTATTATAAGTGATCTAGAACGGATCGATATTTTTAGTATGCGATTGACAGCCATACTGTACGCATGTATCTACTGCATATTCGTTCAGTAAATGTTTGATTAGTTACCCAGTGTTTTATTCAGACATATCATCTGAATTTGGCGACGAAGATAAGAGTAAACGTTCTCACAGTGTTAAACCTCGACGGTTGAAAACAGTGCGTGTGTAAACACGACAAAAGAACTTAGTGCATAAGTGACAAGCGCTTGACAGACGCCATTCACAAGCGCGTGGCGGTAAACAGTACAGTACCAGAAAGAACGGAATTACGACCAACGATGGCGATTTTAGGTAACATTGAACAATTCAATACTAACGACGCATCGAATTGGGAATCGTACCAAGAAAGAATCGAGTTTTTTATGAGCGCTAATTCAATTACGGACGTGGATAAGAAGAAAGCAACGTTTCTCAGTTTATGCGGCCCGGCAACATACGAGATACTTCGCTCACTTATAGCACCGGAAAAGGTACAGGCCAAAGACTATGACGTAATAATAAGGGTGCTTAAAGACCATTTCGCGCCGCGTACATCGGAAATAGTGCATCGATTTCGATTTTATCGCCGCGATCAACAATCGGGTGAGACAATAACAGTGTTCGTGAAAGAACTACGCGTTCTAGCGGAAAATTGTGGTTTCGGACAAACTTTAGACACAATGTTACGGGACAGACTTGTGTGCGGTGTCATAGACGAAGGACTACAGCGCAGACTACTTGCCGAAAAGGATCTGGTATTTACGAAAGCATACGACATGTGTTTGGCACACGAAACAGCATCCAAAGGATTGACGTTACTCCGTGAGTGCAATCCGGGGTCAGGGGGAAGTATAGGAACTGCAGTACGTACAGTTAACTTCCATAATAAACCAAAACAATACAAAACAGTGGAACAGGCGCGCAAACAAAAGTGTTTTCGGTGCGAAGCTGATCACTCACCGGACGAGTGTAAATTTAAAAATGCGAAATGTCGGTACTGCTCAAAACAAGGACACATTGAAAAGGCATGCTTCCTGAAGAAAAAGCGGACAAGCAAGAAGGTGCACAGCCAAATCACAACCAAGGTGGAAGAGGATGACGACCAAGATACGGATGATTACGGCCTAACCCTACACAAAATGGTTGGAGAACAGATTCCAGGTAAAGTGATGATTACGCTGAAAATAAACGATGAGCCGGTTCGAATGGAAGTGGATTCGGGCGCAGGCGCGAGTGTCATCGGGGCACAGACATTTCAAGGAATTTACGCGAAGAAGAGACCAGCATTACAACCTCCAAAACTAAAGTTAAAAGACTATCAAGGTAAGGTGGTGGATACTTTAGGAGAATGTATGGTTCCGGTCAACTTCAAGAAAAAGTCGGCACAGCTGCCACTGATCGTGGTAAAAAACAACCGATCCAGTCTTTTGGGTAGGAATTGGTTTGCAGCTCTTGGAATTTCAGTGACCGGTATAAACAAGATTTCGAGTGCGTGCGGGAATGTGCCGGAT
Source organism: Melinopterus prodromus (assembly GCA_964023965.1). NCBI lineage: Eukaryota > Metazoa > Arthropoda > Insecta > Coleoptera > Scarabaeidae > Melinopterus > Melinopterus prodromus. The sequence continues at coordinate 38,999,818 of OZ030391.1, read as the reverse complement.
TACGTAAGCGAATACCCGGAAGTATTCGAAGAGCGAATCGGGACATACCGTGGTCCACCAGTTTCGTTCAACATAGACAAAACCGTAAAACCGATCGTGATGAACGCGGGTCGGGTACCGTTCGCGTTGAAGGAAAAAATCGACCGCGAACTAGACAGACTATTAGAACAGGGTGTGCTAGAACCTGTGACACATCCCACTTGGTGCACTCCGACGGTAAGTGTGATCAAGGATAACGGGGACATTAGATTGTGCGGAGACTATCGCGTAACACTGAACAAAGCACTGCGTTCAGATATGTATCCGGTACCCTCAGTGCGGAGCATTTTGGCGACGTTAGCTGACGGAAAGGTGTTCGCGAAAATCGACATGGCGCAAGCTTACCTACAATTAACCGTAGATGAAGAAGCAGCTGAGGCCCAGGCGATAATAACACACAGAGGAGCATTCAAGTGCAGAAGACTACAGTTCGGAGTTTCCGTGGCTCCACAGATATTCCAACATTTCATCGATACACGTCTAGCTGGGATACACGGGGTATTGGCATATTACGACGACATCCTGTGCGTTGGGAAATCAGAGGCGGACTTACAGATGAAGGTACGGGAAGTACTACGACGTTTTCGAGAAGACGGTCTACACGTCAAGAAGCAAAAGTGTACCTTCCAAGCCGAGAAAATAACGTACCTTGGGTTTGAAGTGAGTTCGACAGGAATCAAGCCTATGAAAGACAAGTTGACAGCAATCCAGAATGCACCAGAACCAACAAACAAGACAGAACTACAGGCTTTTCTGGGACTGATTAACTTCTACCACATCTTTCTACGCGACAAGGCTAATATCGCAGAACCATTACATAGACTACTACAAAAGGACACAGAATTCAAATGGCGAGAAGAACATCAAATAGCTTTTGAGAAATTGAAAGAGAGTTTGACATGTGGAGCGATACTAGCACATTATGACGACAAGAAACCTCTCATAATAACGACTGATGCAAGTCCATACTGAGTCGGATGCGTGTTGAGCCAACCAAATGATGACGGCAACGAGGCGGTAGTGGCATACCATAGTCGAACATTATCGACAACTGAAAGAAACTTTGCCCAGATAGACCGCGAAGCTTTGGCCTTGGTTACCGGTGTGAAGAAGTTCCACGACTACTGTTATGGAAGAGGCTTCACATTGAGGACGGATCACAAGCCATTGCTGGGAATTTTTGGCAAGCAAAAGAATACGCCGGAGATACTTTCTCCAAGAATGCTGCGATGGTCAATAATGCTCAACGCTTATGACTACGATCTACAGTACATCCCAGGGAAACAATTAGGTAACGCTGACGCTCTTAGCAGGTTACCACTGAAGACAAAGTCGGTTGAACCACCGCCAGCTCTTGAAGTGTTGATGCTTGAAAACATGCCAGAGAAAATACTTCAAGCGAAAGAGATTGCTACAGAAACAGCAAAGGATCCTACTCTCTCCAGAGTGCTGCAGTGGATTTGGAAAGGATGGCCACGTAACACCAAGGAATTCCCGATCGAATTTCAACCATACTTCCAACGCCAAACAGAGCTATCGTGCTACCAAGACTGCCTATTGTGGGGCACGAGGGTGGTTATACCACCAGGAGGGAGGGAAAGAATCCTAGATTTACTACATGCTGCACACCCAGGTATGGTCAAAATGAAAGCTTTGGCGAGATCATACGTGTGGTGGCCTAACCTGGATCGAGAAATAGAGGACAAGGTGAACAGATGCAGGATATGCCAAGAGACAAGAAACATGCCGAGAAAGTCTCCAGTCCATCCATGGGAATGGTCAAGAGCTCCGTGGACACGATTGCACCTAGACTTCGCGGGACCAGTGAACGGTCGCATATATCTCATCATCATTGACTCTTACTCGAAGTGGTTAGAAGTCAGACTAGTACCTAGCACTTCCACAGCATGCACGGTAAAGGTACTGAGAGAACTGTTCGCTACACATGGCATACCAGACGTCATTGTATCGGACAACGGAACAGCCTTTACTTCAGAGGACTTCAAGGCGTTCCTCAAGGGTAATGGTATTAGACAAGCGTTAGTAGCGCCGTACCACCCAAGCAGCAACGGGCAGGCTGAAAGAATGGTACAGAACGTAAAGAAAGCGTTAAAGAAGATGGTATCCCCAGATGTAACCACAACACTAGCCAGATATCTTTTGACACAGCATATCACCCCGCATACTACAACCGGGAAGTCACCAGCAGAAATACTGATGGGTCGAAGATTAAACACATTATTGGATAAAGTGCACCCAGATTTCGCAAAAGATATGAGCAGTAAGCAACAAAAGGCATTCGAGGGCAAACCGTCACCCAGAACATTCACACCTGATGATTCGGTCTACGCGAGGTCTTATGTACCTGGGAAGAAATGGATACCATCCACTATCATACGTCCTACCGGACCAGTCAGCTACGAAGTTGAGACTCCAGCAGGCGACGTCATAAGAAGACACACCGACCAGTTAAGAAACAGAGCTGATCAGGAAGCACCAGATGTCACTGACGACGGAGATGGAGAAACGACAGCCGAAACGACAGCCGACGCACATGTGCCAGCGACACCACAGCCGAAAAATCCCACGGCAGAAAGGGAACCATGAAACACCTTGACTTTCTATTCCCAATGAAAGCTATAAAATATTTTAACAACAAGTTCCGGAACCTTGAGCTCTACCTGTGCGCTCATGCAGTCCTTGGGGTTGCACCGACTAACTCTGGGAGAGGGCGTGGGGATAAACAACATCCAAACGCAAGGTGTTCCGAAATGGGCGCCACACAATCTCAACCCCGCCGTGGACTATCGCTTGATTGTGAAAGCTGGCTGAAAGAGAAATGATGCCACACAGGGACAAGAAGAGAACCAAAGTTGCCGGAAAATCAAGTTTATTAAATGCCCACAGACAAATAAAAGTAAAAAAAAGTACACCAAATTACAGCGGTAGCTTGGGCAGATATCCACTGACCAGCAAGGTCGACCACCGTTCAAGTAATCCACACCTGAACGAGTCACAATAATACAATTTATCAAATACACCAAAATATCAAATAGCAACGCTTCGGCAACGTTAGTGCCGATAATTAACCTGAAAAACAAAAAAAACCCGAAAGATAAATGCGACAACCGACGAACACGTTCTTGGTCAAGCACGAAATTCACCGCAGTATCTGGGATAATATTCCCCAGACGTGGAATTAAATTAAATCAATCCGACCGAAAAGCGTTGGAAATTTGATTAACAATAGTGTCAAAATGGATGAAATTAATAAATTAAAATAAGGCAATATTAACTAAATTATTGTCCCAAATGACCAGGACGATTCAAATTCAAAGTTAAATTGTAAATTAAAATTCTCAAACCTTACAGAAACACTTTGCCGGTACACCTTCACCCGACTAACCTAACCTCAACGTTTATCCAATATAAACAACCAAGTAAATTTAGAAAAGGGCAAAGATAAGATACACTTATCTAAGTAAATTAAATTAAATTAAATTAAATTAAACCAATCAAATTAAATCAATCTGTACAATTGAAATTTAAATCAAATAAAAAAAAAATATTAACGAGGTTGAGGGAGGCTAGCTACCGTTGCATCAACGCACAACAACGGTCCACCGCAACAGCTGTTTGTTGGGGTAGGTGAGGTTAGAAACCTTCCGGACAAAGATACGATAATGGTGAACGGCTCACCCAAAGTAAATTATACAATGAAAGAAAAATACAACTAATTACGACACGAATAAACTTCCGGCAGCACTGCGTCAAGGGCGAGGGCCCGGTGGAGATATAAATATAAGTCAAACCTTGACCTCGGCAGCGAAGGAATGTCCCCGTTCCACGAAGACACCCGCAGTCCTAGCAAGGCAAACTCTCCGCAGCTCCCGACGCTCTACTCCACGAAACTGGTCCTCTGATCGCAAGGGTTGTCCTCCGATCCAAAGACGAAAACGTCCCCAGACGAAGACACCACAGAAAAGGATAAACGCCACCAGACGTAGAGTAAATATCCAGGAGGTCCAGACGACGAATAAATATCCAGCGATGAATAAATATCCGACGATGAATAGACGTAGAATCAATATCCAAAGACGAAGAATATATCCGACGATGCCCAGACGACGAAGAAGAAGAAGCCTAAAAATATTCCTCGCAATAAGGAACCAATTCTCAAAGTAATAAACGAACCAGAGACTCACCCTAAGATCTTGAGCGGGCTTAACCGTGAATCCAACAGTAATCTACGTACTAGATCCGCACAAAAGGCGACGTTCCAACCATATAACACACTCCAATGGTTAAAACTTCTCAGCTCGGGAAGGATGGTTCCGCATACAGCGAGAGATACTTCGTATACCAGCAAGGCACCAAACAAACGAGTAACTCCAAGTCACTTCCACACAGCTTCACGTAGACTCCAGGATAAAGTTGACGGACAGCGATTCGTCTAACAACCAAGACTCGACAATTCAGAGGGACAAAATGCGGTTCTATATATAGCCGTGCTTCCCGCTCTAACCGGACCAAAAACCTCGCAAAAAGGCAATTAGAGGGACTTTAATCAAAGGAAACCAGTCGTCAGGAGCAGAAAAATCCAAGGAGACTCACAATAACCCGGTCGACCAAATCTGAACAGTTTAAGAGAAAACAGGAGAAATGAATGGGAAAATACACTGTCTCGAACCCCGCACAAAAACTAGCCCTACTCAAATACGCAACCTTATTCAAACTCTGTTAATAGTGGACCAAATTCCACGAACGATGACTTGATGTAGAGCTGAACTTTTCCTCGTCACACAAAACAAAAAATCGTCGCTCTACGACGTCGCGTCGAAAAGTTACGCAATTAAATCGATAAATCGCCCAAGAGGTACAGGAAGCGCCATCTTACTGCGGATAGCGGAAAACGTTCCAACTCAAGCTACCCATGCAAAATCACGGGGACCAACCAGTAAGAATTCAACCTGTGTGCAAGACCCGAGAAACTTGAAAACGGCGACAGTAGCAGAGCATAAACCGTTCAAAACATTCCGTAAAAACGGCAGTGTAACACTCCCCCTCTCCTTTCACAACGGGAAATCTTCCCAAGATTTTCCGGGTTACTCCCGACCGGCAACTGAAACAACAACCCGCACGCCCAAAATGCACCGGAGGACAAACAACTAATGAAATTTACTTAACCTAACTAAAAAAAGCACCGGCATACCTTCAAAAGAAATCCAAAACATTTTTGAGAGGAAATTCCTCATCAAAAAGACTCAACACACAAGAAAACTCTCCCACTTCCGCGCGTTGGGAAGAGGGCATTCCTATTCCTGATCCAGGAGACGATGGTGGGTGGAATGGGATATCCGCGTCCCTTTATCAGATTTTTACTGAACGCAGGCTCACGGCTGAAGTATTCTTATGCCCCTCCAGCAGAGCGCGGGTGTTTTATCTCAAAGTCTCATCCTCAACAGCAGGTTTCAAATCCTGAACATGCCAGACTCCTCGGGACTTCCCATGCAGATCCTCCAGTTCATATGTCCAGGAGCCCATTCTCCTCTTCACAACGTAAGGTCCAACGCACTTCGCAGCCAGCTTGGCATTAATATAATTCGCTGCGTCCGATAAGGCTTTGTTCCTTCGCCATACCTGCTGACCCACGACATACTGCACAGGCCTGCGCCGTAGATTATACACCTTCCGACCACGCTCCTGAGCAGCTGCAAGCTTCTTCTTAACGCTCTGAAAGAGTTCCTCAAACCCTTTGACTCTGGACGGAACGTCCGGAGGCTCCTTCTCTGGTGCAAAGGCCCGATCGAAAAGTCTACCACAACCCACATAATGCCTGCCGAAATTCACGTAGAAGGGAGAATAGCCGGTGGTCTCGCTGCGTGACGCGCGTATGGCGCAACCGATGGGCGCAAGATACTCGTCCCATTTACGCTGATTATCCTTCACGTAACATCCGAGCATGGTTTTCACAACCCGATTGACCCGTTCCACGGGATCAGCTCGGGGATAATATAAGGGAGTATATGAAATTCGGGCACCATACGAGTCACACATTTGTTTGAATTCCCTGCTTCTCATCTGAACACCATTGTCACACACTACATATTGAGGAGCACCATACATGAGGAAAACGTTATCCTCAACAATTCTCGTCAAGGCCTGAGCAGTAGCAGAACGGAGGGCGAACATCAGGACGAACTTACTGAAATAATCGCTGATAACGAGGAGGGAGGTACTTCCCTTGGAAGAGCGCGGCAGAGGTCCAACGAAGTCCAAGCTTATCATTTGCCATGGACGAGAAATCTCCGGACGAGAGCCCATTAGCCCCGCAGGAGCACGTTGTTCCGGTTTTTGCGCCGCACAGACCGGGCACCGACGCACATACGTCGCGACGTCTACATGCATTTTTGGCCATATATAGCTTTCGCGCAAACGCCAGTAGACTTTATAGCCACCCACATGACCAGCACGCGGGTCATCATGATACCTCTCCAACAGCGCCCTCCTGCGATCCTTCGGGACAACCAACTTCCAATCCTCGTCCGGGCCAGAGAGATTGGTCCGTTTCGATTTCACGTACTTAAATAGCCTGCCCGACTCCACTCGCCATTGCGGGAACCTTGAAAGATTCCCCTCCACTCGGGAAATCATACCGAGATACCAGACGTCCGTGGTAGAAGGAAAATCATCGCCCAGCAACTCAACGCCGTCAACCAGAATCGGCACCGAACGTGAAAGACAGTCGGGAACCACAAGATCTCGTCCCTTACGATGAACAATCCGGAAGTCGAAGGGTTGCAGACGGACGGCCCATCTAGCTAAACGTCCGGTTGGGTCCTTGAGGTTGTTAAGCCACACCAACGAAGCATGATCGGTAATGACGGTGAAATGAGTTCCTTCGAGGTAGTGACAAAACTTCTCAATCGCCCAAATGACTCCAAGACATTCCCGTTCTGTGGTCGAATAATTTCTCTCCTGACGAGTCAAGGAGCGGGAGAGAAAGGCTATCACCCGCTCGCCATCATCAAAGTGCTGGGTGAGGACAGCACCAAGTCCAAAGGCGGAGGCGTCAGTCTGGAGGCAAAACGGTTTATCAAAGTCGGGGCAGGTTAAAATTGGGGCGGACACCAGGTGTTGCTTCACGGAAGCAAGCGCCTGCTCACACTGTGGAGTCCAAATAAACTTCGCTCCCTTCTTGGTGAGGCCATTAATAGGAGCGACGATGGAGGCAAAATCAGGCACAAACCGCCTATACCAACTGGCCATCCCCACGAACCGTCGTACATCGGACACATTCTGGGGCGCCGGAATCCTCAAAATCGCTTCCACCTTTCCAGGGTCCACTCGAAGACCATTCCTGTCCACGATATAGCCCAAGTACCCGAGTTCCGGACGACAAAACTGACACTTGTCCTGACTGACAGTCAAACCAGCAGCCTGCAAACGATCCAGAACCTTCGCCAACATGGAGAGGTGAGTGTCAAAATCGGGAGAAATAATAATAATGTCGTCGAGGTACACCAGAACATAAGGTTCTAAATCAGCTCCCAGTACCCGATCGATCAGTCGTTGCCAGGTGGCCGGGACATTAGTCAAACCCATCGGCATTCGCCGGAACTGGAACAAACCCCGTCCGGGGATAGTAAAAGCAGTGTATTCCCGCGATGATTCGGCTACCGGTACCTGCCAATAAGCAGACTTGATATCTACAGAGCTCAGATACTTAGCGTCTCTCAGACGATCCAGGATAGACGAAATGTAGGGGAGAGGGTAGGCGTCCCTCTTGGTGACCGCATTCAGGCGTCGATAATCCACACAAAAGCGGTAACTTCCGTCCTTTTTGGGAACGAGAAGTATAGGTGCCGACCAGGCGCTCTTAGAGGGTTCCACCACTCCCTGTTCCAACAACGTCCGTAATTCGTCATCCACAATCCTTTGCTTGGCAGGAGAAACCGGGTAATAACGGAGCTTGATAGGCGGCGAATCAGTCACAATTTCATGTTCCACCGAATTAACAGTCCCCAGGACTCCAGCTCCCATAGCCCGGAAGGCACGGCCAACCAAATCATCCAACGCCGAACGCTGCTGGGGCGTCAGCTCGTCCCGTACCTGCAAGTCGCATAATTCGGTCGTATCATCTACGAATCTCCATACGTCCTTACGCAAATCGGGGACAATACCCATACTTCGCCAAAAATCCATTCCCAGGATTAATTTATGGGGAAGAGCCGGTATAACCATAACATTTAATATACAAGTCCGTTCCATCAGGGAAAAGGGCGTCGCAATGGTTCCGAGAGACGAACAGACATCTCCATTGGCCACGGTGCAGTCACGACGGGAGGTCGAATCTAATGTAAGTCCGAGAGACAACAAGGTTTGGTAGCCCATTCCGCCAACGATGGTGTTGGTCGCTCCCGAGTCCAACAGCCCCAACATGTCGACGCCCAGAATAGCGACATTCAAATAAGGTCGGGCATCACCAGAAGCGTGGGAGATAATGAAGTCGATTAGCACGCGATGCGCAGCATCAGTGGTCGAAACTACGGAGGACGGCTGATGACCATTCAGGCCCTCCGGTCGGCGTTTTCCGAACGTGGAGAGTTACAGGCCGGACAAGTTCGCAAGGTCACATCGGGTCGCCTACACCGGTAGCACCATTTGCCACTGGGGGTTTGCGGAGGCTTTTGATGGCACTTACTGGCCATATGTCCCTTCTTCCGGCATCGGAAGCATTCCACATCGGCCAAGTCCATCGGAGGTCGTCGGGGAGGGGAGGACACCGCGGCGGCCTCCAAGCGAGAAGAGACGCACGCCAACTCGGGCTCAACGCAGTCCCGGCTGCGACGAGGAGGGGCCTGATAATGGTCCGCCCGGTACTTTTTAGTCTCCAATTGGAGGCATTCGGTCTCCAATTCCCGCATATCGTGGACCGGCGGCAACTGCATCGTGTAGAAGGGTGCCAGATTGCGACGTACAATGTCCAGCTGTACCTCCGGGGACATCTGTCCATACCTGTCAAAGAGAGCCTGCATGCACGATAAATATTCTATTATGGGCTCGTTGAGTCCCTGGGTCCTACCCAAAAGCTCCTGAAAAAGGCGGCTCCGGTAGTCGGGAGTTAGGTAGTGCTTCTTCAGCAGGTCGGACAACTCCTTCCAAGTCCCACATGAACGAATGGCAGCTCGATACCATAACAACGCCTTACCAGCAAACAAATCCAACGAGGAACGGTACAAGTCCGCCTCGGAACATCCCCGAGCTCTACTCAGCTCAGCAACCCGGTCCAGGAAATCCATCACGGACATAGACTTAGGATCACCGGAGAACTGCAGGTTCCACTTATACAATGGGATGGGTCGGTCGCTCGTCCTGGAGCCCGATGCATGCAGGCCAGCGTCCAGCACCGGAGCACCGCTTGAAGTGTCAGCCTCAGAACCCTGACTATCACTATCCTCCAAGGCATTTCCATCCGCTGTAGACAAAGCAGCACTCAAATTCAAATCCCGAGGTCGAGATCCTCTCTGCAAACGCGTCAATAACGCGGAGACTCTGGCAAGCCATTCTCCTCGCTTTCTGGCAGTAGTCGCCTCCACTCCGGTCACAGGGATACCATCCACGCGGCCCAACAAATGCATTACCCGGGAACAGCAACGCTGCAGTCCACGCCGATCACCTCCCAGCGTTGGCACCAAGAGCTCCAGCTCCGTGAACTTAGCAGCGATGGCATCCAGATCCTTGGCAGCGTCAAACACATATTTGGGGTAACGAAGCGAACGCTTATCTCTTTCTAACCGAATCATTGACCGCAAACTGGCCCGCATATCAACCACCGTCATTCTGGCCGGATCCATTCCTCGGAACGACAGCTCAAACTCTAGCTCATCTCGCTTGAGATGGTGGACGTCCATGGTAGGCGCAGTCATCGCAATAGAAAAAGAATCAGCACAAGTGGACAATAAATTCCGACACGCAGCAAGGGAAGCAACCGCCCGGAGCGGGTAACACAGCAGTCAAAACCGCCCAGACAAAGATCGAAGGAGTAAAGAGAAAGGAAAAAAATTAAAGACAGAAAAACCTGGGGAACGCACCCAAACAGATGCCAAAACTGAAAAAAAAACAAAGACCCAACCAGCAGAGTCCAGGAATCAATTAGCTCCTCCCAATTAATCCAATTAGGCCCCACGTTGGGCGCCAGTGAAACACCTTGACTTTCTATTCCCAATGAAAGCTATAAAATATTTTAACAACAAGTTCCGGAACCTTGAGCTCTACCTGTGCGCTCATGCAGTCCTTGGGGTTGCACCGACTAACTCTGGGAGAGGGCGTGGGGATAAACAACATCCAAACGCAAGGTGTTCCGAAATGGGCGCCACACAATCTCAATCCCGCCGTGGACTATCGCTTGATTGTGAAAGCTGGCTGAAAGAGAAATGATGCCACACAGGGACAAGAAGAGAACCAAAGTTGCCGGAAAATCAAGTTTATTAAATGCCCACAGACAAATAAAAGTAAAAAAAAAGTACACCAAATTACAGCGGTAGCTTGGGCAGATATCCACTGACCAGCAAGGTCGACCACCGTTCAAGTAATCCACACCTGAACGAGTCACAATAATACAATTTATCAAATACACCAAAATATCAAATAGCAACGCTTCGGCAACGTTAGTGCCGATAATTAACCTGAAACACAAAAAAACCCGAAAGATAAATGCGACAACCGACGAACACGTTCTTGGCCAAGCACGAAATTCACCGCAGTATCTGGGATAATATTCCCCAGACGTGGAATTAAATTAAATCAATCCGACCGAAAAGCGTTGGAAATTTGATTAACAATAGTGTCAAAATGGATGAAATTAATAAATTAAAATAAGGCAATATTAACTAAATTATTGTCCCAAATGACCAGGACGATTCAAATTCAAAGTTAAATTGTAAATTAAAATTCTCTAACCTTACAGAAACACTTTGCCGGTACACCTTCACCCGACTAACCTAACCTCAACGTTTATCCAATATAAACAACCAAGTAAATTTAGAAAAGGGCAAAGATAAGATACACTTATCTAAGTAAATTAAATTAAATTAAATTAAATTAAACCAATCAAATTAAATCAATCTGTACAATTGAAATTTAAATAAAATAAAAAAAAATTATTAACGAGGTTGAGGGAGGCTAGCTACCGTTGCATCAACGCACAACAACGGTCCACCGCAACAGCTGTTTGTTGGGGTAGGTGAGGTTAGAAACCTTCCGGACAAAGATACGATAATGGTGAACGGCTCACCCAAAGTAAATTATACAATGAAAGAAAAATACAACTAATTACGACACGAATAAACTTCCGGCAGCACTGCGTCAAGGGCGAGGGCCCGGTGGAGATATAAATATAAGTCAAACCTTGACCTCGGCAGCGAAGGAATGTCCCCGTTCCACGAAGACACCCGCAGTCCTAGCAAGGCAAACTCTCCGCAGCTTCCGACGCTCTACTCCACGAAACTGGTCCTCTGATCGCAAGGGTTGTCCTCCGATCCAAAGACGAAAACGTCCCCAGACGAAGACACCACAGAAAAGGATAAACGCCACCAGACGTAGAGTAAATATCCAGGAGGTCCAGACGACGAATAAATATCCGACGATGAATAGACGTAGAATCAATATCCAAAGACGAAGAATATATCCGACGATGCCCAGACGACGAAGAAGAAGAAGCCTAAAAATATTCCTCGCAATAAGGAACCAATTCTCAAAGTAATAAACAAACCAGAGACTCACCCTAAGATCTTGAGCGGGCTTAACCGTGAATCCAACAGTAATCTACGTACTAGATCCGCACAAAAGGCGACGTTCCAACCATATAACACACTCCAATGGTTAAAACTTCTCAGCTCGGGAAGGATGGTTCCGCATACAGCGAGAGATACTTCGTATACCAGCAAGGCACCAAACAAACGAGTAACTCCAAGTCACTTCCACACAGCTTCACGTAGACTCCAGGATAAAGTTGACGGACAGCGATTCGTCTAACAACCAAGACTCGACAATTCAGAGGGACAAAATGCGGTTCTATATATAGCCGTGCTTCCCGCTCTAACCGGACCAAAAACCTCGCAAAAAGGCAATTAGAGGGACTTTAATCAAAGGAAACCAGTCGTCAGGAGCAGAAAAATCCAAGGAGACTCACAATAACCCGGTCGACCAAATCTGAACAGTAGTTTAAGAGAAAACAGGAGAAATGAATGGGAAAATACACTGTCTCGAACCCCGCACAAAAACTAGCCCTACTCAAATACGCAACCTTATTCAAACTCTGTTAATAGTGGACCAAATTCCACGAACGATGACTTGATGTAGAGCTGAACTTTTCCTCGTCACACAAAACAAAAAATCGTCGCTCTACGACGTCGCGTCGAAAAGTTACGCAATTAAATCGATAAATCGCCCAAGAGGTACAGGAAGCGCCATCTTACTGCGGATAGCGGAAAACGTTCCAACTCAAGCTACCCATGCAAAATCACGGGGACCAACCAGTAAGAATTCAACCTGTGTGCAAGACCCGAGAAACTTGAAAACGGCGACAGTAGCAGAGCATAAACCGTTCAAAACATTCCGTAAAAACGGCAGTGTAACAACCAGCCAACAGCAGCCCGAAGGACCCACCAAGAGTCAGACGGAAGCCACAATACCTCCAGGACTATGAGTGCGGCAACATTGTGCTATCCAGGAGGGAGTAATGTGTCGTGTAGGCAACCTAACGAACTGACGTATTGTATTATAAGTGATCTAGAACGGATCGATATTTTTAGTATGCGATTGACAGCCATACTGTACGCATGTATCTACTGCATATTCGTTCAGTAAATGTTTGATTAGTTACCCAGTGTTTTATTCAGACATATCAGGAGTTAAATCGGTTTTGGTTATAATATAATTTAGTATAAATTGGTGGTCAAAACTTTGACCATTGTGGGCAATTACGACAACTGTTTTATACTGTTGCCGGCTAGTTAATATAAAGTCTACCATCCAGTCGACAGGATCCATTTCCGAACTGTTATATTCGTTGTCGGAGGAAATTCGTACTCTGCTGGAGTCAGACCAGTGTCCACAATGACCACAGTTTTTATGCCCGGAGTCAATACAGTCTTCACAGCAGGTTTTATAAACGCACAAATTCGGCCTGTGTAAGCGCGATCCTTCATCGTTTATTATCTCCTCCTGTGTGGTCTCCAGATCGTAAAAGACAAACACAAAGTCTTTCAATTGTGGTTTGCCTTTGTCGGGTAGCATATGGTATTGATGTGTTTGCGGTAGATGTTTTTTGCAAATCTTGCAATATATTTCTCCGCAAATGTGCTCTCTTTCGGTTCTCACCGTCTTTAAGCACTTTTCGCATTGCAGTATTGTTTCGCATACACTCAGCCCATCGTTGATGCCCTTTCTCTCATGGTTATCGAGACAGGTTTGACTGTTGAAGGTTCGATGGCAATCGGGACACTTTACTCTGACTTCTCGGGGACATGCGGGTGACTGATGGCATCCACGACAAATCCCTCCACACCTATGTCTGTCTTTATCGTTGTATGGGATGTGGCAGTCCTCGCAGAAGTATACGCATGTAAAGGCAGCAGTCAGCGATGTAATTACGTTGTAATGTCCCTTATGATAGAGGAGGTTAATCTTTTTATCTTTCTTTAAGCCTTGAAACATAACGTCACGACCTTTGTTGCCATACAGATAGACGCAGATGGTGTAGTCTTTCAGGAATTCTTGGAACCTTTGAAGCTCCGGAATTCCGCAGCCATCTTCAGGTATGGTGACATCAGCATCGCGTATCAGGGCTTGTGCCTTCATGGTCTGCATCTTTCTGGTGTCCTGCCTAATAGCTTTATAATCGGGGTTCTTGTCAACGTTAGTCATGGCGACAACCAGAGCGCGGGGTAGGCAAAGGTTATCAGTATTCCTGATGGTTACGATACCTTTACGTTTGTTACACTCTTCGGTGAAAGAGTTGTAGGTAACGACCCGCTCTCCTCCTCTCCCTACAGGCATACGTACGGATGTCACTCCAAGACAAAAGGTGTCTGTACTGAACCCCATTGAATTTGACTGGAACAGCGAGACAAGTACGTTCCAAACATCGTCGGTGTTCAACGCAGAGGCCTCCCGAAATCGTACCCATCCTTCTCCTTTGGCAAATCCTTTACTGCAGATACTCATGCCCACCTGGTCATTTGGGTTGAGCTGCTGCGTTGCCGATTGTATGGCCTTGTTGATGGCATCTCGAACCCAGCTTACGGGTTCAGCGTTATCTAAGAAAAACATATTTAGCACATACAATTAAATAGAAAACCATTTACTTACCAGGTATTGAGTTTATTTTAAACTCCATTGTGCGTCCCTGCATATTGAACCGTTTAATGGTCGTGGTTACATCCTTTGTAATAGTAAACATTGTTGTTGTAGTTAGTTGATTACGTAGACTGATTTTCTCCACTGGCTATCACCGATTATATAGCAGTTGTTATTGCGAACAAATTCTTATCTCTGACGTCAGCAACTGATAAGATACCAACATATATCGTTTCCCCACAATTAAAATAAAAGCAACGTGAAAAATTCGTTACCGTTGCAACATTATTTAAATACATATTATGCATACATTGTAAGAAAATATGGAATTTCTTTTGTTTGATGTAATATCTACACGTGCACATACTACATTTTTAAGGACTGACAAGAATGATATTCGTTAGCAATGTGAAAAAAAAATTCGTTAGCGTTATCGCGTTTAGCAATGTCGCCGTTGCAAAATTGCTTTTTACCTATGTAATTATTTCTACATTCTAAGAAAATATGGAATTTCTTTTGTTTTACGTAATAAATTCATGTTATAACTATTCTTATCTCTGACGTCAGCAACTGATAAGAAACCAACATATTTCTTTCTTCGAAACATTTAAATTTTCCCTCCCAAAATGACCGACGATTTCTCGCTAAAAACAACAACTTATGACGTCATTGGTCCATAAAATGACCGTATCTCCTAAACTAAGGCCCGTATCGAAAAACTAATTGTAAAAATACCCCCTGACCGCTTTGACAACTACGAACAAGATTGCGTTGTAAAAATTGCCGAAAAGGCACTATACGAATTTCTTGTTTTTTCCCCGCCTCAAAATGGCCGACTTCCGGTTCAAAATGGCCGACTTCCGGTTCAAAATGACCAACTTCCGGTTCAAAATGGCCGACTTCCGGTTCAAAATGGCCGACTACCGGTTCAAAATGACCGACTTCCGGTTCAAAATGACCAACTTCCGGTTCAAAATGGCCGACTTCCGGTTCAAAATGACCAACTTCCGGTTCATAATGGCCGACTTCCGGTTCATAGGACCAACTTCCGGTTCAAAATGGCCGACTTCCGGTTCAAAATGGCCGACTTCCGGTTCAAAATGACCGACTTCCGGTTCAAAATTACCAACTTCCGGTTCAAAATGGCCGACTTCCGGTTCAACATTGCCGACTTCCGGTTCAAAATGACCAACTTCCGGTTCAAAATGGCCGACTTCGGCTAACTTCACGCCGGTGTGCCGGTGCTACGCTGGGGGTGGCCGTCTTCGGCGGCCGGGGCTAACTTCACACCGGCGCGCCGGGACTCGTTACGGCCATCTTGAAAGTAGTCGGCCATCTTAAAATTTTCAAATTTCCCGCCAAAATGGTTGACTTCCGGTGGCCATGTTGAAAATTCAAAATTTCCCGCCAAGGAAGTCGGCCATCTTGAAATTTCAAATTTTCCCGCCAAAATGGCCGACTTCCGGTTTGACGTTTTCAAAATGGTCGTCTTCCGGAAGTCGGCCATCTTGAAATTTCAAATTTCCCACCATGCGCCGATTCAAATTTTGGCGCCAAAAGTTCGCGCATGCGCCGCCAAACTGATCCCATACCTACTCAAATGGTTCACCCCAATATTGCGGCAATGAATGCTGGCAAAAATGTGTAGGTATGTACTGTTGTGTCAATTTTTTCTTTATTGCCTTGTTGAAAATGTAATAATAATAAATAATAAATAAATAATAACAATAAATCTGCAAAATCATCCAAAAGTAATATGGATTAAATATTTGAATAAAACTTAATTAAATATAAAACTTACAGACAAGCAAAACTTCCTAGATGCGTACGCAATAAATTTTTGTTACTTGAATACGAATTTCAAATTGGAAGTATGTATTAAAGCTTTTCCAAACCATATCTTATAGAATTTTCTTAAACATTTCAAACATCATATGGTTATACGAAATAAACATTTGTTATTGAATTAACCTAAATTATACATAGGATTATTTCTGACAAACAAAACTTCAGAGATTTTTAATACAAATCAAGGAAGTTATCTTATCAAATAGTAATAGGGAATAAATATTTGAATAAAACAGAATGAACTACTGACTATTTTTCACGAATAAAACCTCAGCCATTTTTATTAGAAATGAAAGAAGTTAACTTATCAATTTCCCATTCAATACAACACAGTATTATCTGAATTTACTTCTGACTTAGAAGTATGTATTGAAATTCCTCCAAATGACCTTTTATTACAGAATTTTTGTATATAAATAATCAAGAAGCCCGGATACCCAGAGGTGTAGGGTGTAAAATATACATTTCTGGGTCGGGTGCACCTCATACCACGACAACTCATACCGGGACGCATATAAGCCTTGTGCTACCTGCCACGGCACCAAGTAAATTGACTCCGCCTACATCGCGCAGCGGTTGGATGGTAAGCGGGCTGCCTTAAGGGTCGGCAACCGATTAAGCACACTGAAATCAAATAAAATCAATATCTACCACTAGCGTAAATACTCATCTCGCGTTGCTACGAATATCGGGGGCGTGGCCGAATTCGGTGCTTTTCTGGCGGCTCGTATTAATTCTTACTAGTTTTGGTTAATTTTATAAATTATTTCGTTTTAATTTATAAAAGTTCTATATATACTTACGATTTATAAACTAATGTTATAAAAAAAGAAATTAAAATCACATAAATCAAGTAAAATCAATATCTAACAGGCGTTGCGTTGCGTTGGTTAGAGACAATTCAATTAATATCTCAATTGGCAAGATTGATAATGAATTTCTTATTTTAATTACGTACCTCTATGGACTGCTACAAGATGTCGTTGTATTTCAACTGTCATGCACTGTCGGCGCTGAGAAAACTAACCTTAAAATAATTAGTACACCGTAATAAAACGTGTTCTACTAAGCAGTGCAGTATCAATAGATGGTCAATAGTGGCTAATATTGAGTTGTCTGTTGAGTTCGCGACAATGAACACATTTTCGATAACAGTAGATCTGCTTCTAAAGCTATTTACCAATGAAATAGACACTGCACACAGAGAAAGGAATGCTCAATTCAAATAAAATTGCTTTGCTTCAAAACAACGGTTGATTTCCATATCCACGAAATAACTATCCACTTCAACCAAGACAATATTTTGTCAGTACAAATGTGTTAAGTGCTTCGTTCGAGATAAAATTAGTTGCAACGAGTAAACTATTGACTTGCACCAAATAGTCATCAACTCGAAAGGACTATAATGTTGTTTTGAATGAAACTTTGTAGTATTATTTCAAATATTTCAACATTTGGACCAAACTAATATTGTTTTAATGCAACCATATGATGTCTTAAAGAGAGTAATAGAGCTATCGGAATAAGTAATACGTTATTTTGCTTGGAAGAACCAATGTTGCAGAGAAACATTTGTAATTTTGGTTCAACACCTTTAGTGTTCTGAATAGAGTATTTTGTTCTCAATGTAAATTCATTTTATTATAACTAAAGTGTTGCTTCATTATAAGTGTTACAATATCTTTTCTTTCTCCATATTTATGTATATACATATATATATATATATAATACAATACACATTATAATAAAAACAAAAAAGATTATTCTCCCTCCTGCGACATCTCGGGACTGAAACCTAATTCCTTCTCGGATCGTCAGTATTGGAGGGTCCATGGGTGCTTGTATTGAATGTGCTGCTATCCACCAGACTAGATTGTTTTTGTTTTTTTTTGTATATATTTTTTTGTAAGTTTTTGTTTTCTTCCTCTTTTTATTTATTCTTTTTTTTACTTATTTTTTTTTATTGATTTTTTTTTATTTTTATTTATTTATTTTTAGTTTTTTTTTTGTTGTTATTGATTTTTTTCTTTTTTTGTATGTTTTTTTCCTACTAATCTATTTTTATTTTTTGTTACTAATTAAAAATTTTATTTTTCTCCGAAATAACGTAGGCTTTAGTGTCTTAATACCAACTGGTAAGGCATTGTAGGTATTTATTGCTGCTGGACTTATGGCTGTGGTGGACTCGGTTCGTAGATGTGATCGTCTCCTGGTGGCGTGATCATGCATTTGGCTATTTGTTTGTAAAGTGATATTTGTTTTGATTTTCTTGTTTTTCATTTTGTGAATTAGAATGAAGTTGTTGTAAACCATTAAACCCTGGATGTCCAGTTGTTTAGTTTGTCTGTAGAGTTCTATTGTCGGTGTGAGAATTGGAAGTCCATGTAATATTTTTAAAATTTTGTTTTGCTGTCTTTGCAGTTTGTTCAAGTTAGTTTGTGTTGTTTGCCCCCAGACGGTTATCAGGTAATTTACCGATGAGGTGAAAAGTGAATGATAGACTTGTGTTTTTATTTTAGATGGTACCAAGTGACGTATCTTTCCAAGAAGTGCTATTGTTCTGCTATTTTTCGTTGTTATATTATTAATATGTGTATTCCATTTTAAGCTTTGGTGTAGGTGCAGTCCTAGATAATTTATTTGCTTTACTCTGCTTATCTTTTTGTTGTTTATTTGTATATCTAGGTTTAGGTCTTTTTCCTGTTTACTAAAAATCATGTATTTTGTCTTTGCTTCATTTATGGTGAGTAGATTGTTATACCAGTCTTCAATGGTCTGCATGTCTCTATTGATTTCCTGTTGTAGTTGCTCTTTTGTCATCGCCGCATAAAACAAACATGTATCATCAGCATACATGTAAGGAACCCCGCAGAGCTTCGCCTCAAAGAAGTCATTCGTGTAAATGATATACAGGAGAGGGGGTAGAATTCCTCCCTGCGGCACACCATACATTGGTCTTCGTTCTTGACTTGTTGCAAGCTTGTTCAGTTTGGTTACTTGTGGCCTGTCCTCCAGATACGATTGAATGAGCCTAAGATCTCTGTCTTTTATGCCTATAGCTTCCAATTTCTCTATCATGCTCGACTTTGACACTGTATCAAAAGCTTTTTTTAGATCTATAAATAATCCTGCCACTAGATTTTTATTGTGTATCTTTTGTTTTATGTGTTCCATGATGTCTAAAACTGCTGAAGTTGTTCCTGATTGTGATTGGTATGCGTATTGATGGTCATTGATTATTTTATTATTTGTTATATGTCCTTCTATCCTTCGTTTAATCACTTTCTCCAGTATTTTGCTTAGTGCTGATAGCAGTGAGATAGGTCTATAATTCTCGATCAGAGTTTTGTCGCCATTTTTATGGATAGGAATTATAACAGTTTCTTTCAGGTTTTGTGGAAAAACTCCTTCTTGGAGCGTGTTGTTTACCAGTTTTACCAAAATCGGGGTTAGTCCTTCAATGTTGTCTTTAATAAGTTTTGTTTTTATTTTGTCATATCCGGGGGTCGTATTACTTTTTAGCTGGCTTATGATGTCTTTTATTTCCTTCTCCGTTGTGTTTTCGAAAACCGCTTTTGGATACTTTGTTTGTGTTGTGGTTGTCCTTGGTAGTTGGAATGGTTTCGACAGTATATGCTTTTCCGCCAGTATTTTTCCTATATTAGCAAAGTAGTTGTTTATTTCGGTTGCCATTATGTTTGCGTCAGTTGTATAGGTTCCGTCTTCTTTCTTTATTTTTTGAATTCTTACGTTATTGTCCAATTTCTTCTTAGCTAAAGCATTAACGATCTTCCAGGTTTTCGTCGCATTTCCTTCACAGGATTTGAACATGCTCTTATAATATTTGATTTTTGTTTTCTTAATTAGCTTTGATGTTTCGTTCCTTATTGTTACGTAAAATTGCTTTAAGATTTCGTTGTTCGTGTTTTGTCTGTATCTTTTGTAGGCTTTCAATCTTTCTTGTATTTTTTTGATTAGTGTTTCGTCTACCCATAAATTTTCTTGTCTTCGTTTTATAAAAGTTGTTGTTTGGTTAGTATTTATTATAGTCTCTAGTATTTTGGATAACTCTTCAAAAGTGTTGCATGCTTCTTCGTTAATATTTGCTATATCCTTTTGTATGTTGTTATGGTTTGTGATTACGACTTTTTGCTTGTTATATTTCGGTTTTTGTTTTTGAATTTGTTTTACTTGTACTAGTATTCCGCAATGATCTGAGACATGTTCGTCTATTACTTTTACTTTTTCAATTCTCGATATGTTATTTGTTATTATATGATCTATTACTGAATTTGTTCCTGTTGCGTTTCGTCTTGTGTATTCTGTATTTTTGTTGACAATTGTGTAACTGTCTTCATTAAACATCTGTTGATATTGTTTTGTTGTGTTATTTTTTTCAGAAATATTTGTATTAAAATCACCCAGTATTATGTGTTCTCGTCTTCTGTTTGTTATATTGTTTTTTATGGTTCTTCTTAGAACATTGAAACTAACATGAGGTGGTTTGTATATCAGTGATATTGCGGTTTTCGTCTTTGTTAGCAATATTTTCAGTATTTCTATTTCATTAATTGTTTGATTTGTTAAAACCTGGTATTCAATATTTTTATTTACATAAAACGCAACACCTCCACCTCGCCCCAATCTTGAATTAAATGTGGCACTGTATCCGTCGATAGAAAACAAATGTTCGTTTGATTTTGATAGCCATGTTTCAGTTATTGCAATTATATCTACTTTTCTTGCCACGGCCAATGCCGTTATTTCATCCAGCTTTGTTTTCAAGCTTCTGATGTTTTGAAGAAGTATAGTATACATTAGATTAGATTAAAATTTAAGGTTTATTGTAATATGAGTGTTGTAACTTTTATGCCTCTGCTATATTATTAAGGTCATCAATTGTTCTTACCTTTATTTTATTGCTGTTGTCAAAGCAAGTAACTGTCATTTTAAACGAAGTGCGTTAAAAATTCAAAGCAAGTAATAGTAATTTACATTCAACATAATATATTGATTTGAAGTGAATGTTTTTGTTGTTTTGTTAAAACTATCTACCGCTGCTGCAAAGGCTACATAAAAAAAATAAGTCTATCAAAACAAATGCAGAAAGAACTACACGATTATAATAGCACATTACTTTCTTAATCATATTTACTAGCAAGAATAATTCTTCTGGCTGACAAATCTAATCAAAACATAATATGTGGTATTACATCAAACTTCTTTAAGCAATTATTTTGTAAGACATATATTTTTTTTAGTCATGTAGCAAAGACAATGGGTAAAAAAAGTTCATATATACATAATACATTAATTTATTATAAAAATAAAAATACATTTCAAACAAGTAGGTGTCATACTGATATAAACCAAATAACTTGTTATAAAAAAAAATACATTTAAAATACAATCAAAAATACAAAAAAATGTCATCCTGATACAGTAATTAGTACAGTTAAGAGCTAAGCAGTCAACAAGACTTGATGGGCCTTTCTGCAACTGGCCATTATAATACGGTTTCTCACCTTAGATGTTTCTAAATCTCCTCTTAGCTTCACCGCTTCCCGGAAAACAATCCGATCTCCAATAGCCGGAATAAGTTCTTTTATTTCTTCTTCTGTAAGTTTTGTTATGTTTTGCACAGTTATTTTATGGTCTGCAAACATAGAATGCACATAGTGTATTAACATTCGCATAAAAAGTAGATATACGCATATACTTACTGTCAAATATCGTTTTAAGATGATCTGATGAAATTGAAAAATCATCCACGCTGTCCATTATCACATGTAAAACTGCAGATACAATCAATCGTATATCAAAGCGACACTGCTTACCACTATAACCAATATATTTGCATGGAGTTAACGTTGTGAGGGTTGTGAGTGAGACTGGAGAATGTAGTCCTCATATACTGGGTATCTAAAAACTGTCGCCGTTCTACGTCGCGTCAGTCTGGTGCCACAAACCGCGCAAACTCTTAAGTTTTCCGCACAATGAAACCACCCGATATTTTAAATTAAGCATTTGGTTACTTGGTTCACACAAAACGTCTCTTGCATCAACCAACTAATTTTACTTGTTTTGAACACCATATTTTACATATATGATCTTGTTTCAATGCAATAGTTGTTTTCATTGGAATATATTGAATTGTTCAATGCAACACACCATATTCTTAAAAGAACTCATAAGAACTTTTAAAATTATCCAATGTAGTTTTACTTGGAAACAAAATGTTGTCGCTTCAAAGGAGAAATTTGTGAGGTTTGATTAAAAAAGCTCATCTAAATTGAAAACTTTATTGATTTGTTCGGAGTAAATTTCGGCAAGACAACGAATGTCTTAAACATTTCTCTGTGTGTGCTAGATCAAATCCGAATATGACCATAGGCCGTAGTAACATTAAAACCATGGAAGATATCCATATGTGGGTGCGGGAATATTCGGAAAATACTAACACCCAGTGGATAGTGCATTGTGCATAAATCTCTCCCAAACGCAGAAAAAATAGTTTGCTCGTTTGTATTGGCCGTGTTATTTAATATTATAGTTTTAGTAAAATATCGACAACAATAACTTATTAACTTTTTTTTAATTTTTAATATTTCGCCTAAATCAAAGACTAACTTAACTTATTTAATGCATGTTAACTCTTCTATAGAAGTTCTTTAAGATAAGTTATGTGCATTGTTTCATCCGTGACGTTGTTTATTCTAGAAAATCGTAACGATGATAATGTTCATCATACTAGGTATTATAATATTTATTTAACATTTTAATTTCTTTTTTATAACATTAGTTTATAAATCGTAAGTATATATAGAACTTTTATAAATTAAAACGAAATAATTTATAAAATTTACCAAAACTAGTAAGAATTAATACGAGCCGCCAGAAAAGCGCCGAGTTCGGCCACGCCCCCGATATTTGTAGCAACGCGAGATGAGTATTTACGCTTCAACGATTTTCATCATTTTTTACCGTTCATTGTCATCGTTTATTTTCAAATATTTCGCATTCATGTAATGAAACGAAAACGAACAAAGATCACAACAGAGCCTATCTAAATTGTAAATACAGAACCAATGTGTAGTGATAATTTGCACGCTGAAATGGCACCAAGTGTCAACAAGCATGATTATAGTATTTATAGTACATTATTTAAAAGATGAATGTACAAAACGTGTTAATGCAAATATATTTGAGTATGGTTGTATATACCATTCGGTTTAGGAGCGCATGGATGTTAAAATCTCTATTTTATCTGAATTGTATCTATTTTATGCGGTTATTAGTACTTAAAAATAATCAATAAATAGAGGTACGTAATTAAAATAAGATATTCATTATCAATCTTGCCAATTGAGATATTAATTGAATTGTCACTAACCAACGCAACGCCTGGTAGATATTGATTTTATTTGATTTCTGTGTGCTTAATCGGTTGCCGACCCTTAAGGCAGCCCGCTTACCATCCAACCACTGCGCGATGTAGGAGGAGCCAATTTACTTGGTGCCGTGTCAGGTAGCACAAGGCTTATATGCTACCGGGACAACTCATACCAGACAAGTCATACCAATGGACATCTCATACCAAGGGACAACTCATACCAGGACAACTCATACCAGGACAACTCATACCAGGACAACTCATACCAGGACAACTCATACCACGACAACTCATACCAGGACAACTCATACCAGGACAACTCATACCAGGACAACTCATACCACGACAACTCATACCACGACAACTCATACCACGACAACTCATACCACGACAACTCATACCACGACAACTCATACCACGACAATCATACCAAAACACCCGTTACAAGCCGACGTGTGGTTGTTGTCAAGTTCGGTGTCATCTACTGTGATTAACAAATTTTGGCCAATGTGTGGATGTTTTCTACATTTTCTGTAATGCCTTATTAGGTAATTGAAAATTGCCGAGTATTGCCATTTTATATGTACTACGCGCACCAAAAAAGTCGTACACATACATATACAACCAAATATACTGAAAATGTTTTTGTTAACTTTGTAAATGGTTCTTTTATAACCTATGCGCTGTCATTCTGACATTAATCTTAAATACAATAAATGCATCAACTGTAAAGTTCAAAAATAAAAACAAGCCATAATTATATGATGTAAAAATTAGCTGTACGATTTTTTTTGGCGCGCATAGTACATATCACACTTTACACAACGCGGAAGGCTACCGGCGTCTAGTGAAAGAGTTATGTAACATGAACATAAACAGAACGTAACTACTGACGTTAACTTACCGGTAATATTACCGAGCGCATGTTAATTCTGATTGGCAATATTACCGCAAAAAACTCGGTAATATTACCCATAAGAATTAACATAACCATAAGCATAACCGTTTTGGAATTATGGGATAACATATTTTCATAATATTTTGTATTTTCCTTTAACAACATGAAGACAACAATGGTACAAAATGTCATTTGAATCAAATGTGGTGAGAAAAAACTGTATTGATTTGACATGGAATTACCCAGATACAATACATAATGCGTCAGCCAAGTCTTATTTTCTTTATACGTATAATTAGTTCGGATAAACTGAAATCGAAAAGATTCAGATTGGTACATGACGGAAAACTCATTAAACCAATTCTATCTAAAATATTCAATATTCTATTTATGATATTTATTATATAATAGTATTCAATAATCTGTAAAAATTCAATAACGCATCCATAAGAAATAGAAAAGTTGAATATTGCCCAGCCAAAGTTGATGGACAAAAACATTTTTTGATACCTAAAATGGCTTCTGAGTGTACGCATATACGCAAGATATACAATGTGGCCAAAAAAGCGATACAAATGTTCAATTACTCATATTTCCAAAATTTTACGTAAATTCAAGCAAACATTTCTTTGTAAAACTAATTGCTTATGTTGTGAGAATTGAAAACATACAATATTCGCAATTACACTTCTTGTTTGAGGAAAAACAGCAAAAAACGATGTTTCAACATTTTACCCTGTATACAAAAAAATATCATGTCTACGACGCTATAAAATCTCTACGGTCCCTTTTGACCAAAAGAAAACAAATGTTATTACATACTAAATTTATTACACCTTTCATTTCACATTAAATTGACCCGATGTTATCAGAAATGTTGCATAGCCAATTGAATGGATTGATGGATTGGATTGAAACGTTCTGTTATTGCGAGTATGGTGTGGTTGCAATCTTTACACTACAGTGATTAAAAATTTGTACCTTTTTTTTGGCCCGCCGTGTATAATGTTTATATGTAAGAATACAAAATTTCGTCTTGCTATTTATTGTAATAGCAAAGTTAATCAAGACATCCTGTATATTCTATCATGCCCTATTATTAGGCTATATTAGTATTTCTTTTAAAATGTGATATGTTTGCCAATACTCGACAGTGTAGAAATTTAAACTCAATTACCTAATAATAAGTCGTTAAAGAGAGTTTCCTAATCGCGATAGATGACACCGCACCAGACAACAATGATTTGTCGGCTTGTTACGGGCGTTTTGGTATGAATTGTCGTGGTATGAGTTGTCCTGGTATGAGTTGTCCTGGTATGAGTTGTCGTGGTATGAGTAGTCCTGGTATGAGTTGTCCTGGTATGAGTTGTCCTGGTATGAGTTGTCCTGGTATGAGTTGTCCTGGTATGAGTTGTCGTGGTATGAGTTGTCCTGGTATGAGTTGTCCTGGTATGATTTGTCCTGGTATGAGTTGTCCCTTGGTATGAGGTGTCCGTATGAGCTGTCGTGGTATGAGTTGTCCCTTGGTATGAGTTGTCCTGGTATGAGTTGTCCTGGTATGACTTGTCTTGGTATGAGGTGAGCTGACCCGTACATTTCTATTTACGCGATTCGTAGACGAATCTTCTCCACTTCTTTCTGTCCTGTGCCAATGCCGTTGCCTCCTTTCTCGTTAATCCTCTATCCGAAACAATTCTGATCACTTCTTCGTCCCAAGTCCTCATTGGTCGTCCACTTGGTCTCTTCCTGCCACATCTTGCTTCCCACACCTGTTTGACTGGTCTATCCTCACTTAATCGACAAAGATGTCCGAACCATCTTAGCTGCGATTGCTCTATCTTTTCGATAACTGGTTGCACATGTAGCTGTTCGCGTATGGTAACGTTTCTTATTCTGTCCATCTTGGTAACTCCCAGTATCCTTCTCAGGAACTTCATTTCGGCACTCTGCAGTCTACTTTTCAGGTTCTCTGTCAGAACCCAGCTTTCCGATCCATACAGAAGGGTGGGCACAAAAACTGTGTTATATATTGCGAGTTTTGTTGCTGTAGAAATTTCCTCTTTTCCCAGAAATGTGGATTTTATGCTGTGGTATAAGCGGGTTGCAGTATCTATTCTTTTCGTTATCTCGATTGCCTGATATCCTTTACTATTTAGTTCAACTCCTAGATAACTTCAAATTTTCAACTTGTTCTATCTGCTTATCATTTAACCTGATGGACACTTGCTTGTAACTTTTCCCACTCACCATTAGCCTCGTTTTCTGTTGGTTTATTGTGAGTTTTTTCTCAAGTAGCTTCTCCCTCCTTATGTTTAGATTTTCTTCCGTCTCCCGCTCGCTTTTCCCAAAGATTACCAGGTCATCAGCAAACGCGAACTCTGTAACACGGATTGGCACCAAATTTCTATGACCAACGTAGACCTTTGAGGTGTACTCTCTTGTGTTCTTGATAACATCGTCCATGACCAGGTTGAACAGGATAGGGCTGAGTACACCTCCCTGACGCAGGCCCTCGTTCACCGAAAATTCTTCAGAGTTCATGTTGTTTGTTCTCACATAGCTGCTATTGTTCTCGTACATACTCATTATGGCCCTTCTCAGTTTAGATGTTATGTTTCTTCGTTCTAAACATTCATTCACTACGTGTCTGGGTACTCTGTCGAACGCCTTCTCAATGTCTATGTATGCCTCGTATACAATCGAGTTGGTATTTCTCATCTTCTCCGTGTTCTGCTTCAGTGCAAACATATGGTCGTGCACACTTCTGCCCATTCTAAAGCCAGATTGGGTCTGTTCAAGCATGGGTTCGATTTCCTGCGTTAGCCCTTTTTCCAGAACTCTCTCATAAACTTTGGAGGAAATGCAAAGAAGGGTCACGGCGCGATAGTTATACAGTTCCTTGCATCGCCTTTCTTAAATATTGGGAGAATATTCCCCACTCTCCAGTCTTGTGGCAATCTCTCCTGTATCCAAGCACGTTGGCATATAGGTGTCAGCATCAGTGTTCCGTCCATCCCCATACTTCTGAGCATTTCACCTGAAATGTTGTCATGACCGGAAGCTTTTCCTCTTTTCAGCATTCCAATGGCATCTGCAACTTCTTCAAGCGTGATCATTCCTTCTGTTGTGGGTTCTAGGATTCCTAGCTGGTCGTGAACCATTTCGGGTAGGCTATCATTCTCGAGTAGTTTACTGAAATAATCCTTCCACCTCATCATGATGTCGCTTGGGTTTGTCACGATTTCTCCATTGCTATCTTTAATTTGCTTTACTGGTTGTGACTTATTCCCTGTTCTTATACTTTTCAATACTTTGTAGAATATTTTTTGGTTAGTGTGGTAATCCTTTTCCATCTTTTCTCCAAATTCTTCCCATGTCTTGGCTCTTTGCTGCCAGCACTAGTTCTTTCACCTTGGTTCTCTGCAGTTTGTACTCTTCGTACCGGTCTGCGCTTCTGCGGCTTAGGTACCTATCTCTTCCACGTTTGCTTTTTCTTCTCCACCTCTTTTTTGATGGCTACACTCCACCATCTTGTTTGTTTTTTTGTGCCCATTGATTTTTGAGATGCCACAAATTTCCTTGCCTGCACTTAATATAATACTTTTGAAGCTGATCCACATTTTTTCAACGTCCTCGTCTGTACTTCTGTTCTGATCTCTGATCTGTTTCTGAAAATTTTGTCACTTACTCGTTCCTTGAATCTTTCTGCCGTTTCAGTCTGGTTCAGTTTGTACCCTCTAATCGCTGTCCTTGTGTGATTGCCAGTCACATTGTCGTATTCGTCTGCCTGGTGTGGTTTCTGGCTTCTTATAGATGTTCTTGCGACTACTAGATAGTGGACAGAATTTTTTTAATTCTCTTAAATCATCAAATAGTAATATGGATTAAATACTTGAATAAAACTGAATTAAATATTAGATTTCTGACAAACAATAGGACGTATGGAATGAATATTGACATGCGCTTTTAAACTACCATGTTCCGCGATTGAGAAAACAGAGTATAGGCGCTTCTTTACAGCTCAGGACATGGCCCGTTTTCTGGAGGATATCTCTGGGGAATAATGGAATGAGGTTCATGACAGCGAACCAGACGTAAATGTGACATATGAAGCATTTTTCATCAGTTTCAGTTACTATTTCGATAAACATTTTCCTTTAAAAAAGATGCGCAAAATTAACAAAAGTCATCATCCATGGTATAGCCGAGAAATTAGAAATATGTCTGAAGATCTGAAAGATTTCGTTCATATATGTAAGCTTATGGAAAAGCAAGATATGTGGGCTGAATATAAAATAAAAAAAGATGGACTTAAGCAAGCTATATATACCGTTAAACGTCGATTTAGTGACTCAAGGGTGTCGTCAGCCGTGAATAAATCGAAATCAGTGTGGAAGATTATAAATGGTGAAACAAAGGGCGCTCATCATGGTTCTATAAAACTGTCAGTAGATGGAGAGGATGTTGACAGCGCACTCGACGTGGCGTTCAGCGAGAAGTTTTTTGGAGACAAAGAAACAACTGGTGGACCGATAATCGCTCCTGGTGCCCTGCCGAAAGCAAATGAGACAAGCATTTTCTTGCATCCGGTCACATGTGCGGAGGTTGCTTCTGTTGTCGCTACTATAGCACCCAAGATGTCCTGCGGCATCGATAATGTACCATCATACATATGTCATAGTCCAGTCCGCGCCCCACATAATAGATGTTCTAACATTCCGCGTAAACCGGATGTTCACCCTGGGTGTTTTTCCTGATAGGTTAAAGCAGGCGGTGGTGATACCCATACATAAGCGCGGAGCAAAGTCAGACATCAACAACTACATGCCAATTTCCTTACTTTGCTCTTTATCAAAAGTGTTTGAAAAACTGATCCATAAAAGACTCTACGAGTTCTTTGCAGCCCACCAGATCATCTCAAAAAGTCAATTTAGTTTTTTGCTCAGAACATCATGCGAAAAGGCCCTATTTGGAACTATTTCTGAGATACTGCAGTACATAGACGGCCACCATCACGTAGCAGCGTTATTCATCGACTTGTCAAGCGCGTTCGACACCGAAGACCATAACATATTGATAGAAAAGCTGCAGTCCTACGGAATTAGGAGTTGCCTTTAATCTACTGGTATCATACCTGGGGAACAGAGGCCACCTTTTGTGACTAGTCAGCGTTGTTGAGGGTGGGTGTGCCACAGGGGTCTGTTCTGGGTCCTCTTCTGTTTTGGATGTATATTAACGATCTGCCAGAGAGCTTTACGACTGGCAACCTTTACTAATTCGCTGACGACACAACTTTGGTAATTAAGAGTGACACAATTAAGCAGCTCTCCATTTTGGCGACGAATGCAATCCAGCACACTGATTGGCAGACTGATTGGTGTAGGGGTAACCGCATGATCCTGAATCACGACAAGACGGCCGTGCTCCATTTCTCAATGGAGGTATCAAAGAGATCTTTGTTTGTTAGGTCACAGAATGGTTCTGTACCGCTTGGTGACAACGTCAAATTCCTCGGGGTATTCATTCAGAATTCTTTGAAGTGGGAAGGTCACATAGAGTATACCCTACAAAAATTAAACCGAGTGTACTATTCCATTTATAAACTCCGGAATTGTGTGAACATCAGTACACTAAGAACATATTACCTTGCCTGCGCAGAATCAATACTGACATACGGAATTATATTGTGCGGTTCGTCTTCTTCATTTGACCGTGTTTTCAAACTACAAAAGCGCCTTATTAGATGCATGCTGCATCTGAGTTATGGAGAATCTTGTAAACCACACTTTCAAGCTCTGGGGCTCTTGACGCTACCGAGTTTGTATATTTACAGCCTACTTGTATACTGTAGGTCCAATATTGGCATTTTTACGAGAAATAGAGACATATCGAACTCAATGCAGACCAGAAATACGGCTGGTCTTGTTGTGCCTCGCCACTCGACGTCAATGTTTAGTGGTCCAGCTTATATGATGATAAAACTCTATAATGTTGCTCCATCTGAACTAATCGAGGCTGATAGCTTGAGAGCATTTAAATCCGTACTCCGAAAATAACTGCTGCATAATTGCTTTTATAGTGTAGACGAGTTTATTGCGGCATGTTCGGGTCGTTATTAATTATAGATTAGCTTTGAATAGATACCTTAGATGTAAGAGATTGATTTTGTATTGACTATTGTTAATGCCTCCGAGAGGTCGATAACAAATAAAGTATTCTTATTCTTAATATTTTTTACTTGATAAAGACAGAAATAAATTTTGACTATTTCTGACGAATAAAACCTCAGCCATGTTTAATAGAAATTAAAGAAGTTATTTTATTATTTACGCATTGAATACAACAAAAGTATCATTTGAATTTCTGACTTGGAAGTATGTATTGACATTCCTCCAAATTGCTTTTTATTATAGAATTGTCTTAAATCTGTTACATCATCAAATGGTAATGTGGATTATATATTATAAGAAAACAGCTAGATAATGATTATTTCTGATAAATAAAACGTCAGCCATTTTTAATAGAAATCAAAGAAGTTAACTTATAATTATTCCATTCAATACAACACTCGTATTATTTGAATTTCTTTCTGACTTGGAAGTATGTATTGAAGTTCCTCCAAATAATCTTTTATTACGGAATTTTCTTAATTCTCTTAAATCAGTGGTGTCAAACTCATATGTTGGCGCAGGCTACAAAATTCCGATCTGAACTTCGGCGGGCCGCATACAAAAAAGACTCAAAAAGTGATTAACTAGTAAAACAGTTTCTTGTCTCATTTGAATTTTTTTATTTTAATGCTTCCTACACCATGTTGCTAATGCCGTGTTAGATCAATTTCATCAGTATGTTAATTTTTGATGATTGAACTCACGTCAATATTTTGCATTTATCTAAGTTCGGAGTTAACAAAATAAATGCTTGTCGTGTGGTCCCTTTTTCTCCTAATATGAAGTCAGGCAGGGGGAAGTTTTAATAAATGGGTGAGGCGTCAATTCGTTGGCATCCAGAAAAGATCCATAAGTCATAGAGAGTGGTTTTGAGATGTAAATCAAGCCACTGGCAAGCTTCCCGCTTGCTTTATATTAAAATGTAGTTTTTTAGTGTGTGTTTTTGTAAATGTCAAGCCGATCATTACTTCCTTAATTTGTGTTTAATTTTCATTTAATGTGTTTTGTTAAATCTGACAACTCCTCAAAATATTTGGTAGATTTAGACTTCAATCCATTGTTTTAATTCTTCTGTTTAATTGTAAATAAAAATTTGTTATTTTTTTATTGAGATTTGAGTTTTACTGTTGAGTAAGTTTCTTTTAGTATTTAAAGTGAGCGAACCAGCTAGAATTTAAAGGTAGAGATTTTAATTACATTTTTATTGAGTTCAAATAGTGATTATCACGGTAAGAGTGATGGGCTTTGTCTGATAAAATACTGCTTTGGTCCTATTGCAAGAACTTACGTGCGGAGCGTGTTTCGAGAAACACATTTTATAATGGTTAAGGTTGTGGTACTTAGATAAAGTTCTTAAAACTAAAAAGTATGGTTACTTAATAGCCAGATTATTACCCGCCGACGAACTATTACAACTGCTCT
Organism: Melinopterus prodromus; assembly: GCA_964023965.1. Lineage (NCBI taxonomy): Eukaryota > Metazoa > Arthropoda > Insecta > Coleoptera > Scarabaeidae > Melinopterus > Melinopterus prodromus. The sequence goes on along the minus strand of OZ030391.1, from coordinate 38,967,687 downwards.
GCTACTTAATAAGTGATAACTAACTGATACCCTGCACCGAAGGAGAAAGGTATTGTCGGACAATTCCGCCTCCGAAGCTCATTGCAAACTTAGTTATTAAAAAATGTTACAAATCAGTTCAATATTTTTTAAATTTTACTGTATTGTAATACAATTTCAGCGAGTGCTCGCGGGCCGCACAGTAGGGTGTTGCGGGCCGCAGGTTTGACATCACTGTCTTAAATCATCAAACAGTAATATGGATTAAATATTTGAATAAAAATGAATTAAATATAAGATTTCTGACAAACAACTCTTCCATAGAACGTACGTAATGAATATTTCTTACTTGAATAAAATTGAATTAAATATTCATTATTTCTGACAAATAAAACCTCGGTTATTTTCAACAGGAGCCAAAGAAACAGAATTGTCATTTTCTCATTGAATATAAATTAAGTATTATTTTGAATTCCTCCAAATGATCTCTTATGGTAGAATTTACTTAAGAGGGTCTTCCGCTTTGCTGGATTTAAAAAATATTTTTTTCTTTTTTTGGTTTATGCTAATCTAGAAGTCTCAGAATTGTTCCCGTAAGAGGGTTTTGCAAAATTCGCCCTAGTTCTAGAGTTGTAGCCGGTGATTTTTGTGCGCGTCGATCAGTGTTGTGATAAGGGAGGAAGAAATCCCTCCGACCGTACGAAATGCGTACTTATATCCGTATTGGATATGACTCGACCAAGTCATAGATCTCCCACCACTGGTATCTATACCTTTTGTCATCCATTCGTTCAGTTTTAAAACGATCATCACATGATCGAACGCGATCATCACATGATCGAACGATAGCCAATGAAATAACAATTAAGAAAAGGTTTCACTTTTTCGTATCAGACGACCTGCACACGTGTAATCGTGGTTACCGTTACACATTAATGTTTGCACAAAAGCGCGCACAAAGTAATCTGCAAGGTCACCGAGATCATCACAATAATTTTGAAGTTGTTAATTTTATACATCGATATTAACACAAAAGAATAAAGAAAACCTTGTCTATAAATCTTGTGTGGTTCTTTCATTATCAATTCCTTAAAATAAGTCCGAAAAGCGGCCAACAAAGCGGCAGACCCACTTAAATATGCAAAATCATCAAATAGTAATATGGATTAAATATTTGAATAAAGCAGAATTAAATACTGATTATTTTTACGAATAAAACCTCAGCCATGTTTAATAGGCCTCAAAGAAGTTATCTTATTATTTACTCATTGAATTCAACAAAAGTATTAATTGAATTTCTGACTTGTATGTATGTGGTCGAGGCCGGGAAGTCCAAAGCACCTAGGCCCCACTGGACCCTTTGTGCATACCTCTCGTGCTCACTCTGGACTCGTAACCAACCCAGGCTCTGGGCAAAAGCTACGAGGCACGATAGAAGAGCATTTCCGATTCTGTTCATGGTAGGCCACTGTCGTGTCGCTCTGGTATTGATTGTTGACTGGTTACCTGTAACTTTAGTCCCGTGATTATCTAAATAATTTCGGATAAATCAAACACTTGTTGCACGATTATAACTACTTATTTATTTATCTCTGGTAGTACAATCTATCTTCGATCAATGCTCGAGTACGAATATGCCGATGCCTTGTGTTCCCTGTCGGAAGGTCGATTCGGCTAGATGTCGCTTGCTATCAGGAAGTTAGTTGTCGTCACAAAAGGGTGGGAGATTTTATATGGACATTACAGCCAGGGGTCCCCAAGAGCACTTACCCTATGGTCTTCTACGGCAGGACCTTCACACAGGAAGTGTCTTACCGTCTTCTCGTCCTGCGAGCAAGGTTGGCAGGTGGACGTGTCAGTCAGTCGCATGTCGAACATATGCTTCTGTACTTTACAATGACCAGTGAGTAGCCCAGTAACGAGCCGGTGCTTACCTCTGGGCGGTTCAGAGAATTTCCTGGCGGTCGTTGTCGATAGATACCCGAGTGTCTCCTTGGCCAACGAGCAGCCTGGTGTGGTGTCCCACCTGTGAGTGAAACTACTGTGGGTAATGTCCTTCACCATGTGTCTTAGGACAGTGATTGAGGGAAGAATGACGTGTTCAGGTGCATTAATTGTGTGACCAGCAGCTCTTCGTGCTAATCTGTCAGCGCACCGATTGCCTCCATTGTTTTTAGAGTGCCCTTTAATCCAGTTGATGGTGATGGTATTTCTCCTGGCTGCCTGCACCAGGCAGTTGTAGCAGTCCAGTACAAGCCCTAATATAAAGCTACACAGTTCAAGGGCCAGAATGGATTGTCTACTGTCGGTGAATATCACTATGCTTTTGCCTGACTTGTTATACTGACTAATGATGTCTGAGGCTGTTTTAATGGCAAAAAGTTCCGCCTGTGTGACATCAGGGGAATTTATCAACCGGGATCGATCGGCGAACCTGGAAGTCGTGCGAGAAGATGCAGCACCTGTACCGTTCGGTCTCTTACAGCCATTTGTGTAGATCTTCAAGCTCCTACTGAGATCAGCCTCAAGGCCTGTGGTGTGGGTCAGCTATGGTTTCCTGAAAACATAATGGGGAGGGATGTACTCTGTAGGACATTCCAGAAAGGGCTTACCCATGGTGACCCTCCATATGTAGTTCTAGAAGTACCCCACTGTACGGAGTCTGGATAAAGTAGCTAGGACCACTTCTTCTGCGAAGATGTCAAGGGGTGGCAGATACAGCATGTTTTCCATCGCAACAGTGGGGGTTGAATTTATTGCGCCCGTGACGCTTAGGCAAGCCATTCTTTGAATGCGGTTCGGTTTGGTGATCATGGAGGCCAGCTTGACTCTGGGCCACCTTGCCACCATGCACCATGTATGTGAGCATGGGTCTGATAACTGCCGTGTAAATTCAAGGCGTGAGCTGAGGTGAGAGGCTCCATGTACATGGCTCTCCTACGCTGACCGAAAGCAATGCATGCGTTTTTTTAACTCTGTTGGTTAAGTGGTTATTAGATAGCAGCTTCCTGTCAAAGATAATACCTAGGTATTTCACTTCGTCAGTCAGCCGCAGTGTTGTGTTGCAGAGCTTTGGAGCCTGAAGTTTCCGGGATTCCGTTTTCTCGTAAAGCGCACCATCTATCCGGGTTGACTGACAGTGTGTTCTTCGTACCATGCTTTTACAGTGTTGAGGGCTCCCTGCATCCTATCGGAAAGGGTGTCATTGTGATTGCCTCTAACGAGGATAACAAGGTCGTCTGCATAGCCAGTTGTGTGGTAGTGAAGATCGTTTAACCGTCGGAGAAGGCTGTCCAACGTGACATTCCACAGCAGGGGAGACGGATTTGGAAGTATGTATTGAAATTCCTCCATATGGCATTTTACTATAAAACTTTCTTAAATCTGTTAAATCATCAAATGGTAATATGGATTAAATATTTGAATAAAACTGAAATACATTTTGATTATTTCTGGTGACTAAACCCTCTGCCATGTTTAATAGAAATCAAAGAAGTTATTTTATTTTTTACTCATTGAATACAACAAAATTATTATTTGAATTTCTGATTTGGAAGTATATATTGAAATTCCTCCAAATGACCTTTGATTATAGAATTTTCTTAAATCTGTTATATCATCAAATGGTAATATAGATTAAATATGTGAATAAAACTGAATTAAATATATAAGATTTCTGACAAACAAAACTCCTATTGGGCGTACGTAATAAATATTAGTTTTTTTGTTTGACAGTATATCACTAACCAAGTACAATATTTACCAGGAGATCTGTGCTACGATGAGCTATATCGCAGTATATGAGATCATAGCGAACACAGTGGAAGAGACTTACTACAGGACTAGCGAGGGAAATTTGATTAAGAGAAATAAATTAACTGCCCTACGTAAGAGAAAAGACAGAGAACAGATAACCCAAAGAAGACAAGAACATGCGAACTGGTCGGTGAGTGAGACGCCACGGATCAGTTTCGCAAAAAAATTTCACAAATTTGGCTGAAATCAACTTTGACAACAAACAGTGGACCCTATTAAACAAAGGTCATAAGTATGCACCCAACATTCACAAGGAGAACCTCTGTATGACGGCCATCGAGTTGGAATTGGCAGCGAGGGGACACCAATCGGAGCAGGAAATCCGGAATGATTGTTTAGAATACCTAAGAAGGGAGGATCGAAGAAGAAATACGAGCGGGAGGAACATTGAAGAGGAAAGAATCATTGATTCCATAAAGAAAAAGTTGAAGACGAACAATGCTAATATTATAAAAGCCGACAAGAATGCGGGACTTGCTGTCATCTACGATGTAGAATACAACACCAAAATGACACAGTTTCTTGCTGACAATGGTTTTCAAGAACTAAGGAAAAACCCTCTAAATCAACTCACCACTACCACAAAACGAATCATAAAAGAGAAGGAAGACACTATCAAGACCCTTAACAGGACTAGGTTACCACTGATAGATATGAATTTACATCTCCCAAACATTTATGGGCTAATTAAACTTCACAAGGCAGACAAACCATTGAGACCGATTGTTACATTCTACGATACTCCCACAAATCGTTTAGCAAAGATAATGACACCCATTCTTTCTACTGAAGACTTCCCGCTGTTATACACGATAAAAAACAGCAAAGAACTGACAGACTGTATTGCACTGTATTGAACCCACAAGGAATCACAATGGTATCATTCGACGTGGAGAACCTATACTGTAACACTCCTGTACAATACACACTTAACATTATCAAAGATACACTCACCAACTCGAAGTTCAGTGATTTAGAGAGCCAAGATATATTTGACATTATCAAGCATATTTTGGATAACAATTACTGTGCCTACAATGGGAAGAATTACAAAATCGAGGGAGGAATCCCAATGGGCTCACCAATCTCTGGAATAACTGCCAACATATTCTTGAACCACATCGAAGAAGAATTTATAATGAATGACAGAAATCCATACAAAAAGTTCATTTCCACTTGGCACCGATACATGGACGATGTCCTGTGTTTCTGGATTGGAAGCCGACTTGACCTCGAAAAATTTAGTAATTATATCAACAACTTAATGCCCACCCTCAAGTTCACCTCCGAGATAGAAAATGATGGTTTTATAAACTTCCTTGATATTAATATCAGGAAGGGAAAAACAATTTTAGCTTTGATATCTACAGGAAGCCTACAACCTGCAGTGCCCTGATACCATCGGATTCTAATCACCATCACTCACATAAATTTGCCGCTTTTCGTTCTATGGCTCAAAGAGCACTCAGAATTCCTCTTCAAGACCTCGAAAGAAACAAGGAATTTGAAACCATTCGCTGGCTGGGTTTCAAGAATGGCTTTAACATCAAGACTATAAACAAAATCATAAACATCGAGATAAGGAAGACTCATCCTCTCTCCATTAGATGCATACAGGATAGAGAGATTTCATGGCGATGTTTCACCTTTTTCAACGACAGCGTGGGGATGGTGGATAGATTTTTAAACAAATATGGAGTAAGATGCGCGTTCAGGACTGGGGGCTCTTTGACGTCTCTTATTTCTGCAAAACCTACCAGAGAAAAATTGTCAGAAAGTGGTGTGTACAGAACTAGGTGCGATGAATGTGAGGCGTTTTATATTGGTGAGACTGAAAGATCTATAAAAACAAGAATAAATGAACATCGGAAACCCAAACATTTATCGGCCTTTGGTAGGCACCTCTTATATACTGGACACAAAAGTGAGCTAGAGGATAACATCAGCATTTTACATCAACAGAAGAAAGGTTACAAGCTTACATTACTTGAGGCGCTGGAAATTTGGCGAGCCTCAAAAACGAAACGGCTACTAAACGAACAGGAAGAACTTACTGTGGAGCCACTGTTTAAAAATATTGCATGTTAAAGACTATTTTTACTATTTTTTACTGTTTTTGTATATTTTTTACTGTTCTGTGTGCTTTTTGGCTTTTGTTTTTTGAAATTTATTATTTTTGGTATGTTTACCATGTTGTAGGTTTCTTCTATGTCGATGCTGTGTTTTCGGCTTGCCTGGTTGCATACTCTCCAGGCTCCTAAATTCATATATAATCCATCTTATTGATTTTCTTTTTGCATGTCCGTCTCGGCGATTGTTACTGCGCATTTTATTTAGGCATTATTGCAGCTTTTGTGATCACCTTACATTCAGGTTGGTTTTGTTCTATCTGTAGTTTTGTTTTGTATTTTGATAATTATTCACAGTCTTATACTGGTCAGTTTTTAGTTTGTTGTTATCTTTTGTTTGTTTCATATATTGTTTCGCATCTGACACACGTGTGTTTTTAGGTTATGCACTTGCCGCGTGGCTACGTAATTTGGAGCTGTGCTAAACATTGATTGCATGATTTTATTAGAGAAAAGGATTTCTGTGACAGTAAGTGTTTGTATTGTTGCTTTGTTTTCTGTTGTCTATTTTTGTGTTCTGATTTCAGCGTCAGTTCGACAATGCCTACTTTAGGCGAAACCGGTAACTGATAAGATTATTAAACGAAACAGTGAAGAACATCAAGATTTTTATTTTTCATATATCTGACACCTATTTTTACCAGCGTATTTCAAACATATAAAATATTTGTAACTTGAATACGAACTATAAAATTGGAAGTAGGTATGTATTAAAACTTCTCCAAATAATATATTATAGCATTTCCTTAAACATATCTGATATTATATGGTCATACGAACTAAATATTTGTTATCTGAGTAAAACTAACTTAAACATAGGTGATTTCTGGCGAACAAAATTTCTATAGGACGTACGTAATGTTGATTATTTCTAACGTATAAAACCTCAGCCATGTTTGTTTTTTCACTGTATTTTTTTAATTTTGGTGTTGACAATAAAGTACCGTTTTATAAATAAAAGTTTAAAAATTGTAACAACTTCCCTAACTCTTCCCTAACCCATGACACTTGTTTTTTTTGTGCTGATGAGGAGGAAATGCCTTGTGCACCACGGCAGGGGTTAGGTGGCGCCTGAAGATTGTGGAAAGTTGAAACTCTCTTCACCTGCCGGGAGTGTCGAACTCCGCCGACCAGGAATTGAAGCTTCGTAGCCGGCCTCTTGCTGGTACCGACTAAAACCTTCCCCCCCCCCGTTTCTGTCGCATCAACGGGTAGACATCCTGGGACTGCACGCGAATTGCTTTCAGCTGTCTGCGAAAATAAAGATGTTAATATTTTGTTTTATTTTGCTGCATCACCTCTGTTCAGCCTGTCGGCGCGACCGGCGCGGTCCACCTGGAGTTTTTTTCAGGTTGGATTTGGTTGTCATCACTTCGGTGAGGAACTGCATGGTTATTCTTGATCGGGACTTCTCGCTAACCGGGATCTCTCTGCTACCGTCGCCGTTGTTAGCCTAGCTTTAATATTGGCCTTCGCTGTTTTTCTTAGCTTGGTGCATTCAAAGATGGTACGTTCTGGTGAGTCGGGCCGTTGGCATCCGAACCAGCATTGGTCTGTGTCAAGTTTTCGAAATGTCTGCAGGTATGTTCCAAAGCACCCACGACCCGAGATTGCTTGCGTTGCAAAGAAGTTTGTTGCCGGTGCTTTCTCTGCCCAGGTCCATCGTTGATAAAAACTTTCACCCATCCATTGTGCGTTTGCACAATGGATCTCTACTGCCATTATTCCAGCATCTGGCGAACTTCCCTCTGTGTCTCTCCTTTCTCTTTCCAGTTTCTAGCCCGTTCCCAGGCAAGGAGATCAAGAGGGGGCACCCGGCGAGGGCACGACGGCTTCCGTTGGTGCGGTCCTATATGCTGACGTAATGGCCACTTTGTATTTACGCTCAATCGTCCTTAAGGTGTTGACATCTCTTTTGTAGGGTAGCCCATGACCTATGCCTCCGCAAGCTTAGCTAATATCTGACGGATATAATATGTTTTATACGGTGGTTGTTATGAAAGCTAAGTTTAGCTTAGATTGACATTCCTGCTGAAATTAGTGCATTCCCTCCAACGTTTTGGTTCTCCCTGTATAACCTACCAATTTTTGTTAAAAATGATAATACCATTATCAAATTCTGTATAATGTTATTCAAAAGTTATTTAACATTGAAATACATACGTGTCGGTAACTGTTTGTCCATGAGTGTATTTATTACGACAACATAAAACTATGGTGGGAACTTTCGAATGACAAAAGTTTGATTCTGCATTATTTGCACTGATATTTTACAAAACATATTGGTTGTTCTGAGGCGCAACGCTTTCCTGCTTTTTGCTAAAATTAATGATAAAAAAAGGATGCCAATAAAATTCAATATCATTTCATTGCGCATACACTTCTACTAGCAAAAGTATACATATAGATTCTTGCGTGTTAATTTGATCACACTTTTACTAAAGCCGGTTAGAAAATGTATGCATCTACCTTGGATATCAAGGTTGCAATTTATAAATAGTATTTATTTATATGTTTAATGTTAATCTAAGTTAATTAAATAATAATAATAATAATAATAATATTTAGAAAATAAACTGCTTCCGGGTTATGCCGTGTGTCAAGATTTGTTAATGCTGACGTTTCGCGAACCATGTTGCTCGCTTCTTCAAAGCTAATTGAATACTGACGACCTACCAAGACAATCTCCCTTATATACCTAAGTTTACACCTCACTGCGCACATCTGGAGAACCGCTCCCATGTGCTTTTCCACCTGACCGCGTTAGGATCGATTTCCAGACCCTACTAATGTCAGTACCGTCCTCGCGATTGATGTTGTCAGGATGTTTGTAGATTTCGATTGCTTCTCTAATAAGCCTTCGATGATAGTTACCTACCCTTGCCAACATCTTCGCGTCATCGAAATTCATTGTGTGTCCCGACTCGTGGCAGTGTTGAGCAACAGCGGACTGTTGAATCTTGCGTAGCCGGGTGTCTCTACTGTGCTCCTTGACTCTACATTCGATACTTCGTCCTGTCTGTCCTACATAGCATGTTCCACACTCACATGTTATCTTGTATACTCCTTCGTTCTTCAGGAGTGGTGTGATATCCTTTGGGTTAGGCAAAAGATCTTTTACCTTTGCTGGCGCTCTGTACCTTACCGTGATACCCGATTTCTTCAGTATTCTACCGATTCTTTCCGATACCCCACTTACGTATGGCAAACAAGCGAACCCCTTTGACTCTTGCCGCTCCTCTGAGACTTGCGGTTTTCTCTGTGTGACACCCCGTATGTCAGAGTTGGTGTATCCATTCTGACGCAGAGCCCACTCCAAGTGTTTCCGTTCGTCGTCCAAGCTGCTGGCGTCGCACACCTTCTCGGCTCTGTTGAACAGAGTATTAATAGCACTTCTCTTCTGTTGGGGATGGTGGTGCGATTTGGCGTTCAAGTACCGATCGGTATGTGACTTCTTACGGTAGACAGTATGTCCAAGCGCACCAGTTGGCGTTCTGTATACCAGCACATCCAAAAATGGCAGCTTGTTATCCTCTTCTATTTCCATCGTGAATTTGATAGAAGGATTGACATTGTTCAGGTGGCTAAGGAACTCAGTAAGTTTATCTCTACCGTGTGGCCAAACCACAAAGGTATCATCAACATATCTGACCCAATGCTTGGGTTTGTAAGGACATGACCTAATGGCTTTTTCTTCAAACAATTCCATGAAGAAATTGGCGATTACCGGTGAGAGAGGAGATCCCATGGGAGCACCCTCTACTTGCTCATACATCGCTCCCGCCCACTTGAAGTATGTGGTGGAGAGACAATACTCTACAAGATCCAGTACATCGGTTGGTAGACCTAGGGGAACAAGTGTTGTCCGAAGGCCTTCGACCGCCTCCTTAACCGGAACACACGTAAAGAGTGATGTTACGTCGAAACTTACGAGTATATCCTGCGGGTCAATGAGAATTTCCTTCAAAATCTGAATAAAATGTTCAGAGTTCTTAACAAAAGATGTGGTTTGTCCTATAAACGGTTAGATGGTTTTCGACAAGTAGTTTGCCAACAAATAGGTTGGGGAGCCTATTGCGCTGACGATTGGTCTTAAAGGTACGTTATCCTTGTGTATATTTGGCAAACCGTACATCCTCGGTGCCCTAGGGGCTTGAACAAAAAGGCCTCTTTGTTCCTGTTCGGGAATCGATGACGATGATTTAACCAACTCCTTCACTCGCCTTCCTATCTTATCTGTTGGGTCCTTCGCAATTTTACGGTAGGTATTTGGGTCCAATAGATCGTTCATCTTCCGGTGGTAGTCCTCCTTGTTCAATATCACCGTTGCATTCCCTTTATCCGCTGGTAGTACTGTGATGTTCTTGTTGTCCTTGATGGTCTTCAGAGAGTACTTCTCTTCTTCGGTAATATTGCTCTTCGGCGGATTAGCTTTCCTAATTACCCTTGAAACCTCTTGACGAATGTCCTCTGCTTGTACACGTGGAATTTTGTACAATGCGGCTTCTACTTCCGTAACAATTTCGTCCTTAGGTATTCTTATCGGTGCGATTGCAAAGTTCAATCCTTTGCCTAGGACCGACAATTCACCAGTGGAGAGTTGGTGATTAGACATATTTATAACTACTTTGTCCACAGTAGTAGATTTGGTCACAACTTTCTGATATGTCTGAATAAAACACTGGGTAACTAATCAAACATTTACTGAACGAATATGCAGTAGATACATGCGTACAGTATGGCTGTCAATCGCATACTAGAAAATATCGATCCGTTCTAGATCACTTTTAGTACACTACGTCAGTTCGTTAGGTTGCCTACACGACACATTCCTCCCTCCTGGATAGCACAATGTTGCCGCACTCATAGTCCTGGAGGTATTGTGGCTTCCGTCTGACTCTTGGTGGGACCTTCGGGCTGCTGTTGGCTGGTTCCCTTTCTGCCGTGGGATTTTTCGGCTGTGGTGTCGCTGGCACATGTGCGTCGGCTGTCGTTTCGGCTGTCGTTTCTCCATCTCCGTCGTCAGTGACATCTGGTGCTTCCTGATCAGCTCTGTTTCTTAACTGGTCGGTGTGTCTTCTTATGACGTCGCCTGCTGGAGTCTCAACTTCGTAGCTGACTGGTCCGGTAGGACGTATGATAGTGGATGGTATCCATTTCTTCCCAGGTACATAAGACCTCGCGCAGACCGAATCATCAGGTGTGAATGTTCTGGGTGACGGTTTGCCCTCGAATGCCTTTTGTTGCTTACTGCTCATATCTTTTGCGAAATCTGGGTGCACTTTATCCAATAATGTGTTTAATCTTCGACCCATCAGTATTTCTGCTGGTGACTTCCCGGTTGTAGTATGCGGGGTGATATGCTGTGTCAAAAGATATCTGGCTAGTGTTGTGGTTACATCTGGGGATACCATCTTCTTTAACGCGTTCTTTACGTTCGGTACCATTCTTTCAGCCTGCTCGTTGCTGCTTGGGTGGTACGGCGCTACTAACGCTTGTCTAATACCATTACCCTTGAGGAACGCCTTGAAGTCCTTTGAAGTAAAGGCTGTTCCGTTGTCCGATACAATGACGTCTGGTATGCCATGTGTAGCGAACAGTTCTCTCAGTACCTTTACCGTGCATGCTGTGGAAGTGCTAGGTACTAGTCTGACTTCTAACCACTTCGAGTAAGAGTCAATGATGATGAGATATATGCGACCGTTCACTGGTCCCGCGAAGTCTAGGTGCAATCGTGTCCACGGAGCTCTTGACCATTCCCATGGATGGACTGGAGACCTTCTCGGCATGTTTCTTGTCTCTTGGCATATCCTGCATCTGTTCACCTTGTCCTCTATTTCTCGATCCAGGTTAGGCCACCACACGTATGATCTCGCCAAAGCTTTCATTTTGACCATACCTGGGTGTGCAGCATGTAGTAAATCTAGGATTCTTTCCCTCCCTCCTGGTGGTATAACCACCCTCGTGCCCCACAGTAGGCAGTCTTGGTAGCACGATAGCTCTGTTTGGCGTTGGAAGTATGGTTGAAATTCGATCGGGAATTCCTTGGTGTTACGTGGCCATCCTTTCCAAATCCACTGCAGCACTCTGGAGAGAGTAGGATCCTTTGCTGTTTCTGTGGCAATCTCTTTCGCTTGAAGTATTTTCTCTGGCATGTTTTCAAGCATCAACACTTCAAGAGCTGGCGGTGGTTCAACCGACTTTGTCTTCAGTGGTAACCTGCTAAGAGCGTCAGCGTTACCTAATTGTTTCCCTGGGATGTACTGTAGATCGTAGTCATAAGCGTTGAGCATTATTGACCATCGCAGCATTCTTGGAGAAAGTATCTCCGGCGTATTCTTTTACTTGCCAAAAATTCCCAGCAATGGCTTGTGATCCGTCCTCAATGTGAAGCCTCTTCCATAACAGTAGTCGTGGAACTTCTTCACACCGGTAACCAAGGCCAAAGCTTCGCGGTCTATCTGGGCAAAGTTTCTTTCAGTTGTCGATAATGTTCGACTATGGTATGCCACTACCGCCTCGTTGCCGTCATCATTTGGTTGGCTCAACACGCATCCGACTCCGTATGGACTTGCATCAGTCGTTATTATGAGAGGTTTCTTCTCGTCATAATGTGCTAGTATCGGTCCACATGTCAAACTCTCTTTCAATTTCTCAAAAGCTATTTGATGTTCTTCTCGCCATTTGAATTCTGTGTCCTTTTGTAGTAGTCTATGTAATGGTTCTGCGATATTAGCCTTGTCGCGTAGAAAGATGTGGTAGAAGTTAATCAGTCCCAGAAAAGCCTGTAGTTCTGTCTTGTTTGTTGGTTCTGGTGCATTCTGGATTGCTGTCAACTTGTCTTTCATAGGCTTGATTCCTGTCGAACTCACTTCAAGCCCAAGGTACGTTATTTTCTCGGCTTGGAAGGTACACTTTTGCTTCTTGACGTGTAGACCGTCTTCTCGAAAGCGTCGTAGTACTTCCCGTACCTTCATCTGTAAGTCCGCCTCTGATTTCCCAACGCACAGGATGTCGTCGTAATATGCCAATACCCCGTGTATCCCAGCTAGACGTGTATCGATGAAACGTTGGAATATCTGTGGAGCCACGGAAACTCCGAACTGTAGTCTTCTGCACTTGAATGCTCCTCTGTGTGTTATTATCGCCTGGGCCTCAGCTGGTTCTTCATCTACAGTTAATTGTAGGTAAGCTTGCGCCATGTCGATTTTCGCGAACACCTTTCCGTCAGCTAACGTCGCCAAAATGCTCCGCACTGAGGGTACTGGATACATATCTGAACGCAGTGCTTTGTTCAGTGTTACGCGATAGTCTCCGCACAATCTAATGTCCCCGTTATCCTTGATCACACTTACCGTCGGAGTGCACCAAGTGGGATGTGTCACAGGTTCTAGCACACCCTGTTCTAATAGTCTGTCTAATTCGCGGTCGATTTTTTCCTTCAACGCGAACGGTACCCGACGCGCGTTCATCACGATCGGTTTTACGGTTTTGTCTATGTTGAACGAAACTGGTGGACGCCGGTATGACCCGATTCGCTCTTCGAATACTTCCGGGTATTCGCTTACGTAGTCCGGCACATTCCCGCACGCACTCGAAATCTTGTTAATACCGGTCACTGAAATTCCAAGAGCTGCAAACCAATTTCTACCCAAAAGACTGGATCGGTTGTTTTTTACCACGATCAGTGGCAGCTGTGCCGACTTTTTCTTGAAGTTGACCGGAACCATACATTCTCCTAAAGTATCCACCACCTTACCTTGATAGTCTTTTAACTTTAGTTTTGGAGGTTGTAATGCTGGTCTCTTCTTCGCGTAAATTCCTTGAAATGTCTGTGCCCCGATGACACTCGCGCCTGCGCCCGAATCCACTTTCATTCGAACCGGCTCATCGTTTATTTTCAGCGTAATCATCACTTTACCTGGAATCTGTTCTCCAACCATTTTGTGTAGGGTTAGGCCGTAATCATCCGTGTCTTGGTCGTCATCCTCCTCCACCTTGGTTGTGATTTGGCTGTGCACCTTCTTGCTTGTCCGCTTTTTCTTTAGGAAGCATGCCTTTTCAATGTGTCCTTGTTTTGAACAGTACCGACATTTCGCATTTTTAAATTTACACTCGTCCGGTGAGTGATCAGCTTCTCACCGAAAACACTTTTGTTTACGCGCCTGTTCCACTGTTTTGTATTGTTTTGGTTTATTCTGGAAGTTAACTGTACGTACTGCAGTTCCTATACTTTCCCCTGTCCCCGGATTGCACTCTCGGAGTAACGTCAATCCTTTGGATGCTGTTTCGTGTGCCAAACACATGTCGTATGCTTTCGTAAACACCAGATCCTTTTCGGCAAGTAGTCTGCGTTGTAGTCCTTCGTCTATGACACCGCACACAAGTCTGTCCCGTAACATTGTGTCTAAAGTTTGTCCGAAACCACAATTTTCCGCTAGAACGCGTAGTTCTTTCACGAACACTGTTATTGTCTCAACCGATTGTTGATCGCGGCGATAAAATCGAAATCGATGCACTATTTCCGATGTACGCGGCGCTAAATGGTCTTTAAGCACTTTTATTATTACGTCATAGTCTTTGGCCTTTACCTTTTCCGGTGCTATAAGTGAGCGAAGTATCTCGTATGTTGCCGGGCCGTATAAACTGAGAAACGTTGCTTTCTTCTTATCCACGTCCGTAATTGAATTAGCGCTCATAAAAGCTCGATTCTTTCTTGGTACGATTCCCAACTCGATGCGTCGTTAGTATTGAATTGTTCAATGTTACCTAAAATCGCCATCGTTGGTCGTAATTCCCTTCTTTCTGGTACTGTACTGTTTACCGCCACGCGCTTGTGAATGGCGTCTGTCAAAACGCTTGTCACTTATGCACTAAGTTCTTTTGTTGTGTTTACACACGCACTGTTTTCAACCGTCGAGGTTTAACACTGTGAGAACGTTTACTCTTATCCTCGTCGCCAAATTTAGATGATATGTCTGAATAAAACACTGGGTAACTAATCAAACATTTACTGAACGAATATGCAGTAGATACATGCGTACAGTATGGCTGTCAATCGCATACTAGAAAATATCGATCCGTTCTAGATCACTTTTAGTACAATACGTCAGTTCGTTAGGTTACCTACACGACACTTTCTTAGCCTCTAACTTAACAAACTTGTTCTTTTGAGATTCAGTTGCTTTGTCAAACTGGAACTCCGCTTTTCTCCATGTGGTGGAATCAAGCTTACTCCAATCTTCGGCTTACAATCTATTTGCTAATTTAAGATGAAGTTTTAGCAGTTTATATGTAATATCCTGTAAAGATCGGTACGTAAAATGTACCCTTTCACGTAATAAGGCAGTCTCCGTTCTCCTCAAAATCTTCTTGGCGGCAGCGGTGTTGATATGGTGCTTGGTACGCAGGAATGTTGGTACCAAACCTTTGTCCCTACACCTTCTCAGAAAAGCAAGATTGGTTAACATCTTGCTTCGTTTTGTTCGTAAAGTGTCAAAATCCTTGGTAAGTTTGTAAACATCCTCCCCGTAGAGTGAGATTAAATAAGTACGTAGGCTTTCACGGCCAGAATCATTTAGAAAATAAACTGCTTCCGGGTTATGCCGTGTGTCAAGATTTGTTAATGCTGACGTTTCGCGAACCATGTTGCTCGCTTCTTCAAAGCTAATTGAATACTGACGACCTACCAAGACAATCTCCCTTATATACCTAAGTTTACACCACACTGCGCAGATCTGGAGAACCGCTCCCATGTGCTTTTCCACCTGACCGCGTTAGGATCGATTTCCAGACCCTACTAATGTCAGTACCGTCCTCGCGATTGATGTTGTCAGGATGTTTGTAGATTTCGATTGCTTCTCTAATAAGCCTTCGATGATAGTTACCTACCCTTGCCAACATCTTCGCGTCATCGAAATTCATTGTGTGTCCCGACTCGTGGCAGTGTTGAGCAACAGCGGACTGTTGAATCTTGCGTAGCCGGGTGTCTCTACTGTGCTCCTTGACTCTACATTCGATACTTCGTCCTGTCTGTCCTACATAGCATGTTCCACACTCACATGTTATCTTGTATACTCCTTCGTTCTTAAGGAGTGGTGTGATATCCTTTGGGTTAGGCAAAAGATCTTTTACCTTTGCTGGCGCTCTGTACCTTACCGTGATACCCGATTTCTTCAGTATTCTACCGATTCTTTCCGATACCCCACTTACGTATGGCAAATAAGCGAACCCCTTTGACTCTTGCCGCTCCTCTGAGACTTGCGGTTTTCTCTGTGTGACACCCCGTATGTCAGACTTGGTGTATCCATTCTGACGCAGAACCCACTCCAAGTGTTTCCGTTCGTCGTCCAAGCTGCTGGCGTCGCACACCTTCTCGGCTCTGTTGAACAGAGTATTAATAACACTTCTCTTCTGTTGGGGATGGTGGTGCGATTTGGCGTTCAAGTATCGATCGGTATGTGACTTCTTACGGTAGACAGTATGTCCAAGCGCACCAGTTGGCGTTCTGTATACCAGCACATCCAAAAATGGCAGCTTGTTATCCTCTTCTATTTCCATCGTGAATTTGATAGAAGGATTGACATTGTTCAGGTGGCTAAGGAACTCAGTAAGTTTATCTCTACCGTGTGGCCAACCCACAAAGGTATCATCAACATATCTGACCCAATGCTTGGGTTTGTAAGGACATGACCTAATGGCTTTTTCTTCAAACAATTCCATGAAGAAATTGGCGATTACCGGTGAGAGAGGAGATCCCATGGGAGCACCCTCTACTTGCTCATACATCGCTCCCGCCCACTTGAAGTATGTGGTGGAGAGACAATACTCTACAAGATCCGGTACATCGGTTGGTAGACCTAGGGGAACAAGTGTTGTCCGAAGGCCTTCGACCGCCTCCTTAACCGGAACACACGTAAAGAGTGATGTTACGTCGAAGGATTGACATTGTTCAGGTGGCTAAGGAGCTCAGTAAGTTTATCTCTACCGTGTGGCCAAACCACAAAGGTATCCTCAACATATCTGACCCAATGCTTGGGTTTGTAAGGACATGACCTAATGGCTTTTTCTTCAAACAATTCCATGAAGAAATCAACACTGCCAGGAGTCGGAACACACAATGAATTTCGATGACGCGAAGATGTTGGCAAGGGTAGGTAATTATCATCGAAGGCTTATTAGAGAAGCAATCGAAATCTACAAACATCCTGACAACATCAATCGCGAGGACGGTACTGACATTAGTAGGGTCTGGACATCGATCCTAACGCGGTCAGGTGGAAAAGCACATGGGAGCGGTTCTCCAGATGTGCGCAGTGAGGTGTAAACTTAGGTATATTTATTTATTTATTTATTTATTTATTAATAGGTGTACAAACAGGCGGACGCCCAAACAGTACACACAAATACAAAGGAGACGTATTATAAAAATTAAACAATGGATGAAAATAATACTAAATAAAAACGAAAAAGAGATAACACTCAAAAAGAGAGCTACAAGATAAGTTGCACGTATTTTTTTTAAGGGTAGAAGGAAACTCGTTGTAATTTGCGTTTAAAGGAGAGGAGTGAATCACTGAACATATCTACTGAATTGAGGAATTGGTTACAGGTGGTGGTCAATCTATTGATCGGAGAGTTCTGGTAGGGGTTGGTTTGACAGAGGGGCGCTCGTAGAAGGGTGGAGGTACGGGAGGAATGGGCAGGAACATTAAACATAAAATACTGCAGCAGATCGGGCGAGTCAGAAAGGCCGTTCAAAACTTTAAATGCCAACAGGCAATCATGAATGCGTCGGCGCCTCCACAGTGGAACAAGTCCAAAAACATGGCAGCGCTGTTCGTAAGAACATCCCGGCAGATGGACTCTCCTGCTGAGGTACCTGGCGTAACGTTTCTGAATCGCCTCGATCTGATTAATATACGTGAGACACTGCGGACTCCAGACTGTGGATGCAAAGTTCAAGATGCTATTAACATAGGCATTGTATAACACGTTGATGGTCGATATATTGGTGAACGAAGTGGATGCTCTAATAACGAATCCCAGAGCGCGAAAGGCCTTCTGTGTTGTGTATTTTATGTGGGAGTTAAACAGTAGTTTATTGTCAATAACGACACCAAGGTCCCTAATGTTGCTGACACTTAAAACATTATGGTCTCCAAGACTGTAACCAAACTCAAAGGTGTAACGACTCCTGGAAAATGTGATACTATTACACTTATCGTAGTTTAGAACTAACCTATTATCGATGCAGTATTGGTGCAATCGGTCGAGGTCACACTGAAAGTTGTAACAGTCCCGGAGAGATGAGATGCTACAAAAAACCTTGGAGTCATCAGCATACATTAAAATGTTAGAATGATGAAAGCATGATGCAATGTCGTTAACGTAAATGGAAAAAAGTAATGGACCAATGTGTGATCCCTGAGCTACTCCAGAGGGAATGTCTCTAAAAGAAGAGATAAAGTGATTTAGTCGGACCGCCTGAGAGCGGCCAGTAATATAAGAGCCAAGCCATTGCACCAAAAACTCATCCAACCCAACTGCCCGCAATTTTCGAACCAAAATAGCATGATTAATCTTGTCAAAGGCCTTACTGAAATCTGTGTACACAGCATCAACCTGAGTACGGGAGTCCAGCGTCTCAAGAATAAATTCAGTATAAGAACATAGATTTGTGTCCACTGACCTACCCGGAAAAAAGCCATGCTGCTGTGGAATGATCTTGTTTTTGGTCTCGAATAATAAGACAGTGTAAATCATGCTCTCAAAAACTTTACTAATTGCGGACAGTATGGAAATAGGGCGATAATTCTTAACGAGAGCTCTGTTGCCCGACTTGAATATAGGAATTACAAACGCCTTCTTCCACAAAGTAGGAAATTTAGCTTGACGTAAAGATAAATTAAATACCAAATTCAATGGTTCCACTAGCGCCTCAGCGCAATTGCGCAGGAATAACCCAGGAACACCATCAGGACCAGCGCTGGCAGTGGTTGACAAGTCGCGGAGACGAATAAGTATGTCAGCAGGCGAGAATAAATTAGGTGCGTTTTGTTCAACAACATAGCATGCGCAATCACCATTCGCTACTTGACCATCAACAAACACAGAGTGGAAATAAGAACCGAATAGCTCGCACACAGATTCGCCGTCCGTGGCGGTAACGTCATTAAATTGAAGGGTAGCTGGAATCCGCGAACAACCACGACGCTTATCACCTACAAAGGACCATATTCGTTTCGGGTTCACTACTAGATCACGCTCCACCGAGGATATGTAATTCCGATAGTCCGCAGCAATCAAGTGCTTAGATCGTGTTCGCAACAAGCCGAAAGTAAGGTAATCTAAGTTGTTTTTGTACATTTTCCATCTTTTATGAAACTTTAGTTTTTCCTTAATACATTTAATAGTGGAGCCAGTGTACCAGGATGGAAAACGCCGCTTACTTATCTTTTTAAAAGGTACGTATCTATTTATGTTAAACCACAATTTATCATATAAAAGAGCAACAGCACCGTCAACATCCAAGCCCGCCATTGCAGAAGTCCAATCAATGATTAGAAGTGCATTCCTAATAGACGCATAATCAGCATTATTAAAAAAATATTTTTTTCCACCGGATTGCTTTAAATACGAAATGTTTCCAAGTTTTAATGTGATAATTAGTGACGGGTGATGACAGTCTTCCTCAACAAGCGGGCAAGGACATAGACACACACCGTCTACACAAAATCGGTTAGCAATAACAAGATCGAGCAGTCGGGACTTACCGTTCTGTATATGATTAAATTGGTAAAAATTGCAATATGAGAAGACGTCCACGAATGCCCGAGATCTTGCATCGTACCCGGCAGAGGGGGCGAGCGAGCCGTCCTCAGACCGGGACCACTCTAAATGAGGTATGTTAAAATCCCCACAAATTACAATTGTGGCGTCAGGGTACTTATCACTTACATTCTCAAGACTACTAACAAAACACTCAAAAGCAGCGATGTCATCTGGAGGCAAATAAACGCAGCACAGCAGCAAACGACCGGCACCCTGGCCAACCGAGACCCACAAATCTTCCGCTTCACTACACAAATCCGGAAGAAGCGTTGCAGAGATGCACACCCTAGTTGCGATGAGAACTCCCCATCCATCCCTCTTGGACGAAGCACTGGACTCACGATCTCTACGAAAAACTTGATAATCGTCACAGATAAGCTCCCCATTAAAAACGCTTTTATTTAGGTAGGTTTCCGTAAGACAAATGATTTCGAAATCGGTTTGAAGTGAATTGCAGTATATTGTTTTTGTTTTAGTGCGCAAGCCGCGAACGTTCTGGTAATAAATGTGCAGCTCCATAGTACTTAGTTAATTTTTTGAAGATCACCATCGCATTTGATAGTGATCGGTTTAGAACGGTCATCACGTCGTGCATAAATCACTCCGTTTCTGACCCAATGATAGTTATAGTTTTTATCGGACGCGGCTGCACGTACTTTATTATATAATAATTTGTTCTCCAGTGTTAGGTGTTCATTAAGATAAATTTTATTTGCAATATTAGGGACACTGATTCCGGGCCCAGAGCCGGTAAGACGCGACGCCTTGGCCGCCACTCTAACAGCAGCCAGAAGATCATCCCTCCTCCGGCGAGAGAAGAGTCGAACAATGATGTTTCTCGGAGAAGAAGACCTCGACATCGATGCAACCCTGTGGGCAACGTCAACATCGCTTCGGGACAACGGGCATTCCATTGATTCAGTAATCTCCTCCAAGACCTTATAAATGTCCTCCCCCTCGGCCTCCGGAACTCCACGTACTTCAATATTATTTAACCGCGAATATTGCTCAAGGTCTGCAATTTTTCTCTTAAGCTGAGAGTTCTCGGCGGCAAGTGCCTCCACCGAAATCAGACGTGCATCAAATCCTGCAACGACATTCTCGACATCGCCGAGGCGTTTCATAAATGAGTCAATCTTTCGATTCATCTCCCGCATATCAGCCTGAATGCCGCGCAACAGAGCCATCGCAGCTGGCTGTTCAAGACCTAGTTCACCCGAGCTAGAGTTCGCAATGTCCGAGACGCAGGAGTCCTCACGACACCCGGAACACTTCCAGGCAGCGCCAGGTATGGATAGAGCGGACACAGTTGATATCGGTACGCTGGCACATTTCGCATGATAGAAAGCCTGACAAGACCCGGCGCAAAACAGGCCGGGTGACTTTTTTGTCAATAACTTGGTACACGCTTTGCAAATGGAATTCATCGTAAGATCAAATATCGCGATAACACCGCTCACAGGACACCCACGGGAACAAAACTTGGGTTGCCGGGTAGATTAAAGTCGGTAGCACAAGTTCACCAAAAATGGTCACAATATCAAGAAGATAACGTCGAAGAAACACCAAAGAAGTCAGAGCGACAAAGAACGTGCGTTCTCAACCGAACATAACTTTGAATTCTTATAAGGGAGATTGTCTTGGTAGGTCGTCAGTATTCAATTAGCTTTGAAGAAGCGAGCAACATGGTTCGCGAAACGTCAGCATTAACAAATCTTGACACACGGCATAACCCGGAAGCAGTTTATTTTCTAAATGATTCTGGCCGTGAAAGCCTACGTACTTATTTAATAATAATAATAATAATAATAATAAAATGTCTTTATTGCATCCCAGTAACAACAAATCTACAATAAATCTTATAAAATAAACTACTGAGTGCAACAGGGCGAGATCCAGTGAAACTGTTCTATCTAACCCTTACTTAAATACAATTATCCTAACCCAGATGTATAATCCCAATTAGCATTCATTATGTTCCTGAAATTAATGTAACCCGCAATAATTAAATTAAAATGTCATCGGCGAATGTTTCGACTTGGTACAAACTTATCCCAACAACCAACAAACAATATAAGGCAATCCAAAACTAGCTACACGCTGCTAGACATCCAACAAACCGCTGATCACTGTCTAGCTTTCTCTTGAAACACAAAACATTCAGGTGTTTCAACTCTGAAGGCTAGGAGTTGTAGAGGCGGTAAACATTATAAGAAAACGATCGTTCATACAGAACTGTTTTGTGGGGTGGAGGAGATATCAAACCTCTGAATCGTGTTCCCAAATTGTGCACATCCGTCCGAAACCGAATTTTAGAATAGAGATAGGCTGGTGTTCTTTCGAGAATAACTTTATGATACAGCGAGATTGTTAACACCAACCGCCTGTGAGCCATCCCCAACCAGCCAGCGTCATTCAGTTTATGAGAAATATGGTCAAATTTTCTCAAGCCGTATACATACCTCAGGCACGAATTCTGAACTTTTTGGATGCGGGTTGTCGTCACGCTGTCTAGTGCAGGGTGGTACACAAGCGCACAATAAGAGAACTGCGAGAGAACAAACAAATCGCAGAGCCTTATCTTCAACTCCGGAGGCAGTACAGACCTGAAAGGGTATAGATTCCTCAACTGTGCATACGCGTTTCTTATGTACTTATTAAGGCCTTAGGCCACCCTAGAAATTTCGAAAAATCGCTTTTTTTTCTTATTTTAAATGGTCTCTTATCACCTCCAAAATGATGTCCCAAAAGACTATGGCCGGGAAAAGCCTCTAAGTACGCGGTTTTCGAATTTTAGTACAAGGCCGCCTGATCCGCAGCGAGTTCCTTTTGTGATCGCTAGCGAGGAGGTACCTTAGGGGACTGTTAGGTTGGCCAGGGAGACTTGGATATGGTGCAAAGCAAAAATATTTACTTACAGGCATCAGTACTACAGGCATCTTTAGACAAACATGAGACAGAGTTCAGTCGAGAATGGGATATAACGGTACAAAAGGGGAGTTAAGCTGCTACTTTTGGGATATGTTAGTTAAGTTTGAAAAGCCAAAAATTGATATTTGGCATTTCGGACGAACACAAATTGTAGAATTTTATTTTGTGCTTGAAATATCCGGAAAGTTTTGTTGGTTTGATGCTCTTGTCAATTGGAATAATGGTCCTTCTTTGGCCCTCACAGCTGTCGTACAAGTCATTGTAGAAAGCTGAGCACCTGGAGCGTCTTAGATGTCGATGTTTCAATGTTAGAATCCAACGGTATTTGTTTTGGAATTTTCAATAATTAATGTTTGACTAGCAGCCATGTTGCAAATTTGGTGATTATCAGAAGGTATTAGAGCTTTATTAAAGGCGCGTTTGGGTTACGGCCGAGTTTGTCAAAATATAACGTTACCTGGGAATCGGAGATAGTCCCAGGATAGACGCAGGCCATAATAATGATAATTCGGGCCTGCCGATGCCCTCGTAGTAGCGAAAGCTGTTGGGGATGTTAAGGCGTGGATTATTATTATTATTATTATTATGTACATGACATATTGGAGCTGTTGTCCACCAAACTTGCAGTGTTGATGGCACTAGCTACTGCATGCCGTAATTATTTGCATAATAAAAGCAATGAACATGCATTGTCTTAAAAAATGGCAAGCGGATAATAACATCCGAGCCAATCAGACGGCCTACTCTGAAGCTGCCATATTTCCATCAAAATCGCAATATATGTGCAGTAACTGCTGGTGTACAGTACTGTAATAAAAGTAAATATTACAAAAATTCCTAGATGATAATAATAAAAAAGGATTGAGATGTAAACACTTCCGTCTCACATTACAAACCAGGCGCCTCCACATTACCCGCTGCTGAACTTACTGCTTAATTACAGTAAGATTAACAAGGAGACGGATAGATAACTCTAATACTTTTGTAAATTTTAGATAAGTCACCAAAAGTTATAGTCGGCAGTTTTTTTTTTTTCGGAAACAATTAAAAATAAATTAGTTAATAATGTTAACATACGTAGAAGATAGTTTAATATTAGCTTTATTAGGATCATAGGAAGCTAATTTGGAGTTAATAATTTGGATTATCGTTTGTTGAAACAAACCTTCTTATGTGGGAGAAATAAAATTTTGCTGTTTATATCTCTAAACATCTACAATGTATTATTTATGAGACGAGGCTGTAATATAATTACAAGATCAAACGAACTTACCTAAGTGAAGTTCGATCTTGATTATATGAAGCCTCGTCGAAATAAATAATCACCCACCACTCCCTAATAGCCCCTTAAGTAACACCAAACATTTTTTCCCAGACTCTGAAGAAATGAAATAGTGAAACATTGCCCGCAGCCGGCGCAGCAGGTAGTTTTTCAATTTTTTACTCTAAACGTGTGATTCAGTACAAGAATAGAAGGTACTACAATGTATTATTTATTTCGACGAGGCTTCATATAATCAAGATCGAACTTCACTTAGGTCAGTTCGTTTGATCTTGTAAGTATAACGATTTCTTGTCAAATCCTCGACCATTGCGATGTTCGTACCAGCTAGTGACTTTCTCTTAAGGAGGACTTCCCTGCGGTGGCGGTAGCTCGTAAATTTTACTAAGATGTTCATCTTTCCATCCTTGACTGGGCCCACCGGATGGCATCTGTCAACCTGGGAGAAATATCAATTTTTGGCTTTTCAAACTTAACTAACATATCCCAAAAGTAGCAGCTTAACTCCCCTTTTGTACCGTTATATCCCATTCTCGACTGAACTCTGTCTCATGTTTGGCTAAAGATGCCTGTAGTACTGATGCCTATAAGTAAATATTTTTGCTTTGCACCATATCCAAGTCTCCCTGGCCAACCTAACTAGATGGTAAAATTACTGTCCCTACAGATGATCTAAGATAAGGGTGTCGTATTATCAACACTACATATAATATTACAGTTTGATGTGTTTTTGGAAAACCTACTTAAAAATCTCTACTTAAAAAATAGAGCCAGTAATTCTAAATAAATTTATCGAAAACTCTGTTCTAATTTTTCTCAGTCTCCCAATACCGCATCCGATTTTATAACGCATCTGAATAATATAAAGTTTTGTGGATTTTTTCGAATTGTTTTGGGGATATTCTGTACCCACTAGTGACGCCTTTCGAAAGATTATTAGAGATGTTTATTACGGCATTAAAGCCTCAATTTAACAAAATTCAATCGAAAGGTTTCATAAAGAGTCCTCATAGCGTCCAGCGGCACCGGCTGAAGTCTTACACCTAAGTCTTACACCTAAGAATCTTGTAAATTCACGTATTTTGCACATATTTATTTCTTGAGTGTGTTACGGTAAGACAAAATTCCCCCATTTTTTTTTATTTGGCAACGAAATTGCTATTGTAACGGAATTACGAATGCACCTAAAAGTATTTCTTCCTTAGTGCATAATATACACTATGTAGTTTACGTTTATGATAGTTAATTCCATATCTCAAATATTCTAGCAGTTTAATTGTATCGTTAACCTTTTCTGACAATTCTTTGCTGTTTTATTTTATAGCAGAAAATCACACAGGTAACTAATCGGCAAAAAAAAATTTCTAATCTTTCACCATCGTTTCATTATTTTGATCAAATAATAGGTAAGCAGAGGATAATATAAGCGGCATACAATGACATTGATAAGGTACATTGTTAAATTTAAATCTAGATATTTTTATCCGATTCTCTTACAGCGACTGGTAAATAGGTGTCTAAAGTTGCCATTTAGTAATTTTTACCAATTTAATAAAAAACAGAGAATGACAGCTCAGTTTGTTAGAGCATTGCGCAGCTACGCAATAGTCCCTGAGTAATTTCCAGGTTATCGCTGTAATTTATTTAAAATCTTCATCCCTCCGGAATATCACCATCTTTTATACATTTGAGAATAGTTAATATTAACCAATTCTACCGTTGTAGGCAGTGGCGTAACTAGGAGTCAGTGGGCCCGTGTGCGAACAGAAACAAAGGGCCCCCACTTTATTTAATACTTTGAAATCCTTAAACCCTTATTTGACTGCCCACTAAGATTTTTTATACTGTTTATACGTGTTTTATACTTTATACAGTGTCTCACGGAATGTTGGATTGTATGAGTACTTTTGTTATTATTGGAGATAGAAAGTCGGTTAAATGGACAAAGTCAATGAATTCGTCAGAAACAGTCGAAACTTTTGTTTTTCTTATGGGCACCATATTGGTTTTATACATGTTTGGAT
This sequence comes from Melinopterus prodromus, assembly GCA_964023965.1. Taxonomy (NCBI): domain Eukaryota; kingdom Metazoa; phylum Arthropoda; class Insecta; order Coleoptera; family Scarabaeidae; genus Melinopterus; species Melinopterus prodromus. Next base: position 38,941,693 of record OZ030391.1, on the reverse strand, counting down.
TCATCACTTTTTCTGAGTAATTTGGTATGCCACATGACATATTTTGATTACAATAAGATGATAGAAACTAAAAATTGAAGACTGAAAATTGTACACTTCGAGAATTGTTGAAAACCACATGGTGCTATGGAAGACGTTTTGTGAAATAATGTGATATCTACCCATTTGTAACCATTTGTTGAAAATTATTGGTGTAAACCTAGAATTTATAAAAAAATATAATGGTCCGATGAAACATATTTTTCTAACTGCGTTATTTTTAACTGAGACGCACTGGGCCCGTACAAAATAAAACTTTTTTGTACCGCGCCGTAATCGGGTGTAGTTTGGTTTTAATGTATGGTGCGGTATAGTGGCCAACCGATTAACCGGACCAATTGTTTATAACAAAAATCTAACTTCGTAAATGTAGGTATGGGCAATATTGCTCTCCGAAGACGTGGAAGAAATAATGGACAATATACTGTTGGCCTTACGATAAGGTATGTGGGTCATACAACACAACTGCACATAATGCCCGAATTGTGAGGAACTATTTAGATATAAGACATAATTGCTACCTATTCAGAAGTACCTATTATGGTCACCAACATTGCCGGATCTTACTCCTTGTGATTTTTATCTATGGAATGACTTATAAAATAAGGTGTATGGTTTATAATTTTAGAAACGTTGGGGAGTTACGTGACACTGTCATCGCCGCTTTCAATTCGATTGACAGAAGAACCCTCGGTAACGTCACCAGATTACGGAATGCTGTGAAAAATGCCTCCGTAAACATGGCGAGATTTGTGTAAACATTATTTAGTTACGTGACACTGTCATCGCCGCTTTCAATTCGGTTGACAGAAGAACCCTCGGTAACGTCACCAGATTACGGAATGCTGTGAAAAATGCCTCCGTAAACATGGCGAATTTTTTAAAACATTATTTAGTTTGTTAAAATGTTGTTACTTTTTATGTTGTGTAGTTAGTACAAATAAATACATTCTAAAAGTTTACTGTAACTTGATTATGGGCACAGAAATACTGTATCACTCAAATGTGTTTTTCATGACCACCATGCGATTTTCACATATTAAAGAAAAATTCCAATTCTGTCGGCTTGTTGTGTTGTAAATACGGCAAGTGGCATACCAAATTACTCAGAAAGATAATCTGAATCCAAACATGTATAAAACCAATATGGCCTTCATAAGAAAAACAAAAGTTTCGTTTGTTTCTGACGAATTCATTGGCGAAAAATTTTAAACTAACATATTCAAATAGTAGGGAAAAAAGCCTTTATAATGTCTAAACGCTTTTTTGAAGGGATCACAAATAAAGAAGTTATGACCATAATTAAAAAGTTACATGTTTTGGTTTTTCAAAATAGCTTGGAAACCAGCCTTGAAAGTTATTTTCTGTATTAGTAGTTAGAATTAAAAGTTTATTATTTGTGTTCGTAGATCTTAATAAAATTGTATTATGACTAATATTTTTTGTTCTTTATGTAACAATAAACATATGGTATCGAGTTAAGATTGGTATCCGCGGAGGCCTGCGTACCTATTTTTTATAGGTACTGGTTCTTGTGTAGAGAGTCTTTGATTGTTCACGCTGTTCGCTCTGATCTGGTCCTTTAGACTTTGTCTGAGACGGACCCCTGATATTTAACTTCTTTGACCATTCCTTTCATACTTATTTTTGGTATTCTTAGGTGAAAAAATCACGTCAGATTACCATTAATTTGTGGGGGCTTTCATTATGGCCACATTAAAACCCTTGCTTAAATTGTAAGCCGCAAGCTCCCGTCTGATTTTGTTTTTGAATCGCTCAAACCCTTTATAAATCGTTGAGTGGATTCTACACCCTCTCCTTTTGCCACCTGTAAACACCTGTAAACACCCTACATATAGCTGAACAGAGCTGTCTCCACTTTGAGTCAAATTAGATTGTCATCTATTGTCTCATTTGATATGAACTCGCGAGATTCCAGCAGTAGCTACTGGATTTAGCTTTGAGCCCGCGGTAACTGACACCTACTAGTAGGCGCCATTAGTACCTGCGACAATATTTCTTCTTCCATATATACCTCCTCCGTTGTTTGGAAATAATTATAATAGCGGATTGTATTATTCATGCAAACAAATGCGTTTAAAAAAACGTATACTCGTATAATATGAGCAAACAAGCTAATTCCCAAGTATGCTGTCACAAGCAAGCTTCTATTATAATGATAACGTATTATATTTTATTCTTAACTTTACATCAAAGATATATTATATATTCTTGTCCCTTTTTCTATTCGGTTATATATTGTACGTAAATATATGATGAGCATTCCTATCACAAGCAAGCTATTTGCAAACTATGCTGTCATAAGCATATTACGGCTACTTTATTGGAGGTCTGTGTTCACAAACACAGCCCTATATTATGATATATACAAAAGCAGTCCATGCTGTCACAAGCAGGTTTATAATATCTACTGATAATCTATTATTCAATATATATATATATATATGAATATGTAGCTGGGGTTTTGTGAGTAAACGTGGAATGAAACGAGTAAACGGTTTGAAGTTGTATTGAACGTCTCAAACAGTACAGAGTTGACTATTGACACTGACGTAATTATTATATACTGGAGAGCTTGGTGGATAACTTCCCTATGTTGTCGTAGTAACTCCCAGTTCATGCCTGCTACATTCTCCCCCTCTGAACCACGGCTGTTCCCTCAGACTGGTTCAGCACCATCCGTGGGCGTCCTCTCCTTCTTCTTGGAAATATTGGCGAAACAACATCTCCTACATATGGTGTCAACTCAGATGTATGAAATTTTCCAATAAATTTGCCGAGTTCATCCTGTAGCTGATATGTTGTCGGGGAGTCCTGTTTATGAATTCGATAAGGTCCATCCCTCTTTGGAGCAAATTTGCTGGTAAAACTTTTTGAAGCATTACTTAAGTCATGGCTTCTTAATAAAACATATTGTCCTAGTTGATATGCTGGGGCTGTCCTCCTATGAACATCAGCATATTTCTTCCGACGAGTTTGCTCTTTTTCCACCCTTTCTTTAATGTCTGCTAGACCAGTTACAAATTTCTTCAGATACGGCGTAACCTGCGGCACAAAATTATCACTGGATAATATCTCCCTAGCGTCGTGTGCTAAATCGTCTAACGTTCTAAGTTCTCTGCCAAAGGTAAGGTACGAAGCTGAATGTCCAGTCGACGCGCATGTCACTGTATTCATGGAGAAACGGATGAGGTGAAGCTTTTCATCCCACTTCGTGTGATCATTATTTACCAAAATAGCTATCTGTGGTTTTAAATCACGGTTCTTTCTTTCAACTGGGTTTGATTCAGGATGGTATACCGGATTAAGATTGTGTTTAATATCCAAGATGTACATCGTCTGTTGCATCACTGCAGAAACAAATTGGGCACCATTGTCACTCAGGACACGTCTTGGAAACCCATAGCGAAGAAAAATTTCTTCCACCAAAATCCTAGCACACTCAACAGCTGTCGCTTCTTTCAGAGCAAACAGTTCGACCCATTTAGTGGAAGTATCTTCAATTATGAAGATCCATCTGTTTCCTGACGATGTCTTCGGCAATGGTCCAAACAAATCAATCGAAAGGACTTCAAATCTCCGATTGTAAGCTGGGGTTTGAAGTAATCCTGCAGGTTTTAAATTTGCTGGCTTATACTTCTGACAAAGTACACAAGCCTTGACGTATTTCTGGATATAGTTCCTCATTCCAGGCCAAAAATATCTCTTGGAAATTCGTTCTATTGTTTTTTCTGATCCGTAGTGCCCTGCAGTCGCATCGTCATGGTACTCCCTTAGAATGTCGGCTCGACACTGTGATGGTACCACATACTGCGCTTCCTCCTGATCCGATTCTGGAACGTAGCGGTATAGAACACCATTATTCATAAGATAACCTTTAGCAGTCCAATGAACAAAGTCCTCATTCGAAGGAACAGTTTCAAAAGTTTTAATAATTTTGGATAGTTCAGGATCAGCCATCTGGTCAATACGCAGTTTTTCTACAGAATAACCTTTCAAATCTACTGTTATCGTGCAAACACTACACATAGGAGAATCTTCTTCTGAACAACTTGGCCTTGACAGAGTGTCTGCAACCTTGTTTATCTTTCCAGGAACATAAGATATCTTCAAATTGTAGGATTGTAGTTGAAGCGCCCATCTGGCTAAACGACCACTAGGCGATTTCAATCCCATCAGCCATCGTAAAGGTTGATGATCCGTCTTCACATGAATTTCCGAACACTCTATATAGCCTCGGAAACGATCCACTGCCCATACCACGGCAAGAGCTTCACGTTCTGTAGTCGAGTAGTTACGTTCCGCAGATGTTAAAAGACGACTAGCATATTCAACAGGCCTCTCATCATTTTCTTCACCTTGAAGTAATACAGCACCAATCGCGTAGTCGCTAGCATCCGTGTTAAGTATAAATGCTTTAGATTCATCCGCTTGTCGTAAGATGGGTGCTGAGGTTAGCAAGGACTTCAAATGGTTAAAAGCTTTTTTTTGTGAAGAACCCCATGACCATGTAGCTTTCTTCTTCATCAAGTTTGTCAATGGCTTAGCGATGTCAGCAAATCCAGAGATAAACCTTCGATACCAAGCACATGTCTGAACAAACGATTGAAGATGCTTCAAATTTCTTGGCTCAGGCATGTCCGTGATGGCTCTCACCTTTTCAGGATTCACGGAAATACCATTCGGAGTGATTAAATGTCCTAAATACTTGACCGTGGCACATACAAAAACACATTTCTCGCGATTCAACCTGAAATTAAATAGTTGAAGTCTTTTAAAAACATCATGTAAGTCGGATAGATGTTGTTCAAATGTCTCCGATAAAATAATAATATCATCCAAGTAAGCTAGGATAGTAATATGCGGTAAACCAGAACGAAAAGAGTCCATTAGTCGCTGGAAAGTAGCAGGAGCATTCTTCAACCCAAAACTCATACCGATATACCGGTAAATACCAAACGGAGTAGTAAAAGCTGTTTTATCCCTATCACATTTCCGAACTTGTACTTGGTGGTAACCAGCGCGCATATCTAAGGTTGTCATAAACTTTGTGTTCTTAGCCTCATGTAACAAGTCATCAATCCGAGGCATGGGGTACTTGTCACTGACTGTAACAGAATTCAAACCACGATAGTCGACACATAAACGAACTTTCCCGTCCTTCTTAGGAACTAGAACCACTGGAGAAGTCCATGGACTGTCACATTCCTCTATGATACCTTCAGTTAACAATTTTTCTACCTCCTTCTTTAATATCTCCTTCTTTTGAGCTGGCATCCGGTATGGAGGAACTGAAATAGGAGGCTGGTTCTTGTGTGTGACAATACAATGTTCCGCATAACTGGTGAAACCTCCCCCTATACTAAACAAAGATGAGTTGCAAATGAATTCATTTAACTTTTCACGTTGGTCTTTAGACAAATCAGGTCCTTCATCAAACCTTAGTCCTACTGAACTCACCTCAGTTATAGTTTGGGGTTTCTCTTCAATGCTCACGAACTTGTATACCTTCTTCTCACTCTCTGAGAAAGACCACTCATTGGTACTGAAATTTAACACAAGTTTGGCTCGAGTAATGAAGTCAATTCCTAGCAAAGTTGAATTATCTCGACTGGTTGTTAAAACCAAGAATTTTGTGGATATGACCTTATTTCCCAAAGTCACATCTAACATGCAACTAAGAATATTATCTTCAGTAATTCTTCCATCTGCCAACTTAATCGCAATTCTTTCTTTGGAGAATTCGACTTTACTACTCACTCTTTCATAAAGGCATTTTCCCATAATACTCCTTACAGCCCCTGTATCTAGACAAGCAGTTTCTTTCAATCCAAGAATGTTTACTTCTACTACAGGCCTTTCCTTTGGAGTGGTAAGGTCCTCCAGTGATAAAAACTGCGACATTTCCACAGAGGCGACGGCACTTCTGCTTGCTGTTGCCTTATGACTACACTTTCCACACTTAGAACGGATTACACCTTCTGCTCCACAACCATAGCAAGTGACCTCGGTTCTCTTGGATTCCATAGGAGCAACTTTCAATGGTTCCTTGCGTTCCACTTTTTGTAGTCTTCTGCAATTTTCCACTAAATGACCATATATTTTACAATATGAACATTTCTTGGTATTTTTAGCATTAAAACTGGTCATTGGACTATCTTTACATAGAAGAGTTTGTTCAGCATTTCTTGCTAACTCTACTAACTGCGAAAAGTTTTTAATAGCTTCGCGGCTAACACGTTTTCTAATTTTCCGTGTTAGAAGTCCATATACCATGTCAAGTTGAAGTGCCTCTGACAAGGCATATGGAACTTGCGCTAGCAACGCTCTCGAATTGCAAATAAAATTTTCTGTGGACTCTTCTTCACCTTGCTCACGTGCAAATAATTCTCTAAATATACGGTATGGTGGAAGTATCTTAGAATAATAGCCACGCAACGCATTAATTGCATCCGTCCAATTTGTTGTACTAGTTTTGATTCCCTGCCAGTATTTTGCCGCATGCCCAGTTAAAAGAAGAGGCAAACCTCGAAGAGCGTTTTGGTCTGAAATGTTACTACTTTCCTTGAAGATCTCAATGGCGTCGATAAAAGCTTCCACGCTAGAATCCGCTGCCCCATCAAATCGAGCAGTACATTTCATAAAATTTCCACTTTTCTGGACTTGAAAGCCAGAAAACCGATCCAAAAACTGTTTAAACTGATCACCTGTCATCGTAACAGACGTTGAAGACGATGGAGACACGACTGAAATGGAAGGAGTATCTGATTCCGTTGTCATCGTTGAAACAGGAAAAGAGCTTCGATCGGGGTTGTTTGTTGGAGTTTCCAAAACTCCTCGACTCCTTAAGTTATACGACGTCGTTGATAAAGAAAACACCAACAACGGTGTTAAAAAAACTCTATAACGGCAACGTCGAACGAAAACGAGTAAAACTTCCCGACCAAATTACCAGAACCAATTATCAACCAAACACAGTTCTCTAAACCAAAGAACCACTCTCACTCCACGGCCTCGAAGTTGGGCGCCAATTGTAGCTGGGGTTTTGTGAGTAAACGTGGAATGAAACGAGTAAACGGTTTGAAGTTGTATTGAACGTCTCAAACAGTACAGAGTTGACTATTGACACTGACGTAATTATTATATACTGGAGAGCTTGGTGGATAACTTCCCTATGTTGTCGTAGTAACTCCCAGTTCATGCCTGCTACAAATATTAATTATGAGCATTGATATCACAAGTAAGCTATTTGTCAACTATGCTGTCACAAGCAAGTTTATATTATTGTCTACGATAATATGTTATACAATATATATATATATATGTAAATACCTATACATTATGAGCATTGCTATCACATGCAAGCTAAGTGCACACCATGCTGTCACAAGCAGGTTTATATTATCTACGATAATATGTTATATTATATACATATATAATATTGCTCTCCCAAGCAAGCTAATTACCAACTATGCTGTCACCAGCTAGTTTTTATTATCTAATGATAAAATTTATTATATTATATAATACCTTATAATATTGCTATCACAAGCAAGGTAATTGCCAACTATGCTGTCACAAGCAAGTTCTTCTTATCTAAGGATAAGATATTGTATTATATACCTATAATACGGGCATTGCTAACATCAGCAAGCTAATTGCAAACCATTGCAAATACTGCTGTCACAAGCAAGTTTTTCTTATCTAAAGATAAGATAATGTATTATATACCTATAATACGAGCATTGCTAACATAAGCAAGCTAATTGCAAACTATTGCAAATACTGCTGTCACAAGCAAGTGTTTCTTATCTAAAGATAAGATATTGTATTATATACCTATAATACGAGCATTGCTAACATAAGCAAGCTAATTGCAAACCATTGCAAATACTGCTGTCACAAGCAAGTTTTTCTTATCTAAAGATAAGATATTGTATTATATACCTATAATACGAACATTGCTAACATAAGCAAGCTAATTGCAAACTATTGCAAATACTGCTGTCACAAGCAAGTTTTTCTTATCTAATGATAAAATATTGTATTATATACCTATAATACGGGCATTGCTAACATAAGCAAGCTAATTGCAAACTATTGCAAATACTGCTGTCACAAGCAGGTTTTAAAATTATCTACTGATAATTTGTATTCTATTGACGGGCTTGTGTTCACAACCAAGTCCATTCTTGCTCTGACCTCTTCGCCCTCTGACTTGGAAAATGCCGTTTCCTTTTTCTTTCCATTAAATTTTGACAGCTTCTTCTTTAACTTTAAAATTTTACGGTCCATCGAATAGTCACTGTCACTATCGTTCCTATGCCGTTTTTGAGATTATTTAGGCATTTTTAAATACACTAGATTGTATTAAATTATATTAAATATAATTATATTAAATACGCACTGTGCGAAACGATACGTACGATTCAGCACACGAACGAAGAATGAAATAGTGAATCAGGCATTGCCCGCAGCCGGCGCAGCAGGTAGTTTTTTCAGTTTTTTACTCTAAACGTGTGATTCAGTACAAGAATAGAAGGTACTACAATGTATTATTTATGAGACGAGGCTGTAATATAATGTGCTTCATAGTGCCATCAAGAAGTTTGGTAGCGGTAATGTCTGGGTGTTTGACGGGAACATCAACATTAAGGTGAGCGACAAGAAATATGTAGTGCGAAATGACACCGAATTGTAAAACGTGCGGCCTACGGGTGCATGTAGTCCAGTGTGATGCGCTCTTGTATTTGTAAACAACACGATCATTGTTTTTTTTTTATTCTATTGATTAGATATTTTGGCGTTATTTCGAATATGATCTCGTTTTGTTTTATTATTATTTTTTATTTGTTTATTTATAAATCACTTCTATTTGTGAGTGGAGCAATGGGGACAGCTCACACAATCTGCTCAAGTACATTTTCTTTTGTCTGCAATATTTTATGTTTGCTTGCCTCATTTTTGTTTTTATATATATATATATATATATATAGAGGTCATCACTATTTTGCCTTTTTACTGGTTTTTCCGCATTTGTCAGCATTCGAATTTTGGTAGCGTATCAATTATTGTGATATACACATTTATAAGCGTTTGTAACTGTCATTGTTCTTTTGTTTTTTTCTTTGTAAATATATAGCATTGAATTTCTGGGCACTGTATACTTGAAATTTGATATAATTATTTTCTATGGTCATGCGGTATCCATTGTAATCTTGCCTGCGGTATAATGAATGCCAGAGATTTAAGGCTTGCACACTTAAATGTGAGATCGCTACTACCAAAGCTGTTGGACATCGAAACGCTGCTGCACGATAATGATTTCGATATTCTTTGCATCACTGAGACTTAGCTTGGTGATAGTGTGGTAGATTCTCAGATCGCGGTCGAGGGTTATGATTTTTTTAGAAGGGACACGAGTAGTAGAGGTGGTGGTGTGGGGCTGTACATCAGGGGTTGTCTTGGGGCTCAGACCATTGAAACATCACATCTTATAGAGCAGTTGTGGGTAAAATTTAGAGCGAGTAAATGTTTTGTTGTTGGAGTTGCATACAGACCGCCAATGTTTGACCATAAACTTTTCGTGGATGAGTTAGAGAGTTCAATTATATTGTGTATGCCATTTTCTGACCAAATTTATTGCACGGGCGATTTTAATATTGATATGTTGCGACAGGATGATTATAAGTGTTCTCATTTGACGGACTTCTTGCCATCTTTAAATCTGAGGCAGATGGTCGCGGAGCCTACTAGAGTAACGGATGGAGGGGGGTCGTTGCTTGACTTAATAATTACCAATAGTGGGGATGATGAGGATGTGTTGTGTGGGGTCATGGATTGTGCGGTGTCGGATCACGATGTTGTGTTTTGTTCTATACCTTCTATGCGCGTGGCTACTGGGCCGATATTTCGAACTTATCGGGACTTTCGTAATATTGACTTGCAGTTATTCGAGCGTGATCTTCTGGGTCTGCCGTTTCATGATCTGTTTTGGCTTAACAGTGTCGATGATAAGGTCCAAATGCTGCAAGATCTCTTACTACAATTTTTTGACGTCCACGCCCCTTATATCACAAAACGATTTACAAAGAAAGGCGCCTTGGTTGACACAGCACCTGAGGATGCTGATGCGGCGGAGGGATGCAGCAAGGTCGAGATACGGGAGAACAAGGCCGTTGCTGGATTTAACTAATTACAAGGCATTACGTAATTTAACAACAAGCACTGTCAGAAATGAAAAAAGGCGTATTTTGCACATATTGCGGACCCATCATATAGGGAGGGCTGGTCACGCCTTAGACATTTAAATATGGGTAATAAAAACTCAGTAGATCTGCCGATTAGCCTAGCTGACGCGATCAACAAATTTTTTGTTGACGCTGTGGGCGTGCCTGTCGCTGACCGGACGGAGTTGGATGGGCGGGCACTGGGACTAGGAGCAGAGAGAACAAACAATTGTTTTAATTTTGATTTTGTTGATACTCCAACGGTTGAAAATATTATAAGAGCAATTAAATCAAATGCTGTGGGATGTGATGGAATAAATATATTTATGATTAAGTTGTGCTGCTCGCATATTGTTCCATTTATAGCTCATATAATAAACTGCTCAATTGAGAGAGGCGTGTACCCGGATAATTGGAAGAAAGCCATTATTATACCACGCCCAAAAGTAACCAACCCTTCATGCCTGCAACAGCTGAGACCGGGCAGTATCTTGCCTGCACTGTCGAAAATCCTCGAGCGAGTGATGCAAATGCAGATTAACGACTTTGTCGAGGAGAACAGCTTACTTCCGGAAATTCAATCGGGCTTCAGACGGGGTCATAGCTGTGAGACTGCGCTGATGCATATCAATGATGATAATTTGCGCGCATCGGACCAGGGAAAGATAACGGTCCTGGTGTCCTTGGACTACAGCAAGGCTTTTGATACCGTGAATCACAGTATATTATTGAGGGTTCTTGCGGATGTTGGATTCGGTGCCCCGTCGATGTCTACCTCAGGGGTAGATCGCAGAGTGTCAGAATTGGGGGGAATACCTCGGATCCGCTGGCTTTGGTGCAAGGCGTTCAGCAGGGATCGTTGCTCTCTCCGTTGCTTTACAGCCTGTACACATCCAATCTGATGAAAATGGTACAACATTCAACATTTCACATGTATGCGGTCGACTCGCAGTTGTATTTGTTATTTCGAGCAAGTGAGTGGAGAGAGGCAAAGAGTTGCATGGAAAGTGACCTCCGGGACTTGTTCGACATATTCTTCCCGATATAATCTGTCAATCAACCCCACCAAGTCCCAACTGGCATTGTTTGGAAACAATAAAGTATGCGATGGGTTGAAGTCCATGATGCAGATTCATATCAATCATACTCTCCTCGAATACTCTGATAAAGTGACGATACTTGGACTGTGCATGGACAATGAATTCCGGTATAGAGACCAAATTAATAAGTACATAAGAAACGCGTATGCACAGTTGAGGAATCTATACCCTTTCAGGTCTGTACTGCCTCCGGAGTTGAAGATAAGGCTCTGCGATTTGTTTGTTCTCTCGCAGTTCTCTTATTGTGCGCCTGTGTACCACCCTGCACTAGACAGCGTGACGACAACCCGCATACAAAAAGTTCAGAATTCGTGCCTGAGGTATGTATACGGCTTGAGAAAATTTGACCATATTTCTCATAAACTGAATGAGGCTGGCTGGTTGGGGATGGCTCACAGGCGGTTGGTGTTAACAATCTCGCTGTATCATAAAGTTATTCTCGAAAGAACACCAGCCTATCTCTATTCTAAAATTCGGTTTCGGACGGATGTGCACAATTTGGGAACACGATTCAGAGGTTTGATATCTCCTCCACCCCACAAAACAGTTCTGTATGAACGATCGTTTTCTTATAATGTTTACCGCCTCTACAACTCCTTGCCTTCAGAGTTGAAACACCTGAATGTTTTGTTTCAAGAGAAAGCTAAAGACAGTGATCAGCGGTTTGTTGGATGTCTAGCAGCGTGTAGCTAGTTTTGGATTGCCTTATATTGTTTGTTGGTTGTTGGGATAAGTTTGTACCAAGTCGAAACATTCGCAGATGACATTTTAATTTAATTATTGCGGGTTACATTAATTTCAGGAACATAATGAATGCTAATTGGGATTATACATCTGGGTTAGGTTAATTGTATTTAAGTAAGGGTTAGATTTTAGTAAGGGTTAGATAGAACAGTTTTACTGGATCTAGCCCTGTTGCACTCAGTAGTTTATTTTATAAGATTTATTGTAGATTTGTTGTTACTGGGATGCAATAAAGACATTTTATTATTATTATTATTATTATTATTATTATTATTATTATTATTTAATTAACTTAGATTAACATTAAACATATAAATGAATACTATTTATAAATTGCAACCTTGATATCCAAGGTAGATGCATACATTTTCTAACCGGCTTTAGTAAAAGTGTGATCAAATTAACACGCAAGAATCTATATGTATACTTTTGCTAGTAGAAGTGTATGCGCAATGAAATGATATTGAATTTTATTGGCATCCTTTTTTTATCATTAATTTTAGCAAAAAGCAGGAAAGCGTTGCGCCTCAGAACAACCAATATGTTTTGTAAAATAGCAGTGCAAATAATGCAGAATCAAACTTTTGTCATTCGAAAGTTCCCACCATAGTTTTATGTTGTCGTAATAAATACACTCATGGACAAACAGTTACCGGCACGTATGTATTTCAATGTTAAATAACTTTTGAATAACATTATACAGAATTTGATAATGGTATTATCATTTTTAACAAAAATTGGTAGGTTATACAAGTAGTGATACAGTGCCGGTTCTGGATATATTTGCATAATTCAGTGGTAAGAGGATGCCTATAATCAGAGCCTAGAAATTTGAGATTTCTAACTTCATTTGCATATGAGATTTTTAAATAGATGTGTGTGAAATGAGGGATCCATATTAATTGGTCTCGCGAACTTGCTTAATTAGCATAAAGATTTGTCTTGAAGAAATTGCGAAATTTCGGAGAAAAATTTGAGATTTTTAACCCAATTTGCATAAGAGATTTTTAATTTATGCAGAGGATGGTGCTGGACATTGGGGTACATATTAATTAGGATTGGGGGTCATTTTAACTGGGGTACATATTAATTAGGATGTAGTAATTGCCTCATTTTAACTGTGTTTGCGTGTTTACTGGAATTGCTTCATATTGTGAAATTAATATTTGCGGAAGGGTACATATAAATGATGCAAACGGTTTTTAAGGAATGCGAAGAGTATTGATCGTGTTTACCGGGGGGCAGCATATGGTGTTAATTGTGCGGTATGAGTAAATTGGTAGATGGCAGATTGTGGTGAGTCATCATTAAAGTGGTCAGTTTTGGTCGTGTGCAGTGATGTGCAGTAGATATGTACAGTATGTACTGACCTACCTTAGGGTGCATATTAATTTTTCGTACATAGGGGCAACCGTCGTGTGTGTTTGGTGAAGATTCGCACGAGCTTGATTCTTTTTAGAGATAAGTGGATATACAAATAATACAAAGTAGATACAGAGCCAGAAGTAACAACGATTTTTAATTAAAGGTAAGTGGATGAAAAAATAAATATCATAACACATATACAAAATATTTTATTATTTATTAATATAATTCTATTGTATATAAGTATAAATTCTTATAATTTTAAATTTCTTGTGGGTGTGGCATCATTAGCGCTAGCGTCTGGTTGATCCGTCTTTTTGCTGCATCTTAATCTGAAACAATTGAAAAATAATGAAATCAGTACAGTTTAACTTACATGTTGATTATTATTATATTGAAGAAGATTCAGATGAGTCGTATAGAAAAGCACGTAGTGGTAAGGAATGGACTAGGGCTGCTGTGGATAGGATGAGGTTTAAGAGTCGTATAGACCAAATTGCTCCTAAATTAAATACAGTTTTGAAAGACATGTTAATTAGAGTAAAGTTAGAAAACCTTAAATTTTAATTTTTATATTGTTATTGACTGATTGCTGTCTGGCATTATAAATCAAACTCTGTACATTACAAGCACACTAAATAATGCTTCAAATGCCTTGATTATGACAATACATTTAATGATACTTGGCCTAGCAAATGGCAGGAAATTATCTATTTTGGAGTAATTATACAATATGACTAATAATATTGCTATTTTGTTTTCTGTTGTTGGGTTTACTTTCGTTTGTCTTATGCCCTTAATCTGGAGAAGGGGTATGTGTAATACGTGACAGTGGAGGGGATTTAATGGATGGTGACTAGTGTAAGTATATAATCCTCTGCTTACACGAGCTAACACTTCAGTACTCTTTTGCAGTTGCTTTATTCAAACATCAAGATGAACGCAATAAACACAATGAACAACTGCTCCCAGGGTTTTAAGAAACTCGCAGTGTTGGAAATAAATAAGAAGTATAAAGTGCAAAAATTAACATCAATTAATACAAAGTATGGCGTTGCTATTATAGCAACATTATTGAATATTGGGGATGTAATTCTACCAAAGAGGTTTTCAAATCTAGAGGACAAAATTGATGAATTAAATGCAAATTTCCAAATAAATGAAATTTTTTTGCAAGTAAAAGAGACTGTTGGGAAGTACACTCCAATCTTTTTTTAATATATTTTTTGTTAATAGAAGAGTTGCACTACAAGTGAAGATAAAGACTCATAAGAAGAAATTGGAATTCTACATTACATATTATAAGACATTGTTAGCCTTAAGATAATTAGATATTAAGAAATAAATATCAATAATTATAAATACGCACACATGAAGTGTTTAAATAAAATCTGTTTGTCAGCACTGCATGATTGAAGTCAACACAAATATTCAAGTTTATAAATGTATTATAGCTTTAAGAAAATCAAATGTACCAACTTCGATTAATAAATAGATTTAGTAAATCATACATATATACTTGTATTATTTTTTCCTTTTCCCTAATGTGTTAGAAAAAAAATATATGTAATATAAGGTAAGTATAAGAAGTGAGAGAGTGGATAGTGAAATGAATAAGAAAGCAGGTAAGTATACTTACATTTCTTTTGAATGATGCCAATACAGTTTCCATGGTTGACATTTTGTACAATTACACTGTTTGCTGATAACATTTAAAATATGTTCGCGCATTAACTGTACTCTTTGGTCCAGGTCCATTGTTACAGTTTATCTAAAGTAATTTCAGCAAGTCACCCTCGTTTTATGTTTTTTTTTTTTTTTTTTTTTTTTGGGATGTTGCCATGTGCACAAAGCCAGTGGCTTGTCTGTGCGGCAGTCGGGGAGACGGAGTATTTGTAAAATCCCCTGCCTAACCTGGGCTTGAACCCTGGACTTCTGAGTGGAAGGCATTCGCCTTATCCACTCGGCCACCTCCGCTCTCCTGTTCGTAGTGATAATTATAAATTCATACCATTGAATGGAGGGTTAGTTTAAAGTAATTCTGCTACCCTCGTTCTACGCGATAATTATAAATTCATACCATATGGTTGTGGGGTCAGTTTAATAATTATAACGAACGAATTTCATACCCTCAGTCGACGTTTGACATTCGCAACCGAAAGATGTCTGAAATTTTTGCATCAGTGACCGATCAAATTATAGCAAATTTAAACAAAAGCTATAAGTTGATAAAAACGAAAGACGAGATTATTAGATTTATCGGCCATGTTAAAAAAAACATTTTTATACTATCTCGGGCGATTAAAAGTGAGAAGTTTCGTGCAGCGCAAGCAAAACTAGAGAGTAACCTAGCAATATTGAAGTCTTACAAAAAACAATTGGAGCAAAGACGAAGAAGAAGAAATAAAAGTGATAGAGTGGGTGGGTTGTGTTGGCAGAATGTAGTTTCCTGCTTCAATAGTAGAATCTGCACAGGAATAATAACAAATCTAAAATATAAGGACCCTGAGCAATTTTTAAGGTATGCATTTAGAAGCTTTTCAATTAAGATTAACAAACATTTAAAATCTTCATTACTAAAAGTTAATACAATTCTAGTTGGTACTACCATCACAAAACATAATTGAAATAAAGAGTACACGTAATGTTATAATTGATAGAGCAACAAATTTAAAGAAATTCTATAAAGAAAACGTTACAGAGAAGCATTTATCAAGGCTATCGGATTTCGAGGAAAGAAATAGTGGGTGGAGTCTTTTAGAAATTATACATCTTAAAGTAAATATAAATTATTATCAACCAATCATGGTAGGATCATATATTGCTTTACCTCGAGATATTCAATTAAAAAAGGCTATAATAAATATAAAGAATTATGATGATTTCTGTATTTTGTATTGCATAACTGCAGCATTATATCCTGCTCGTAGTAACGTAAACATAATTTCATCTTACCCACACTTTTCTACAGTACTACAATATGAAGGTATTACTTTCCCAATATCCATTAATGATATTTCTAAGCTAGAAATTCAAAATTCTTTGTGTATTAATGTATATGTATTATTAAAATTAAATAGTAAAAAACATCAAGTTGCACCATATCGAATTAGTAATTTCAATAGTCAAACACATGTAGATTTGCTACTCATTAAAAAGAACCAACGAAGTCATTTCACATTGATAAAAGATATATCACGTCTAGTAAGTTCTCAAATAAGTAAAAATGAACATAAAACTTTCATTTGTAAATCATGTTTAAATCACTTTACAACTAATGAACTATTGCAAAAACATTCAAATAACTGTTGTAATACAACTGTAAAAATAGAACTACCAAGTGAGAAAGATAAGTATATTGAATTTAAAAACTATAGCAATAAAGAAAAGGCTCCGTTTATTATCTATGCAGATTTTGAGTGTATATTAATGAAATCAAATAGTGAAGTAAACGAATATCAAAAACACATACCCATGAGTGTAGCGTATTATTTAAAATGTTCTTTTGATGATTCACTCTCAAAATTTAAGTCATATCGAGGTGCTGATTGTGTCAATTGGTTTGTTACCGAGTTGTATAATGTTGTGAAAACCATAGAACCGTACTATTCCATGGTAGTTCCTGCTGAAAAAATGACTGCTGAAGAACGACAATAGGAATATTTTAGTACTACAATGTCACATCTGTGAGCAAAAATTCGAAATCACCGATCATCGAGTAATGGATCATTCACATATAACTGGAAAAAATCGCGGATTTGCACATAATCATTGTAATTTAAATTATCAAATTAACAATAAGGTACCAGTTGTATTTCATAATCTTAGTGGATAAGATGCGCATTTGTTTATTATAGAATTAGCCAGGAGAATAGATGGTAAAACGTCTCTGTTGCCGATAAATAAAGAAAAGTATATAGCTTTTTATAAATACTTCACAGATTCTAAGTTAGTCTTGAAATTTATAGATTCCTTTCGCTTTATGCCCGACAGTTTGGAAAAATTAGCTTTATACCTAAATAATGAATCTAAAACAATAACAAGGTCTCAGTGTAAAAATGTACATGAATTTGAATTATTAACGCGGAAAGGTGTTTATCCCTATGAGTATACTGATTGTTGGGAAAAATTAAATGAAACTGAACTACCCCCAATATCTGCATTATACAGTCAGTTACATGATTCAAATATATCAAGCGATGAGTATAGTCATGCCCAATCGGTATGGAAACACTTCAACTTAAAAAATTTGGGCGAATATTCAGATATATATCTAAAAACAGATGTATTATTATTAGCTGATGTGTTTGAAAATTTTCGTGAATTTAGCATACAAACATATGGTCTTGATCCTGCACACTATGTTTCACTACCGGGTTATTCGTGGGATTGTCTCCTAAAATACACATCGATAAAACTTGAACTTCTAACCGATTATGATATGGTACAATTTATCGAGAAGGGCATTCGTGGTGGGCTTGTTCAGTGCAGCAACAGATATGCAAAAGCTAACAATAAATATTTACCCGACTATGATTCAAATAAACCCGATTCATATTTGATGTACTTTGATATTAATAATTTATATGGGGCCGGAATGTCTTCATACCTTCCACATGGTTGTTTTGAATGGGTTGATGTTGCTAAAATTAATTTAAATGAAATTTTAAATATAAGCAAGAGTTCCAATGTAGGCTATATACTGGAAATTGACTTGGAGTATCCAGAACACCTTTTCGAAGACCACAAGGATTTTCCATTGTGTCCGGAACGATTAATAACTCCAACGGCTAAAAGTCCAAAGCTAGTAACAACCTTTTACCCCAAAAACAATTATGTGATACATTATAGAAATCTTCAATTGTATGTAAAATTGGGCTTAATAGTAAAGCATATACACAGAATATTAAAATTTGCACAGTCTGCATGGCTGAAACCATATATTGACATAAACACGAAACTTGAATGAATGCCAAAAATAATTTCGAAAAAACATTATTCAAACTTTTCGTAAATAGCTGCTATGGGAAAACAATTCAAAATATTAGAAAGTACAAAGATATTAGATTGATAACAAAATGGGAGGGGCGTTATGGTGCAAGAGCCCTCATTTCAAGTCCTAGATTTCATAGTTCTACAATATTTGACGATGGAGTAGTTATTATAGAAATGAATAAGGACAAGCTAATATTCAACAAACCAATCTACATCGGTTTTTGTGTGCTGGAAATATCCAAAACCTTTTTGTACGATTTTCACTACAATTATATTAAACGAGAACTTGGTGCTAAAGCAAAATTATTATACACAGACACCGATTCACTAATTTATAATTTCAATATTGATATATACGAAATGATGAAACGCGATATTAACAAATACGATACATCCGACTATCCTGAAAATAACATTTACGAAATGCCCAGAGTGAACAAGAAACGAATTGGTCCCATGAAAGATGAGTTAGCTGGTGATTTAATGTTAGAATTTGTTGGTTTAAGATCAAAAATGTATAGCTATCGAACAAGTGAGGGGGAAAAGAAAACATGTAAGGGAGTCACCAAAACTAGTCTAAGAACAATAACATTTAATGACTACCTGCAATGTTTACTTAATAAGGATATATTTTCCGCTACACAACGATTATTTAAATCGAAAAAGCATAGTATTTCCACTATAGAAGTAAATAAATTAGTGTTAAGTCCATATGATGATAAGAGAAATGTTAATTACTTCACCAATGAGACAGTACCATGGGGATATCATGAATCATGATCCTACCACAACCCCCACCACAACCACAGCTCTACCAAAGACATACACTACAAGCACTCAATCTGCATCGGGCACTAGCTAGGTCAAGATGTGCAGCCTTTTCGAAGTACAGTGCGATATTTTCAATAACAACAAAATAACTTATACAAATCATTTAAAAAAATTTATCTTAGAAAATAATTGTGATGGTGTAGCAAATATACTAACTAGAACATCAGTGCCCGAAGAGATATTAAATTATCGAAATTTATTTCAAGCATCCACAGAAGTTTTACAAATTTTGATAGAATCAAAACGTGAAATGGATGAATTTATACAAAACGTTTTAGACTTACTACCAATTAAAGATTATCCAGATAAAATTGATTTTAATACTTTAGTTTCTATATGCTTAGATTTAAAATGTAAATACACAGATGAGAACTATAAAATATATTTATTAAAAAACGTTATTGGCGAATATCAAATCACCAAGTCATTAACAGTTAGTAATATTATATGTAATTATAAAAATTTACGATATTACTATGAAAAAATACTTTGTGATGGTATATATTATGCTAATAAAGATTTTATTTTAAAATTATTAAATATAGTCGAATGTAATTGGAATATTGATTTTAATTTTCGATTCGAACCAACTACGAGGCTATCACACAAGGAAATTATGAAATGGCTGATTGATAATGTGAGAAGGGGCAACAAGGGACAATCAGTTGGATGGCAAACAGGTCCTGACTCTGGAGCGTGGCCGTCAACGAACCATCAGGATTATGTTGATGTTATAACTATTATTGATCGATATACACATTTAAATTTATAATATTATACTTACCTATTTTGTGTGTGTGCTTGTATTGATACTTACCTTAATAAAACTTTTATGAAAATATTCTTCAATGTTTTATTTACCCTTAGTTTAGTTTCATTTGCAGGAATAGAGTGTTATTGACTGGTAAGTAAAGTGCCAGGTGGAAGAAGAAGACAAAGGTAAGTTTAAAATTATTTATTACCGAAAAAAAAAATGCATTTCATTAATATGTTATGTAAGATATTTTTCAATCCACTCATTAATATCTTCTCCATTAGTCTTCAGTGTTTGTTGTTGTTGTTGTTGTTGTTGTTGTGGTTGTTGTTGGTGTTGTTTTTGTTGTTGATTATGACGATCCCTCCATTGATTTTGTAATAGAGTTGCTGTATCCAATAGATTTTCATTGATATTCATACGATTCATCCATTCCATTTGGAGAGATAGAATTGAATTTGCCGGTTCATTTGAATTGGTGAAGCACTCTGACAATTTTATTAAATCATTCGCACTGAGAGACACTAAAGCACCGTAGGATGTCATGTAATACAACCACATCTTGACCACTAATGATTAAAATTATTTAACACTATGCTCTTTATGCAACCAATTTCGAATAAGATGCGCGTTCTGGTGTGCGCATAGTAAATTATAAATTTTATGTTTACCACAATGATATTTATTACCATCCTTTTTCAACGTTGCTATTGATGGACAATTCATATCTTCAATATTATATATAGTGAAATCGGGTAGTAGCCTTTCCAACCAGCGTTTCTTTTGCAAACCTTTCACAATTATATTGGATTTTTTATCGTTTCCTGAATTTAGTAAAATGTCTGATAAGTTTATGTATTCTTCTTCATCGTGTGAATCTTGCCACCTTAGTCCATGAATGTAGAAAGTTAAATAGTTTACTTGCTTCTGTATTGGCTCCGCAAAGTGTTCAACTTTTTTGTTGAGTTTAAAAAACTTATGAATCTCAGAAGAGGAGCTAGAACTTACGGGTAGCACTGATAATTCTTTGCAAATAAACTCACTATCTTTAAATTGGAAACCTTGTACATCTAGAACCCATGAGGTTGACATGATGACAGTCTAACCTGTTCTCACTGAACCAGTTAATGGTGTGTATTTTAAGAGGCGATCATGCAGAATGAGACAATATAGAGCAGTATTTTCTGGAATGTCCTCACCACATTCGAAATCTAAGCGAACATCTACCGAGCCGGTATTTAAAATTTCATTTTGTCTCGAACAATCAATCACTATAATTGTGTGATCTTTCAAAAATTGTTCCAACGTGATTATTGGTTCACTCTTCTTATTGTAGTATGAAGCTTGAAATTTAGAGTACATCTCATACAGTAGGATGCATTGCTTCTGCTTAAAGTTACACTGGACTGTTTCATATGGATATTGTTCACTGTTGAGAAATAGTTTCATATTAGTTAAATTACAATGATCGAATAAACTCATATTTTTTTGTTGACTATTTTTCCTATCTGTTTGAAACGCTGCTATTATATACCGGGGTTTTTCCAATTGAGTACTAGACTTTATAGTCCATGAATGTTGTCTTGTTTTTGGTAATACTGGATATTCATAAAGATCCCAGCTACGAAATGCTAGATCTAACTCGATACCACTCGATATGTAATGTAATAGATTCAATCTTTCCGCATCGGCAACTGATATATGAGGCACGCGCCAGGCAACTTTAGACAAGGTAATTTTCAATTTTTCGCCTGGCTGACTGCAGTAAATCGCATTGTTGTCCGTATTACTTCTTAACAGTATAAGTTCTAGTTTTACATTCAAAAAAACTTTTTTAAAATCGTCAGCTACACCCAACAAGTATCTTAACGGTATGCAAACGTTAAAAAATCCTGTAGTCGGATCCAATTGACTGTTGAACTTAAAACCGGACATAGTAGCAGCATTTATTTCGTTTGGATCGAATGATACGAGGCCTTTTAATGTACTTGTAATACCTGGATTTCTATTTCTATCAATCATTTTCCCTCCCATTTGTAGTATAACCTCTTGGAAAAGGTGAACAAATCCATTGTTGATAAATTCTGCATGTTTTGATACACTACCATCTTCTTTTAAGATTTTATTCTCTAAGAGAACACTAGATTGACCGACAAGTGTTATTAAATCAGCATGCTGGATTGGAATTCTAATCTCGTCGTTATTGTTGTATGAGTTAGATGAATAGGGGAGGTGCGTTGAAATTTCGGCTTTTATAATTGAATTGTCAAATTCAGTTGTCTCAGTTATGTTTAAAATATCCATTCTTAACCAATTGGAAACCTAACGATTGTAAAAATTGACCGTTTCGATGTGTTAACCGTTGTAATGTTGGCAGACGACTGATAGTTGTTAGGTTAGTTTTTGGTCTTATGTAACCATAATTGTTATTAAACTTAAGAACCATCTCTTTCACGTCGTAAATGCAACCTTATCGTCACGACTTCCTGTCTGAAATTGATTGGATTTCCATCCTGATCGGTTATTTTAATGATAATATTATCAATAGTGTTTGTATTAAGAGGCATGTAGATAACGTTTTGAGGTGTTTCTATTATTTTAAATCCTGGTGGTACTGATGGGAAGAACTCGTGAATTGTATGACCCGCGGTGTTATTACTATAGGCTCCTTGTATAATGTTACATTCAATTTTAATAGTATTCACTCTTAAAATATCCACAACCTGTTCTGACGTATGTGGTGAATGAATATATTTCAATATTTTAGTTGGTGTAAATCCGAGTAGAGGACCTATTGAATTTTTCACATTAAAATTAACATCTTTGTCACATTTGATAACAGATTTTAGCGTATTATTATTCGCATAGAGACGAAAATGTGTATTTTTTGAGAGCATAGTGTTAATGATTGCATTGATGTCTGCAATTTCATATGATCCAACTGGTAGTGTAATTAATTTATTATCTACTTTAAGGGCATTATTGTTTTCATCAACGTTTGGAATAGCATTATATGTTTCGAAATTTATCAATCCAATCTCATAATTTCCAAACAGTTGAATAGGGGAATTGTAATGAGCTTCCAACACAGATGTTTTACCCGAGGGACTAAATGTATGCATACTCACGTGCGCTTAATGAGCAAATGAATAAATTACACGCTTCTAAGGAATTTAAGGCACAACTGTCCACAGTTACTTGTCCCGTATGACTGATATGGTTGATGATTATATATAATCTTTACATCTTTTCCATTACTTTTAAAATATTTTATCATTTCGCTAGTTGGTTTTAAGTCTCCAAAGCTATCGAAGAAATGAACTACTGCTTACGATTTAGGTTTCTGAATTCTAACATAACAAGTCCAATGAGAACCAGGATTTTTAATACTATCCAGATTAATAATTCCTCGTTCATTTTTTCTAATACGTTTAGGTAAAGTATCGCGCATGAAAACTCCTCGAAACTTTTCTATTTCTCTACCATACTTCTCCAACTCAACATTTGTTAATGCTTTCGATGCCGGGATGCTCGATTTTTGTTCTTTTTTTTTAAACCGTTACCAGTTTTTTTAAATGGTTTCAAGAATAGCCCCTTACCAGTCGAAAGCACCTCCATAGCTTTATTGTGACGTTCCTGCTCTTTACTATCCTTCACTGTCTTTGCGATTGCAGCAGCACCTCCCGCAAGTGAACCCAAAGCACTCAATCCGGCAAAAATTGGTAATAATAATGGTAAAAATCCTCCAATCTTAGGTGAATGTATTATCCTTCCAGCTCTTCTTCTTCTTCTTCTCTGTATCTTTCTCTTTCTCACTACAGCAACCCTAGTCGATGACATAATTGAACCACTCGTCTCAAGTGTTAAACAACAAATGAATGTGTTTTAAGAAGAGTAGCATATAAATTATATACACAGTATTCACTTGACCATGAAGCTGATTAAGCAAAAGTGCTGTCTCGATGTGGATAATGTAGACTTTATTAAATCAGATAATGTGCGAAAACATGGTGAACTTTTCCCCTCGAACATTCGATGTATAATATCGGGTTCTTCTGGTGCTGGTAAGACCAATATAATTATCAATTTGTTGGAAGATATAAATGGAATACGATATGAAAATGTCTATGTCTATTCAAAATCACTTTATCAACCGAAATATGAGTATCTACGAAAACTATTTCGTCAACTGACACCGGAAATTGCTTACCACGAGTACTCCGATGACACATCAATAATACATCCCTCTGAGGCTAAAGAGAATTCAATATTTATCTTTGATGATGTAGCATGTGAAGAGCAGTCTATTATTCACGATTTCTTCTGCATGGGTCGTCATAAATCGATAGATAGTTTCTACCTATGTCAAACTTATGCACACATTCCAAAGCATTTAATTCGCGACAATGCAAACTTTTTGATTATTTTCAAGACCGATGATTTAAATCTCCAGAGAATCTTTTCCGATCATGTACATGGCGATGTAACGTTCAAAGTGTTTAAAGAAATGGCATCGCTATGTTGGTCCGATAAGTATGGTTTTCTAGTGATAGATATGGACAGTGATTTACATAAAGGTCGTTATAGGAAAGGATTTCAGATTACAACCTGATCTTACAGTGGACAAATTGACTACTTATTTGAAAAATAAAAATATAACAGATCTTAAATGTGAAAAAATAAATGCAAAATGGCCAGAACTTTATGCATCATTTAAGATAACTGTTTCCGCAGATGATAAAGAAAAAATAACTGACCCAAATAATTGGCCAAGGAATGCTTGCATAGCTCCTTTTTTTCACAGACTCCACAGAAATCAATACGCAAAATAGTAAACCCAAGAAAAACTGAAGTCCTGACAATAGTAAATCAAAATGTTCAATGCTTGTCAAACAAGATCGATTTGATTAGTAGGCAACTAACAACCATGAATGCTACTGTTGTGGGTATTACAGAACACTGGCTAAGACCAGAAATAAATAATTACATAAACATACAGGGCTTCAAAGTGGCCAGTCACTATTCGAGAAATGAATATCGGCATGGTGGAGTGATGTTGCTGGTGAAGGAAGGAATAGGGTACAATGTCGTAGACATAACAAACGAATGTATTGATAAGCACTTTGAGGGAGCAGCGATGGATATACAGGTCAAAAATAAAAACATAATTGTGCTGGTAGTATACAGATCACCGGAGGGTGACGTGGAAATTTTTCTAAACAAGATGGAAGTTATACTTCAAAAATTAACATACGACTATCCCGAACATGACTTTATTGTCTTAGGTGATTACAATATCAACATATTGCTAAAAACTAATCAGGCTACGCAGTTATTGGGATTGCTTGAGGCATTTGGCCTAGCTCCTACAAGCTTTGAGCCGTCAAGGGTAACAAACATTTCCCAAACTTGCATCGACAATATATTTACAAATATAAATTGCGGTCTATGGGAAGCGAAGACAATTAATTTACATATTTCCGATCACAAAGCTCAACTACTAGAGATTGATATCACGCGAACATCTGAAAAGAAGGAGGTGATGAATGTGCGAGTGTTGAATGATGAAAATACCTACCGTTGCAAAAATATGCTAAGTGAAGAGGACTGGAGTATGCTCGAATTCCAGAGTGCAGAGGGTGCATTCCATCAGTTCTATGAAACTCTAATACGGATTATTGGTTGTGCTATTCCGAAAATTAAAAAGTACAAAATAAAAAAACAGAACTACTTGCAATCACCGGAACTCGCGGAGTTGAAAAATATTCTGGATGCTTTGGCTATCGTCAGCAACGTAAGTAGAGATCAGGAAGCTTACCAACTATATAATATTTACAAAAGACGATATCACGAGAAAGCTGAGGCACTAACAAAAAAGAAAAATGAAGACGTGATACTGGAAGCACCAAACATTCAAAAGGCTGCATGGAGAGTGATAAAGGGCGAAGTTGGAGTAAATGATGGCGGCAAGTCGGAAGACAGTAGCTTGACAGCGGATGAATTGGGGTTACATTACTCGATAGTTGCAGAGCAGATTCTGGAAGGAATAAGAAAAGATGTAAATACCGAACCACGCGATTATATCCGAAACTTAAACATAGACAATAAAAACTCATGTTTCTTCTATGACTGTACGGCTCAGGAGGTAACGGACATAATAAAGCAACTTAAATCCAAACATTCGGAGGATATTTATGAAATTTCAACAAAAATGATCAAGATGATGGCAGATGAAATCTCTTATCCGATCTCTATTATTATTAATAAATGTTTTACGGAGGGCTATTTTCCAGATGGGCTGAAGAAAGCAAAGGTGATTCCCGTCTATAAAAAGGGCGACTCCAACGTATGCAACAATTATAGACCCGTTTCAATTCTGCCAATATTATCAAAAATTTGGGAGGGCGCAATTCGGTCTAGGATTGCAAATTTTTTTGACAAAAATAAATATTGGAGTCAGCGTCAACATGGCTTTAGGCGAGGACGATCTGTGATGACAGCTGTTACAGCATTATTGGAAGATGTGACGGAATCAATAGACAGGAGAGTTGATGTCATGTTGGCTTGCTGTGATCTTTCAAAGGCGTTCGATACCATAAGTCACAACATTCTAATTGACAAACTACATTATTATGGTGTGAGAGGAACCCCCTCCAGGCTAATAGAATCATATTTGACTGGTAGAACGCAAGTGGTAAACTGGAAAGGGAAAAACTCGACAGAGAGAGCAATTAAGCACGGCGTTCCACAGGGAAGTGTATTGGGTCCCGTCCTTTTCCTTGTATACATCAATGATCTACCAATAAATGTACCAACGATGTGCGCATACCTCTTTGCTGATGATACAAGCTTTGTGGCAAAGGGAAACACCAAGACCGAAGTAGATGCACAGATGGACGCAACGTTAGACGAAGCAGCTTCATGGATGGATGTAAACCAACTCTCCCTAAATAACGAGAAAACCCAGCGGATGCATTTTAGCGCAGAGTCCGAAACTAAATGTATAAAATTCTTGGGATTGCATATAGAACATACATTAAAATGGAAAAACCATATAGACGCACTGTGTAAGAGAATACCTTCACAAATATATTGTCTAAGAAGAATTAAGCAAATAAGTACCTACCATGCAGCTAAGTCGTTCTATTATGCAAAGATACATTCGAGTCTCCAATTTGGAGTGATGTTCTGGGGTGCAGCAACCGGTGCGGAGAGAGTTTTCATTCTGCAGAAGAGGGCACTGAGGGCATTGGTGGGAATTAATAGCAGGGATAGCTGCAGAGAAACCTTCAGGGAACAAAACATACTTACCTTGTGTAGCATGTTTATTTTTACAACTGTAAAATACGTTCATGCGAATAAACATAAATTTAAATTAAACAAAGAAATGCACAACTACGACACAAGGGGTAAGAATGATATAGTACTACCTTACCATCGTTTGAATGCCACAAAGGGACATCAATATTGGGGGGCCAAACTGTATAACAAGCTGCCAAAGGAGATACACCATATGCCTGGACCACATTTCGAAAGGACTGTCAAGCATATTTTGCTGAGTAACACAATTTATAACATCGAGGAATTTTTGTCACTACAGTTTTTGTCCTAATTGTTTTCGTTTTTTAAAAGTGTTATGTTTTTTAAACGTGGTGTTGTCAAATTTTCTATCGCATCATATGCGTGAATATTGTTATCAAATTATCACATTAGCTATTAAACTACCATACATTTGTTAAATTGACGTTTCTTGTAATTTTGATTGCACTGAATAAATGTACTATCTATCTATCTATCTAAAGGGGTTTAGAAAGCGTTCCAATTCAATTTTCTCGCGTTTCTGTACGGTTCTCACACGATTTGTAACTGTTCTTACACGTTTCTTTATTGTTCTCACCCGTTTCTTTATTGTTCTCGTACGTTTTTTTGAGGTTTTATCGTGGTTTTTAGTCGTTTTTCCGGGTTTAAATCGGTTTCTTAGTCGTTTTTACGGTTCTCAAACGGTTTTTTAGGGTTTCTTAGTCGTTTTTACGGTTCCCAAGCGGTTTTTTACTGTTTTTTACGGTTATCAAGCGGTTTTTTACTGTTTCTTACGGTTCTAAAGCGGTTTTTTACTGTTTCAATTCGGTTTTTTTAACGTATTTAGTGGTTCTAACGTATTCCAATCATGGATGCTAAAGAAACTACAATCAGGCTAATAAAAGCTAAGAAAAATATAAAAAGGAAATTAGCTGCACTTAAGGCAAATAAATTGTTGTCAGAAGAGCACCTTAAGAAAACCTACAATCCACTAACTGAATCACTGCGAAGTATTATTACAAGTATACCTAGCAGGGGCGTAAAAATAGAGCAACTTGAAGGTGATACTAGAGGAGAAGGTGAAATAATAACCAAAATACCACAATCAACACCAGCGCCTAGGAAAAAACAAACTCCATCACCAACTAAGAAACCAACGAAACAAGCTCTTGGCCGAAGTTCATTGCCCTTAGAAGAAGATGAAGAATTTATTCAAAGTTTACCCACACAACAACAGCAGCATCAGGATGAAACATTTGAACTGGATGTAGATCCTGAAACTCAACTACAGCATAATATTCAAAGTGCTCCAATCTACGATGATGCTTCATTTTCTATGTATTTAGAGCAATTTGGACCACTAGCCGGACAATACATTAAAGGTTTGGTTAGTGATCCTGGTGACGAATATGATACAGGACACGCAGGTGTGCATCATGACACTGTATTAGATAACTTTCACTCGGGAAATGGTGAGTTAGAATTTAATGCAAACAATGATAACATAACTGTAAAAGGAAAAGAGTATAAAGGTACTCGCGGATTATATGAATTAATATTTAAGAAAAATCCACACGATTTTAATTTGCAAGATGAAAATAACTATAAGGAGATACTACAGAGTACTGGTGCTGCTATGGTAAATTATAACCCAAACAATCAGCTTGCAGGAAATCGATCAAAAAAATATACGCAAGTTGTTGCACCAATCCTACATGGTCGATATCTTTCTAGTGATACAAGTACACCAGTCAGTTCCCGATCTCCAGCTGCAAGATTAAGAACAGAACGTTTAAGATCTAGAATTGGGTTGGGTTTAATAAAGACGTACAACAATAAGCCCTTGGAATATGTTTATTATGATGATATAAATGAACTTGTTGACAGATTACGACTATTGATCGCATCTCAAACTGCTGGAAGTGATGCTCATACAAATGAAATACAAAGTATTATTGAAGAGTTGCGGGAGGCACGTGTTATTGTATAAATTCATGTCATAAGAAACAATTATTGTTAGTGTAACAATGACCGTGGACAAATTTGGTACTCACATTTCAAATAAACGTGAGTTATTATTTGGATATATACAGCACACTATTCGTGGTACATATACTATCGATTTTGTAAATTCCAGTTACAATTTCTCATTAGATAGTGGATCAGATGCATATACGTTTCCACTAGAAATAGGCGAAATATACAGTGTATACATTTTCCCTCATGATTTAGAAGTTCAAATTAATATGCATCGATCGTTTTCTCAAGATGAATTGAGGGGTAAAATTATTCATCAAGGGGATAAACTTTCATTTGCATTCAACACGTCACCATCTACACAATTCACAAGGCCAACAAATATTGGTTTACCATTGTATGCTGAACTAATTATCAAATATCCAATAAGTTATGAACATAAAACAACAAGTGGTTGATGAACTTCATAAACCGGCTAGAAGGAAATTTAAACGGAGACGTGTTATTACAAAAGGTCTCCACGATACAATTCAAATTGATCTAATCGAAATGGGTCCTTATGCACAACAGAATAGTGGATATAGATATATATTAATTGCAATTGATGTATTTAGCAAATTTGTTTGGGCCGCTCCTATAAAAAGCAAGACGGGTAAAGATGTGACAGTTGCAATGAAGAAAATTCTTTCTATGCAAACACAACCACCGAAAAACGTGCAAAGTGATTTAGGTACGGAATTTTATAATGTGAATTTTTCTACACTAATGAAACAGTTTGGTATAAATCATTACTCCACTTATAGTTCAACGAAAGCATCTATTGTAGAGCGTGTGAATAGAACATTAAAGTCAATGATGTGGAAAGAGTTTAGTATGCAAGGATCTTATAAATGGTTAAAATTACTACCCGAGATAGTCTCTAAATATAACAATATAGTTCACTCGACAATAAAAATGAAACCCTCAGGAGTTGGTTCACATAACGAGAAGCAGTTGTTGAAAACAGTCTATAGCAATATTAAACTAAGCAATTTGTTAACAAAGTTCAAGCGCAATGATTACGTTAGAATTTCAAAGTATCGTAGTATATTTTCGAAAGGTTATAATCCAAACTGGAGCAATGAGGTATTTGTAGTCGATAAGGTTCACTACACCAACCCCACAACCTATCTACTTAGAGATGTCAGCAATAAACCAATAATGGGATCGTTTTATGAACAAGAATTACAGAGAACCAAGTATCCGGACGTGCAACTGATTGAAAAAATTTTGCGAAAAAAGGGAAATAGAATGTATGTTAAGTGGTTGGGTCTAGATGAAAAAAGTTGGATAAAAAATACAGATCTATTGTAAATGGGTTAGTATAATGCCTCTTGTAGTTAAGAACGGTAGTGGGGTTGTTAATACACTTATAAATAAGTTACCCGTAGAATTACATATTCCGGGCTATAACTTTTGTGGCCCTGGAACTTTTCTGAAAAAGCGTCTTGCTCGTGGAGATAAAGGCGTTAATCCCCTCGACGACAGCTGTAAAAGGCATGATCTGGCATATCACCAATATAAAGATTTAAAGCAGAGACATGAAGCTGACAAGGTGCTAGAGGAAGAAGCGTGGGAACGAGTAAAATCACCGTCAGCGACACTAGGTGAAAAAATAAGTAGTTGGATTGTTACAACTGGAATGAAAACCAAGCGCAAGTTAGGACTCGGGTTGAGGACCAAGAAAAGAAGAAGGCTAAAGAAGAAGAAAAAGATGAAATTATAATTAAATAATATATATATATTATAATTTTTTTTGTTTTTTTAATAAATCACTTTTAAGTGGCTGTTGTTCTTTTATTTTCCCAGTTTACCCCATAAAAAAGACTCAAGTGTTTTTAATACAAATTTATTAATAAGGTATGTGTATATGTACTTATGTTAAGGTAAGTATATACTTTGTATTATTGATTATAACTATGTTCCTGGTCATCATCTACGTCACGTTCGTCCAGTTCAGAGTCGGTCTTTAGAATAAACAGTTATATCATCTTCTTCTTCATGGAAACCCACTATTCTAATTATCGTTGCATCAGGAGGTATAATTACATTTTGTCCAACCTTTTGGAATTTGTAGGACTCCAGTGTATCCAGCTTCAATATTTTGCCGTTGTCATCGAAGAAAAGTACCGTATATAATAAGAAACACCCATGACAACTAGTAGTGAGAAGAGTGGAAGTTGGACTTCAAATGGTGCTTAAATTGTTAAATACTGATTTTTCTATGATACCTATCCCTAATATATATGTTTAATTAAGAATTATATTAATAAGTAATAAAATATTTTGTATATGTGTTATGATATTTATTTTTTCATCCACTTACCTTCAATTAAAAATCGTTGTTACTTCTGGCTCTGTATCTACTTTGTATTATTTTTATATCCACTTATCTCTAAAAAGAATCAAGCTCGTGCGAATCTTCACCAAACACACACGACGGTTGCCCCTATGTATGAAAAAATTAATATGCACCCTAAGGTAGGTCAGTACATACTGTACATATCTACTGCACATCACTGCACACGACCAAAACTGACCACTTTAATTATGACTCACCACAATCTGCCATCTACCAATTTACTCATACCGCACAATTAACACCATATGCTGCCCCCCCGGTAAACACGATCAATACTTTTCGCATTCCTTAAAAACCGTTTGCATCATTTATATGTACCCTTCCGCAAATATTAATTTCACAATATGAAGCAATTCCAGTAAACACGCAAACACAGTTAAAATGAGGCAATTACTACATCCTAATTAATATGTACCCCAGTTAAAATGACCCCCAATCCTAATTAATATGTACCCCAATGGCCAGCACCATCCTCTGCATAAATTAAAAATCTGTTATGCAAATTGGGTTAAAAATCTCAAATTTTTCTCCGAAATTTCGCAATTTCTTCAAGACAAATCTGTATGCTAATTAAGCAAGTTCGCGAGACCAATTAATATGGACCCCTCATTTCACACACATCTATTTAAAAATCTCATATGCAAATGAAGTTAGAAATGTCAAATTTCTAGGCTCTGATTATAGGCATCCTCTTACCACTGAATTATGCAAATATATCCAGAACCGGCACTGTATCACTACTACTTATACAGGGAGAACCAAAACGTTGGAGGGAATGCACTAATTTCAGCAGGAATGTCAATCTAAGCTAAACTTAGCTTTCATAACAACCACCGTATAAAACAGATTTTATCCGTCAGATATTAGCTAAGCTTGCGGAGGCATAGGTCATGGGCTACCCTACAAAAGAGATGTCAACACCTTAAGGACGATTGAGCGTAAATACAAAGTGGCCATTACGTCAGCATATAGGACCGCACCAACGGAAGCCGTCGTGCCCTCGCCGGGTGCCCCCTCTTGATCTCCTTGCCTGGGAACGGGCTAGAAACTGGAAAGAGATAGGAGAGACACAGAGGGAAGTTCGCCAGATGCTGGAATAATGGCAGTAGAGATGGCAAACGCACAATGGATGGGTGAAAGTTTTTATCAACGATGGACCTGGGCAGAGAAAGCACCGGCAACAAACTTCTTTGCAACGCAAGCAATCTCGGGCCGTGGATGCTTTGGAACATACCTGCAGACATTTCGAAAACTTGACACAGACCAATGCTGGTTCGGATGCCAACGGCCCGACTCACCAGAACGTACCATCTTTGAATGCACCAAGCTAAGAAAAACAGCGAAGGCCAATATTAAAGCTAGGCTAACAACGGCGACGGTAGCAGAGAGATCCCGGTTAGCGAGAAGTCCCGATCAAGAATAACCATGCAGTTCCTCACCGAAGTGATGACAACCAAATCCAACCTGAAAAAAACTCCAGGTGGACCGGCGCGACAGGCTGAACAGAGGTGATGCAGCAAAATAAAACAAAATATTAACATCTTTATTTTCGCAGACAGCTGAAAGTAATTCGCGTGCAGTCCCAGGATGTCTACCCGTTGATGCCACAGAAACGGGGGGGGGGAGGTTTTAGTCGGTACCAGCAAGAGGCCGGCTACGAAGCTTCAATTCCTGGTCGGCGGAGTTCGACACTCCCGGCAGGTGAAGAGAGTTTCAACTTTCCACAATCTTCAGGCGCCACCTAAGCCCTGCCGTGGTGCACAAGGCATTTCCTCCTCATCAGCACAAAAAAAACAAGTGTCATGGGTTAGGGAAGAGTTAGGGAAGTTGTTACAATTTTTAAACTTTTATTTATAAAACGGTACTCTATTGTCAACACCAAAATTAAAAAAATACAGTGAAAAAACAAACATGGCTGAGGTTTTATACGTTAGAAATAATCAACATTACGTACGTCCTATAGAAATTTTGTTCGCCAGAAATCACCTATGTTTAAGTTAGTTTTACTCAGATAACAAATATTTAGTTCGTATGACCATATAATATCAGATATGTTTAAGGAAATCGACCGCGAATTAGACAGACTATTAGAACAGGGTGTGCTAGAACCTGTGACACATCCCACTTGGTGCACTCCGACGGTAAGTGTGATCAAGGATAACGGGGACATTAGATTGTGCGGAGACTATCGCGTAACACTGAACAAAGCACTGCGTTCAGATATGTATCCAGTACCCTCAGTGCGGAGCGTTTTGGCGACGTTAGCTGACGGAAAGGCTGACGGAGAGGTTCGCGAAAATCGACATGGCGCAAGCTTACCTACAATTAACTGTAGATGAAGAAGCAGCTGAGGCCCAGGCGATAATAACACACAGAGGAGCATTCAAGTGCAGAAGACTACAGTTCGGAGTTTCCGTGGCTCCACAGATATTCCAACGTTTCATCGATACACGTCTAGCTGGGATACACGGGGTATTGGCATATTACGACGACATCCTGTGCGTTGGGAAATCAGAGGCGGACTTACAGATGAAGGTACGGGAAGTACTACGACGTTTTCGAGAAGACGGTCTACACGTCAAGAAGCAAAAGTGTACCTTCCAAGCCGAGAAAATAACGTACCTTGGGTTTGAAGTGAGTTCGACAGGAATCAAGCCTATGAAAGACAAGTTGACAGCAATCCAGAATGCACCAGAACCAACAAACAAGACAGAACTACAGGCTTTTCTGGGACTGATTAACTTCTACCACATCTTTCTACGCGACAAGGCTAATATCGCAGAACCATTACATAGACTACTACAAAAGGACACAGAATTCAAATGGCGAGAAGAACATCAAATAGCTTTTGAGAAATTGAAAGAGAGTTTGACATGTGGACCGATACTAGCACATTATGACGAGAAGAAACCTCTCATAATAACGACTGATGCAAGTCCATACGGAGTCGGATGCGTGTTGAGCCAACCAAATGATGACGGCAACGAGGCGGTAGTGGCATACCATAGTCGAACATTATCGACAACTGAAAGAAACTTTGCCCAGATAGACCGCGAAGCTTTGGCCTTGGTTACCGGTGTGAAGAAGTTCCACGACTACTGTTATGGAAGAGGCTTCACATTGAGGACGGATCACAAGCCATTGCTGGGAATTTTTGGCAAGCAAAAGAATACGCCGGAGATACTTTCTCCAAGAATGCTGCGATGGTCAATAATGCTCAACGCTTATGACTACGATCTACAGTACATCCCAGGGAAACAATTAGGTAACGCTGACGCTCTTAGCAGGTTACCACTGAAGACAAAGTCGGTTGAACCACCGCCAGCTCTTGAAGTGTTGATGCTTGAAAACATGCCAGAGAAAATACTTCAAGCGAAAGAGATTGCCACAGAAACAGCAAAGGATCCTACTCTCTCCAGAGTGCTGCAGTGGATTTGGAAAGGATGGCCACGTAACACCAAGGAATTCCCGATCGAATTTCAACCATACTTCCAACGCCAAACAGAGCTATCGTGCTACCAAGACTGCCTACTGTGGGGCACGAGGGTGGTTATACCACCAGGAGGGAGGGAAAGAATCCTAGATTTACTACATGCTGCACACCCAGGTATGGTCAAAATGAAAGCTTTGGCGAGATCATACGTGTGGTGGCCTAACCTGGATCGAGAAATAGAGGACAAGGTGAACAGATGCAGGATATGCCAAGAGACAAGAAACATGCCGAGAAGGTCTCCAGTCCATCCATGGGAATGGTCAAGAGCTCCGTGGACACGATTGCACCTAGACTTCGCGGGACCAGTGAACGGTCGCATATATCTCATCATCATTGACTCTTACTCGAAGTGGTTAGAAGTCAGACTAGTACCTAGCACTTCCACAGCATGCACGGTAAAGGTACTGAGAGAACTGTTCGCTACACATGGCATACCAGACGTCATTGTGTCGGACAACGGAACAGCCTTTACTTCAGAGGACTTCAAGGCGTTCCTCAAGGGTAATGGTATTAGACAAGCGTTAGTAGCGCCGTACCACCCAAGCAGCAACGGGCAGGCTGAAAGAATGGTACCGAACGTAAAGAACGCGTTAAAGAAGATGGTATCCCCAGATGTAACCACAACACTAGCAGATATCTTTTGACACAGCATATCACCCCGCATACTACAACCGGGAAGTCACCAGCAGAAATACTGATGGGTCGAAGATTAAACACATTATTGGATAAAGTGCACCCAGATTTCGCAAAAGATATGAGCAGTAAGCAACAAAAGGCATTCGAGGGCAAACCGTCACCCAGAACATTCACACCTGATGATTCGGTCTACGCGAGGTCTTATGTACCTGGGAAGAAATGGATACCATCCACTATCATACGTCCTACCGGACCAGTCAGCTACGAAGTTGAGACTCCAGCAGGCGACGTCATAAGAAGACACACCGACCAGTTAAGAAACAGAGCTGATCAGGAAGCACCAGATGTCACTGACGACGGAGATGGAGAAACGACAGCCGAAACGACAGCCGACGCACATGTGCCAGCGACACCACAGCCGAAAAATCCCACGGCAGAAAGGGAACCAGCCAACAGCAGCCCGAAGGTCCCACCAAGAGTCAGACGGAAGCCACAATACCTCCAGGACTATGAGTGCGGCAACATTGTGCTATCCAGGAGCGAGGAATGTGTCGTGTAGGCAACCTAACGAACTGACGTATTGTACTAAAAGTGATCTAGAACGGATCGATATTTTCTAGTATGCGATTGACAGCCATACTGTACGCATGTATCTACTGCATATTCGTTCAGTAAATGTTTGATTAGTTACCCAGTGTTTTATTCAGACATATCAGAAAGTTGTGACCAAATCTACTACTGTGGACAAAGTAGTTATAAATATGTCTAATCACCAACTCTCCACTGGTGAATTGTCGGTCCTAGGCAAAGGATTGAACTTTGCAATCGCACCGATAAGAATACCTAAGGACGAAATTGTTACGGAAGTAGAAGCCGCATTGTACAAAATTCCACGTGTACAAGCAGAGGACATTCGTCAAGAGGTTTCAAGGGTAATTAGGAAAGCTACTCCGCCGAAGAGCAATATTACCGAAGAAGAGAAGTACTCTCTGAAGGCCATCAAGGACAACAAGAACATCACAGTACTACCAGCGGATAAAGGGAATGCAACGGTGATATTGAACAAGGAGGACTACCACCGGAAGATGAACGATCTATTGGACCCAAATACCTACCGTAAAATTGCGAAGGACCCAACAGATAAGATAGGAAGGCGAGTGAAGGAGTTGGTTAAATCATCGTCATCGATTCCCGAACAGGAACAAAGAGGCCTTTTTGTTCAAGCCCCTAGGGCACCGAGGATGTACGGTTTGCCAAAGATACACAAGGATAACGTACCTTTAAGACCAATCGTCAGCGCAATAGGCTCCCCAACCTATTTGTTGGCAAACTACTTGTCGAAAACCATCTAACCGTTTATAGGACAAACCACATCTTTTGTTAAGAACTCTGAACATTTTATTCAGATTTTGAAGGAAATTCTCATTGACCCGCAGGATATACTCGTAAGTTTCGACGTAACATCACTCTTTACGTGTGTTCCGGTTAAGGAGGCGGTCGAAGGCCTTCGGACAACACTTGTTCCCCTAGGTCTACCAACCGATGTACTGGATCTTGTAGAGTATTGTCTCTCCACCACATACTTCAAGTGGGCGGGAGCGATGTATGAGCAAGTAGAGGGTGCTCCCATGGGATCTCCTCTCTCACCGGTAATCGCCAATTTCTTCATGGAATTGTTTGAAGAAAAAGCCATTAGGTCATGTCCTTACAAACCCAAGCATTGGGTCAGATATGTTGATGATACCTTTGTGGTTTGGCCACACGGTAGAGATAAACTTACTGAGTTCCTTAGCCACCTGAACAATGTCAATCCTTCTATCAAATTCACGATGGAAATAGAAGAGGATAACAAGCTGCCATTTTTGGATGTGCTGGTATACAGAACGCCAACTGGTGCGCTTGGACATACTGTCTACCGTAAGAAGTCACATACCGATCGGTACTTGAACGCCAAATCGCACCACCATCCCCAACAGAAGAGAAGTGCTATTAATACTCTGTTCAACAGAGCCGAGAAGGTGTGCGACGCCAGCAGCTTGGACGACGAACGGAAACACTTGGAGTGGGCTCTGCGTCAGAATGGATACACCAAGTCTGACATACGGGGTGTCACACAGAGAAAACCGCAAGTCTCAGAGGAGCGGCAAGAATCAAAGGGGTTCGCTTGTTTGCCATACGTAAGTGGGGTATCGGAAAGAATCGGTAGAATACTGAAGAAATCGGGTATCACGGTAAGGTACAGAGCGCCAGCAAAGGTAAAAGATCTTTTGCCTAACCCAAAGGATATCACACCACTCCTTAAGAACGAAGGAGTATACAAGATAACATGTGAGTGTGGAACATGCTATGTAGGACAGACAGGACGAAGTATCGAATGTAGAGTCAAGGAGCACAGTAGAGACACCCGGCTACGCAAGATTCAACAGTCCGCTGTTGCTCAACACTGCCACGAGTCGGGACACACAATGAATTTCGATGACGCGAAGATGTTGGCAAGGGTAGGTAACTATCATCGAAGGCTTATTAGAGAAGCAATCGAAATCTACAAACATCCTGACAACATCAATCGCGAGGACGGTACTGACATTAGTAGGGTCTGGAAATCGATCCTAACGCGGTCAGGTGGAAAAGCACATGGGAGCGGTTCTCCAGATGTGCGCAGTGAGGTGTAAACTTAGGTATATAAGGGAGATTGTCTTGGTAGGTCGTCAGTATTCAATTAGCTTTGAAGAAGCGAGCAACATGGTTCGCGAAACGTCAGCATTAACAAATCTTGACACACGGCATAACCCGGAAGCAGTTTATTTTCTAAATATTATTATTATTATTATTATTATTATTTAATTAACTTAGATTAACATTAAACATATAAATAAATACTATTTATAAATTGCAACCTTGATATCCAAGGTAGATGCATACATTTTCTAACCGGCTTTAGTAAAAGTGTGATCAAATTAACACGCAAGAATCTATATGTATACTTTTGCTAGTAGAAGTGTATGCGCAATGAAATGATATTGAATTTTATTGGCATCCTTTCTTTATCATTAATTTTAGCAAAAAGCAGGAAAGCGTTGCGCCTCAGAACAACCAATATGTTTTGTAAAATATCAGTGCAAATAATGCAGAATCAAACTTTTGTCATTCGAAAGTTCCCACCATAGTTTTATGTTGTCGTAATAAATACACTCATGGACAAACAGTTACCGACACGTATGTATTTCAATGTTAAATAACTTTTGAATAACATTATACAGAATTTGATAATGGTATTATCATTTTTAACAAAAATTGGTAGGTTATACAGGGAGAACCAAAACGTTGGAGGGAATGCACTAATTTCAGCAGGAATGTCAATCTAAGCTAAACTTAGCTTTCATAACAACCACCGTATAAAACATATTATATCCGTCAGATATTAGCTAAGCTTGCGGAGGCATAGGTCATGGGCTACCCTACAAAAGAGATGTCAACACCTTAAGGACGATTGAGCGTAAATACAAAGTGGCCATTACGTCAGCATATAGGACCGCACCAACGGAAGCCGTCGTGCCCTCGCCGGGTGCCCCCTCTTGATCTCCTTGCCTGGGAACGGGCTAGAAACTGGAAAGAGAAAGGAGAGACACAGAGGGAAGTTCGCCAGATGCTGGAATAATGGCAGTAGAGATCCATTGTGCAAACGCACAATGGATGGGTGAAAGTTTTTATCAACGATGGACCTGGGCAGAGAAAGCACCGGCAACAAACTTCTTTGCAACGCAAGCAATCTCGGGTCGTGGGTGCTTTGGAACATACCTGCAGACATTTCGAAAACTTGACACAGACCAATGCTGGTTCGGATGCCAACGGCCCGACTCACCAGAACGTACCATCTTTGAATGCACCAAGCTAAGAAAAACAGCGAAGGCCAATATTAAAGCTAGGCTAACAACGGCGACGGTAGCAGAGAGATCCCGGTTAGCGAGAAGTCCCGATCAAGAATAACCATGCAGTTCCTCACCGAAGTGATGACAACCAAATCCAACCTGAAAAAAACTCCAGGTGGACCGCGCCGGTCGCGCCGACAGGCTGAACAGAGGTGATGCAGCAAAATAAAACAAAATATTAACATCTTTATTTTCGCAGACAGCTGAAAGCAATTCGCGTGCAGTCCCAGGATGTCTACCCGTTGATGCGACAGAAACGGGGGGGGGGGGAAGGTTTTAGTCGGTACCAGCAAGAGGCCGGCTACGAAGCTTCAATTCCTGGTCAGCGGAGTTCGACACTCCCGGCAGGTGAAGAGAGTTTCAACTTTCCACAATCTTCAGGCGCCACCTAAGCCCTGCCGTGGTGCACAAGGCATTTCCTCCTCATCAGCACAAAAAAAACAAGTGTCATGGGTTAGGGAAGAGTTAGGGAAGTTGTTACAATTTTTAAACTTTTATTTATAAAACGGTACTTTATTGTCAACACCAAAATTAAAAAAATACAGTGAAAAAACAAACATGGCTGAGGTTTTATACGTTAGAAATAATCAACATTACGTACTATCGTGGCCATAAATTATATCCCTTCTTTTGACGTCCATTTTAAATTTAGCAATTAATTACTCCGGAAATAATACATATATTTGAACGAATTAAAAAGTAAAATCATCTGCGGAATGTTAGCTTTCAATTTGCAGTTTTGTAAAATTATTGGATTAGTGCTTGACCCACAAATAGCTATATTATGCAATGCCAGCAATTCCTTTATTAGAAGAGCTAGAATAATGAAATATAGACTATAGGCTACCCAATAATTCATAGGTTTAAAGTTTATTACATAATCATGGTTTATCTTGCATTTTCCCTACAAAAGATCCAGTTGAAGCATCTCATGATTGCTGCAGTTGACACGGCGCTCTACGGTCCGAGGGGGCGAGCGGGGCAAGGGATCGACAGCGACGCTGCCAGTAGTGGCGGATCGCACGTGCATTATAGTTACTAGTGTTTACGGACACAATACAATAAAACGACACGGCGATTATGCCTCGCCAAAGAAATTTGGATATCCGGCGGCAGATTACCGAATTAAAAAATAATGGCAAAATAAGTCAATAAGATAACAGAACCACGAACAGGCGGAAGTCCCATGGGAATTCTTAGCAATTTAAATCGGGTATCGGGTCTAGCATTTAAAATTAATGAGTGATCTGCAAAATATTCTATGTGTCTACAAATTTACGATGCTAAATTTGTAAACGTTTTTTGATATTTTTAAGTTTTATACGCTCAGAGCTGACGTTTGTAATATATGTAATATATCAAGAGTTGTATTTATTTTATATTGTTTCTGCATGTATTTAAATATTATTAGTAAATAAGCTGTTGAAACTGTTATAATAGTTTGAATATTTATATAAAAAATCGGGCATAATTTTTAAATATTTTTAGGTTTATCAAGCATGTTTAATTTAGTATTCACCACTAATCGGAAAATCTGCCAACTCTATATTATTAGATTTATCCGCTTCCATCAAAATCTTGTTTACAACCTTATTGTATAAAAGCTGAAGAAAACATAAACGCCAATCGATAGGAGAGATTTCTCTCGCAACGGGTAACATATTATAATCAAAATTATGCAAATATTAAGAATTTAATTGTTAGTTAAAATTGCTACCTTGTCAAGTTATGCTTCTTTTTGTGTATTGATAATAAGGTGCCCCGGTTCTCCCAGCTGTGTCGGTTCTCTCCGACATGACTGCACCGCTAACGCCTCTCTTCCCCGCAGCCCCTCAAAGACCGTAGAGCGTCGGAATTCACGCGGAGTTTCAGCACGATCTTTTGTATGTAAAATGCAAGATAAACAATGATTATGTAATAAACTTTAAACCTATGAATTATTGGGTAGCCTATAGTCTATATTTCATTATTCTAGCTCTTCTAGTAACGGAATGGCTGGCATTGCATAATATAGCTTTTTGTGGGTCAACCACTAATCCAATGAGTTTACAAAAATACACATTGAAAGCTAGCGTTCCGCAAGTGATTTTACTTTTTAATTCGTTCAAATCTATGTATTATTTCCGGAGTAATTAATTGCTAAAGTTAACCGAATAAAATTTACGTGGCAAAAACAGCGCCAATTCTTCTCAATTTGGAAAAATCGGGAAAACGCCAACACGTACAGCTTTCTAATTTTTATGAGTTGTAGCATATTAATCAAGGACAGCACCAGAATTTTTTAAAAAAATTTCGCCCCTAGGTTTCCGAGAAAATGGACGTCAAAAGAAGGGACATAATATATGGCCACGATAGTACGTCCTATAGAAATTTTGTTCGCCAGAAATCACCTATGTTTAAGTTAGTTTTACTCAGATAACAAATATTTAGTTCGTATGACCATATAATATCAGATATGTTTAAGGAAATGCTATAATATATTATTTGGAGAAGTTTTAATACATACCTACTTCCAATTTTATAGTTCGTATTCAAGTTACTAATATTTTATATGTTTGAAATACGCTGGTAAAAATAGGTGTCAGATATATGAAAAATAAAAATCTTGATGTTCTTCACTGTTTCGTTTAATAATCTTATCAGTTACCGGTTTCGCCTAAAGTAGGCATTGTCGAACTGACGCTGAAATCAGAACACAAAAATAGACAACAGAAAACAAAGCAACAATACAAACACTTACTGTCACAGAAATCCTTTTCTCTAATAAAATCATGCAATCAATGTTTAGCACAGCTCCAAATTACGTAGCCACGCGGCAAGTGCATAACCTAAAAACACACGTGTGTCAGATGCGAAACAATATATGAAACAAACAAAACAAAACAACAAACTAAAAACTGACCAGTATAAGACTGTGAATAATTATCAAAATACAAAACAAAACTACAGATAGAACAAAACCAACCTGAATGTAAGGTGATCACAAAAGCTGCAATAATGCCTAAATAAAATGCGCAGTAACAATCGCCGAGACCGACATGCAAAAAGAAAATCAATAAGATGGATTATATATGAATTTAGGAGCCTGGAGAGTATGCAACCAGGCAAGCCGAAAACACAGCATCGACATAGAAGAAAACTACAACATGGTAAACATACCAAAAATAATAAATTTCAA
Source organism: Melinopterus prodromus (assembly GCA_964023965.1). Lineage (NCBI taxonomy): Eukaryota > Metazoa > Arthropoda > Insecta > Coleoptera > Scarabaeidae > Melinopterus > Melinopterus prodromus. Next base: position 38,898,702 of record OZ030391.1, on the reverse strand, counting down.
AAAACAAAAGCCAAAAAGCACACAGAACAGTAAAAAATATACAAAAACAGTAAAAAATAGTAAAAATAGTCTTTAACATGCAATATTTTTAAACAGTGGCTCCACAGTAAGTTCTACCTGTTCGTTTAGTAGCCGTTTCGTTTTTGAGGCTCGCCAAATTTCCAGCGCCTCAAGTAATGTAAGCTTGTAACCTTTCTTCTGTTGATGTAAAATGCTGATGTTATCCTCTAGCTCACTTTTGTGTCCAGTATATAAGAGGTGCCTACCAAAGGCCGATAAATGTTTGGGTTTCCGATGTTCATTTATTCTTGTTTTTATAGATCTTTCAGTCTCACCAATGTAAAACGCCTCACATTCATCGCACCTAATTCTGTAGACACCACTTTCTGACAATTTTTCTCTGGTAGGTTTTGCAGAAATAAGAGACGTCAAAGAGCCCCCAGTCCTGAACGCGCATCTTACTCCATATTTGTTTAAAAATCTATCCACCATCCCCACGCTGTCGTTGAAAAAGGTGAAACATCGCCATGAAATCTCTCTATCCTGTATGCATCTAATGGAGAGAGGATGAGTCTTCCTTATCTCGATGTTTATGATTTTGTTTATAGTCTTGATGTTAAAGCCATTCTTGAAACCCAGCCAGCGAATGGTTTCAAATTCCTTGTTTCTTTCGAGGTCTTGAAGAGGAATTCTGAGTGCTCTTTGAGCCATAGAACGAAAAGCGGCAAATTTATGTGAGTGATGGTGATTAGAATCCGATGGTATCAGGGCACTGCAGGTTGTAGGCTTCCTGTAGATATCAAAGCTAAAATTGTTTTTCCCTTCCTGATATTAATATCAAGGAAGTTTATAAAACCATCATTTTCTATCTCGGAGGTGAACTTGAGGGTGGGCATTAAGTTGTTGATATAATTACTAAATTTTTCGAGGTCAAGTCGGCTTCCAATCCAGAAACACAGGACATCGTCCATGTATCGGTGCCAAGTGGAAATGAACTTTTTGTATGGATTTCTGTCATTCATTATAAATTCTTCTTCGATGTGGTTCAAGAATATGTTGGAAATTATTCCAGAGATTGGTGAGCCCATTGGGATTCCTCCCTCGATTTTGTAATTCTTCCCATTGTAGGCACAGTAATTGTTATCCAAAATATGCTTGATAATGTCAAATATATCTTGGCTCTCTAAATCACTGAACTTCGAGTTGGTGAGTGTATCTTTGATAATGTTAAGTGTGTATTGTACAGGAGTGTTACAGTATAGGTTCTCCACGTCGAATGATACCATTGTGATTCCTTGTGGGTTCAATACAGTGCAATACAGTCTGTCAGTTCTTTGCTGTTTTTTATCGTGTATAACAGCGGGAAGTCTTCAGTAGAAAGAATGGGTGTCATTATCTTTGCTAAACGATTTGTGGGAGTATCGTAGAATGTAACAATCGGTCTCAATGGTTTGTCTGCCTTGTGAAGTTTAATTAGCCCATAAATGTTTGGGAGATGTAAATTCATATCTATCAGTGGTAACCTAGTCCTGTTAAGGGTCTTGATAGTGTCTTCCTTCTCTTTTATGATTCGTTTTGTGGTAGTGGTGAGTTGATTTAGAGGGTTTTTCCTTAGTTCTTGAAAACCATTGTCAGCAAGAAACTGTGTCATTTTGGTGTTGTATTCTACATCGTAGATGACAGCAAGTCCCGCATTCTTGTCGGCTTTTATAATATTAGCATTGTTCGTCTTCAACTTTTTCTTTATGGAATCAATGATTCTTTCCTCTTCAATGTTCCTCCCGCTCGTATTTCTTCTTCGATCCTCCCTTCTTAGGTATTCGAAACAATCATTCCGGATTTCCTGCGCCGATTGGTGTCCCCTCGCTGCCAATTCCAACTCGATGGCCGTCATACAGAGGTTCTCCTTGTGAATGTTGGGTGCATACTTATGACCTTTGTTTAATAGGGTCCACTCTTTGTTGTCAAAGTTGATTTCAGCCAAATTTGTGAAATTCTTTTGCGAAACTGATCCGTGGCGTCTCACTCACCGACCAGTTCGCATGTTCTTGTCTTCTTTGGGTTATCTGTTCTCTGTCTTTTCTCTTACGTAGGGCAGTTAATTTATTTCTCTTAATCAAATTTCCCTCGCTAGTCCTGTAGTAAGTCTCTTCCACTGTGTTCGCTATGATCTCATGTACTGCGATATAGCTCATCGTAGCACAGATCTCCTGGTAAATATTGTACTTGGTTAGTGATATACTGTCAAAAAAAAAACTAATATTTATTACGTATGCCCAATAGGAGTTTTGTTTGTCAGAAATCTTATATATTTAATTCAGTTTTATTCACATATTTAATCTATATTACCATTTGATGATATAACAGATTTAAGAAAATTCTATAATCAAAGGTCATTTGGAGGAATTTCAATATATACTTCCAAATCAGAAATTCAAATAATAATTTTGTTGTATTCAATGAGTAAAAAATAAAATAACTTCTTTGATTTCTATTAAACATGGCTGAGGGTTTAGTCACCAGAAATAATCAAAATGTATTTCAGTTTTATTCAAATATTTAATCCATATTACCATTTGATGATTTAACAGATTTAAGAAAGTTTTATAGTAAAATGCCATATGGAGGAATTTCAATACATACTTCCAAATCCGTCTCCCCTGCTGTGGAATGTCACGTTGGACAGCCTTCTCCGACGGTTAAACGATCTTCACTACCACACAACTGGCTATGCAGACGACCTTGTTATCCTCGTTAGAGGCAATCACAATGACACCCTTTCGGATAGGATGCAGGGAGCCCTCAACACTGTAAAAGCATGGTACGAAGAACACACTGTCAGTCAACCCGGCCAAGACAGATGGTGCGCTTTACGAGAAAACGGAATCCCGGAAACTTCAGGCTCCAAAGCTCTGCAACACAACACTGCGGCTGACTGACGAAGTAAAATACCTAGGTATTATCTTTGACAGGAAGCTGCTATCTAATAACCACTTAACCAACAGAGTTAAAAAAACGCAAGCATTGCTTTCGGTCAGCGTAGGAGAGCCATGTACATGGAGCCTCTCACCTCAGCTCACGCCTTGAATTTACACGGCAGTTATCAGACCCATGCTCACATACATGGTGCATGGTGGCAAGGTGGCCCAGAGTCAAGCTGGCCTCCATGATCACCAAACCGAACCGCATTCAAAGAATGGATGCATGTCCTAATGAAAAATATGCTCTGCTTGGTACGCTCTATCTTGATATTAGCCCTTATGAAGGAGCACTGTAGATCGGTCGAACTAGCCTCCATGATATATGAAAAGATGTGTGCAAATTGAACTGGTTTATAATATCAATAAAACTCCTGTTTGTTCTTCGCAGTTCTTTTATTCTTTTATGTTCGTTAGTTACGCGGTTCGCCACATGGCATCATCGGACTAACACTGAAAGACGATAGAATACAGTCAGACGTTACTTTAAAAAAAGGAACAGGCGAGATACTTACTGTCGGTGGGATTTCCTCGTAGGGTATTATCATATGTGAAGATTTTCTTTACAAAAGTTGAGCAGTTTCTTCTTACAAGGTTGTGTTTAAAATAATACACAAAAACACTTAACCTAAAAATATACAGAATCCTCGTAAGTTGGGATAGCGATATAAAATGACCTTAAACTTACACAATAGACTACTGTCTTAACGGGAAAAACAAGGATACGTAAAATGGCACAATCCAATCAAAGATAATTAGCTTTAACACTGCCTTCGGTTTTAGCAGCATGTGCGTGTCAAAATGGTAAAATTATATGGGGAAACATATTGGAAACATGAGAAAACAAATTTTACTATACGAATGGCGCCCTAGGGTTATGCAACATATTACACTATTGTCGGTAAGGTAGAGAACAATTCAATAATTTTTAAATTGGGTAAGCGACTGTGCTATACAAACGTTAAATTATAAATTACCTAATAGACACGCACTTAAAAAGCGGATCGACGCCCAGGTCCACTTGTTCGTTTAAGAGGTAGTTTTGGTTTCTGGATCTCCAAATTTCGTATGCTTCCAGGAGTGTCAACTTAAAGCCCTTACTTTGTCGGTGTAGGACTTCGATATTTTTATTTTCAATGCTGGAATGTGCGGTAAATAAGAGGTGTCTTCCAAAGGCTGAGAGATGTTTAGCTGTTCTGTGTTCTCTTATTCTGGTTTTTATCGCTCGTCCAGTTTCGCCTATGTAGAATGCTTCACATTCGTCACATTTTATCTTGTAGACTCCATTTTGGTTGAGGTCATCTTGTAAATCTTCTCTATTTCTCAGTATGGATATTAGAGAGGTGTTGGTCTTGTATCCACTTCTAATTCCGTATTTTCCCAATACTCGGTCTACCTGTCCTACATAATCGTTATAAAAGGTAAAGCTCCTCCATGTGAAATTTTTGTGCTTTCTGGTTTTTTGTATAGAGGGTGGAGTTTAAGTTCTTCTGTTTTTAGGATTTTTTGTATGGTTTTATTTGTGTAACTATTTTTTAGGCCTATAAATCTAATTATCCCAAGTTCCTTTTTCCTTTCTTGTTCTTGTAACGATGTTTTAGCATGCGTTGGATCATAGACCTAATGGCGGCATGCTTGTGTAGGTGATGATGGCATGAATCAATTGGTATTAAGGCTCCGCAGGTTGATGGTTTTCTATAAATTCCCAGGTGGAATGCTTCAGGGCCTCTTGTAATTGTCAGATCTAGAAAGTTGATCGAATCGTCTTTTTCAGTTTCTGTGGTGAATTTTAATTTTGGCAAAATGTTGTTAATATATGTAGTGAAAAGTTCAAGATCTCTTTCCCTGCCCTCCCAGAGACACAGAATATCATCTACATACCTATACCAAGCTTTTATGTTTTTCGCGGAGGGATTTTTTGTGGACAGGATATATTCTTCTTCAATATGGTTTAGGAATATGTTTGCTAGTGCTCCAGAACAGGGAGATCCCATTGGTAATCCTTCGTCCATTTGGTATGTTTTGTTATTGAAAGTGCAGTAGTTATTTTTAAAAGATGTTCAATGATGTCGAAAATATCCTGGCTCTCTGTGTCATTGTATGTAGAGTTGTGGATATGTTCTTTGATGATTTGTAGGGTGTATTGGATGGGTGTGTTCGAATATAGGTTTTCTACATCGAATGAGATAAGCTTTAGTCCTCTGGGATGTATCTTTAAAAGTTTTTCTTGTAGGTCCTTACTATTTCTTATGACATATTTGAGTGGAAAAAGATTACCTGCAAGCAATGGAGAAACGATTTTTGCCAGCCTATTCGTTGGAGTATTGTAGAAAGTGGTGATCGCTCTCATAGATTTATTTTCTTTATGGAGCTTTATCAGGCCATATAATTGTGGTAGTCGCAGGTTCATGTCGATGGTAGGTAGTCTGTTTGTGTTGAGGGACTTGAGGATGTCTTCCTTTTCTTTGATGATGCGTTTTGTCGTGGTCGTTACGCGTTGTAGAGGGTTTTTGTTGATCAGTTTGAAACCATTTTCGTTGAGAAACTTTCTACAATACCCCAACGAATAGGCTGGCAAAAATCGTTTCTCCATTGCTTGCAGGTAATCTTTTTCCACTCAAATATGTTATAAGAAATAGTAAGGACCTACAAGAAAAACTTTTAAAGATACATCCCAGAGGACTAAAGCTTATCTCATTCGATGTAGAAAACCTATATTCGAACACACCCATCCAATACACCCTACAAATCATCAAAGAACATATCCACAACTCTACATACAATGACACAGAGAGCCAGGATATTTTCGACATCATTGAACATCTTTTGAAAAATAACTACTGCACTTTCAATAACAAAACATACCAAATGGACGAAGGATTACCAATGGGATCTCCCTGTTCTGGAGCACTAGCAAACATATTCCTAAACCATATTGAAGAAGAATATATCCTGTCCACAAAAAATCCCTCCGCGAAAAACATAAAAGCTTGGTATAGGTATGTAGATGATATTCTGTGTCTCTGGGAGGGCAGCGAAAGAGATCTTGAACTTTTCACTACATATATTAACAACATTTTGCCAAAATTAAAATTCACCACAGAAACTGAAAAAGACGATTCGATCAACTTTCTAGATCTGATAATTACAAGAGGCCCTGAAGCATTCCACCTGGGAATTTATAGAAAACCATCAACCTGCGGAGCCTTAATACCAATGGATTCATGCCATCATCACCTACACAAGCATGCCGCCATTAGGTCTATGATCCAACGCATGCTAAAAACATCGTTACAAGAACAAGAAAGGAAAAAGGGATAATTAGATTTATAGGCCTAAAAAATGGTTACACAAATAAAACCATACAAAAAAATCCTAAAAACAGAAGAACTTAAACTCCACCCTCTATACAAAACACCAGAAAGCACAGACAATTTTACATGGAGGAGCTTTACCTTTTATAACGATTATGTAGGACAGGTAGACCGAGTATTGGGAAAATACGGAATTAGAAGTGGATACAAGACCAACACCTCTCTAATATCCATACTGAGAAATAGAGAAGATTTACAAGATGACCTCAACCAAAATGGAGTCTACAAGATAAAATGTGACGAATGTGAAGCATTCTACATAGGCGAAACTGGACGAGCGATAAAAACCAGAATAAGAGAACACAGAACAGCCAAACATCTCTCAGCCTTTAGAAGACACCTCTTATTTACCGGACATTCCAGCATTGAAAATTAAAATATCGAAGTCCTACACCGACAAAGTAAGGGCTTTAAGTTGACACTCCTGGAAGCATACGAAATTTGGAGATCCAGAAACCAAAACTACCTCTTAAACGAACAAGTGGACCTGGGCGTCGATCCGCTTTTTAAGTGCGTGTCTATTAGGTAATTTATAATTTAACGTTTGTATAGCACAGTCGCTTACCCCAATTTAAAAATTATTGAATTGTTTTCTACCTTACCGACAATAGTGTAATATGTTGCATAATCCTAGGGCGCAATTCGTATAGTAAAATTTGTTTTCTCATGTTTCCAATATGTTTCCCCATATAATTTTACCATTTTGACACGCACATGCTGCTAAAACCGAATGCTTTGTTAAAGCTAATTATCTTTGATTGGATTGTGCCATTTTACGTATCCTTGTTTTTCCCGTTAAGACAGTAGTCTATTGTGTAAGTTTAAGATGGGGTTCGAAATAGTAAATAGGCATAATTATAAATATTATGCAACCAACTATACGGCATGCAGAGCCTCTCGCTAATAGATGGCGATGCAATGCAATTTTAAATACATTTGGGGAAGCTGACAATTTTACGTCGTCTGTTCACGTGACCTGTGCTTGAGTTGCGAGGCGCACTTTTTTGCGTATGGGGTCGAGCCAGGTACGGCAATAAAATGTTTGATACAATTGATACAATTTGGTATTTTACTGATACAGGATTGTAGGTTTATGACAAAACAGACAAAATATTGTTCAGGAACAATACAACGTGATGGACTTGTTAGATTTCAATAAAATTTTAAAAAGAAATTGTAGGTATATTAGATATAGAAACAAACAATTTATATTAAATTAAAATATTTATAATTAAATTATAATTAATTAATAAGCCGTTTACTGACAAAAGTAATAATAGGATTTATAAAAATATCAACAATAACAATGAACAGTGCCTAAAAGTTTATCTCAGCATATAAAACAAATATTTTTTGCGTAAGTTTGTCAGTAAATTTAAATAATCATTAAACTAAATCTGTTTCTGTGAAACAAACTCTGAACAACAAAAATTTAAATAAAGTGCGTTATACTCCTGAATCATTTTATATAACAAGGTACCCGATTTTTTGGGGTTTATAATAATTATCTAATTTTTGATTTATTTATCACTTAAACCACATACCAAAAAAATTAAAATTTTTGTACATGTTACAGTTAGAATCACTTCTATAGATTGGTCTTTTTAGTTTCTTGATTTCTTATGTAATAAAGTCTGTAAGCGAACTTTTTATGGACGCTGATATCTCAGAAACGAACGGTAGCAGGACAACGCAGGTAAAAAATTCGTATTTATTGTAATACTCATCCATTGATGTATAATATAATAACATAAAAGTTATTAGGAATTTTTAGGAATAAAAATAATTTTATCGATCCGGTGCGCAGGGTTGCCCTCGATGCTAAGCTTCGCCCGTAGATTTCAAACGATCAACTCTCAGGACCGTATTAAATATTTTTGTCATTTTCTCGTTCGGTTTTATTATTGAAAATAGCATACGTGTTTTTTCTTTATTTGTGGAATTGTATACATATTCTTTTTTGTGAATTATTATTTTTGGTAAATGTTTCAATTCCGACAAGTATTTGTTCTAAACTATGAACGAATTGTGCAGTTTCAGAAAAACCACCAACATTGGAACTATCGCGGCAACTTCTTTATCATAATATAAAATCGCTCTTCAGTATCTGTACTGTTATCGTTGTAGCCTAATAATTCGTCATCATCATCATCTTAGTTAATTATAATTGTGTCTACAATTGAGTCAACAATATGATCTTTATCTATATGTATTGGTTTTGATTTTCAAAAATTGTGCTGCAAATTGAAATGCAATATTGCCATCTCTTTTGAAACAGTGATTTGTTACATAAATTTAACATATCTTTAATTTAATAAGATTAATTCAATTGCAATGGCCTACTAGTAATCACAATAGTTTTACTTAATTGCTTCCGATTTATATAATTCCGTTAAAATCTAATAGTAGTACCTTCTCTTGATGGTGATTTTTTGACAGATTTGACAGCTGTGCTTTAGTTATTTGAGAAAGAAGCTTCTGACAATGATAATTAATTGTTTTATCTACGACTCCATCATAATCCCCATCAGTATACGCGCCAATGATTACAATGACACTAGCGTTGTATAATAATGACAGTTCGTTCAAATAATGACCTCATTATTGGAACGAACTGTCATCATTATACAACGCTAGTGTCAAAGTCTGTCAAAACCTACGTGGATGTCAGTTATTTGACAGTTCGCCTCGCCATCATTGACAAATATATTTAAAATATTTTGCAAAAAATTGAATTTATGGGTCGTAGATGAAACGTCGTATTTGACTCGCACATAACGGATATAAATCGCTCGCATGATTACAAGCTTGCCTACGGCTCGCGTGTAAACGTCATGCTCGCGATTTATATCCTTAATTATGTGCTCGTCAAATAATATACTATTACTTCCTTTGAATAATGTACCTCACCATTCTTGCTCAATACTTGCTAAACACGTAGGTATGCACGCAACGGAGTTACCCAAAAATTTTATTCAAGAATATTTATGTTTTTATGTTATCTTGAATATACCCAAAATCATATTATTGGGGCCTGACAAAAAAATATTTAGTTTTGTTATTTTATTCGTTTATGCTACGTAATAATATTTGATTGCAGCTGTTGATTCAAAAGGCGTTAAAACAAAAAAAAAACATGCTTACAGGTCTTCGCTGTACACTGGCAATCATTAAACAAAGAATCCACCATTTCTAACATTCAATTTCAATGCTGGTTACATCATTAAATATATACGATGTTTGTTGTAATTGTAAGTACGGGCCTGGTGACTTGACCTCGACTTCCCAACCAGTTGCTGACGGCGTTGAACGACACGACGTACTTGCGCGCTGTACCAAAATTGTATTGCACATTTATGTCGCTTTATAAAATTAATGAACATCTGAAATGTGTTTCTATTTCAATAGTCTAATTAAACAAAAGTTTGCGATTGTTTTCGTACCAGTCTCGTTATCGTGCTAATACTCGTTGCTGAGATATCCGCTTCCATGAAAATCTTGTTTATAATCTTTATTGCAAAGAAAATTAGTAAAATACAAAAGCCAATCTGTAGACAAAATCTTGAGTTATACTCTGTGTAAATTTGATTTTCTTTTTGGCAAGCGGTTTAGCAGGAAAAAATTTGGAAAGACGAGAGTTTATTAAAAAGTGCAATTTCTTTCTTCAGCCGACATATACAATTACATGAAACTACCTGGGTTATATTGCACACTGCGTTTTTTACAACCTTCTGCACATCTAAATTAGGCATTGTTACAATACTAATTTGTAAATATGTATTCAAATATGTTATCCTATGTAACCGATACAACGCTCGGATAAGGAACGGAAAGTAGCTGAACTAATCAACGTGTTACCCGTACAGGTCAACAGATGGCCGCCTGTAAACAAGCGTTTTTATTTTCATAACGATCTCAATTTCTGGGCACTAATTCCAATCGAACATGAAATCGGAATAGAATCAATCTGTCTCGGTCTATTGGATCATACAACCACCTCGTCTCCATTCGCAAGAACAGCGACGTAATACGCTGTTAAAAATAGTTGAATTTGTCGGATTTTAATAATCTTTTACAACTGACTATTAAGGTATCTGGATTCAAAATATACTTGCTTCGTATATCTAAAGCTTTCTCAACAATAAAAAAAATACCCGACTTAGTTCTGTCAAGTATAAGGACGGATTCTTAGGAATATTGGCGACTATGTTTTAGCCTTTTCGCGATCAATTTAAACCCCACCTTAAGGTCATTTTATATCGCTATCCCAACTTACGAGGATTCTGTATATTTTTAGGTTAAGTGTTTTTGTGTATTATTATTATTATTATTCTTACAACCTTGTAAGAAGAAACTGCTCAACTTTTGTAAAGAAAATCTTCACATATGATAATGCCCTACGAGGAAATCCCACCGACAGTAAGTCTCTCGCCTGTTCCTTTTTTAAAGTAACGTCTGACTGTATTCTATCGTCTTTCAGTGTTAGTCCGATGATGCCATGTGGCGAAACGCGTAACTAACGAACATAAAAGAATAAAAGAACTGCGAAGAACAAACAGGAGTTTTATTGATATTTGAAACACCTTGACTTTCTATTCCCGACGAAAGCTATAAAATATTTTAAAAATAAGTTCCGGAACCTTGAGCTCAACCTGTGCGCTCATGCAGTCCTTGGGGTTGCACCGACCAACTCTGGGAGAGGGCGTAGGGATAAACAACATCCAACCGCAAGGTGTTCCGAAATGGGCGCCACACAATCTAAACACCGCCGTGGACTATCGCTTGATTGTGAAAGCTGGCTGAAAGAGAAATGATGCCACACAGGGACAAGAAGAGAACCAAAGTTGCCGGAAAATCAAGTTTATTAGATACCCACAGACAAAAAAAAAGTAAAAAAAGTACACGAAATTACAGCGGTATCTCGGGAAAATATCCACTGACCAGCAAGGTCGACCACCGTTCAAATAATCCACATCAGAACGAGTCACAATAATACAATTTATCAAATACACCAAAAAATCAAATAGCAACGCTTCGGCAACGTTAGTGCCGATAATTAACATGAAAAAAAAAACCCGAAAGATAAATGCGACAACCGACGAACACGTTCTTGGCCAAGCACGAAATTCACCGCCGTATCTGGGATAATATTCCTCCAGACGTAAAATTAAATTAAATGAATCCGACCGAAAAGCGTTGGGAATTTGATTAACAATAGTGTCAAAATGGATGAAATTAATAAATTAAAATAAGGCAATATTAAATAAATTATTGTCCCAAATGACCAGGACAATTCAAATTCAAAATTAAATTGTAAATTAAAATTCTCAAACCTTACAGAAACACTTTGCCGGTACACCTTCACCCGACTAACCTAACCTCAACGTTTATCAAATATAAACAACCAAGTAAATTTAGAAAAGACAAAGATAAGATAACCCTATCTAATTAAATTAAATTAAATCAAATTAAATCAAACTAAACAATTGTTAACGAGGTTGAGGGAGGCTAGCTACCGTTGCAGCATACGCACAACAACGGTCCACCGCAACAGCTGTTTGTTGGGGTAGGTGAGGTTAGAAACCTTCCGGACAAAGACACGATAGTGGTGAACGGCTCACCCAAAGTAAATTATACAATGAAAGAAAAATACAATTAATTACGACACGAATAAACTTCCGGCAGCACTGCGTCAAGGGCGAGGGCCACGCAGGGGCCCGGTGGAGATATAAATATAAGTCAAACCTTGACCTCGGCAGCGAAGGAATGTCCCCGTCCCACGAAGACACCCGCAGTCCTAGCAAGGCAAACTCTCCGCAGCTTCCGACGCTCCACTCCAGGACGCCACCCAGTCCGCTAGATCCACTCGATCAAGTCGTGCCAGAGTTATCACTCCACGAAACTGGTCCTCCGATCGAAAGGGTTGTCCTCCGATCCAAAGACGAAAACGTCCCCAGACGAAGACACCACAGAAAAGGATAAGCGCCACCAGACGTAGAATAAATATCCAAGAGGTCCAGACGACGAATAAATATCCGACGATGAATAAATATCCGACGATGAAGCCTAAAAATATTCCCCGCAATAAGGAACCAATTCTCAAAGTAATAAACGAACCAGAGACTCACCCTAAGATCTTGAGCGGGCTTAACCGTGAATCCAACAGTAATCTACGTACTAAATCCGCACAAAAGGCGACGGGGTTCCAACCATATAACACACTACAATGGTTAAAACTTCTCAGCTTGGGAAGGATGGTTCCGCATACAGCGAGAGATACTTCGTACACCAGCAAGGCACCAAACAAACGAGTAACTCCAAGTCACTTCCACACAGCTTCACGTAGACTCCAGGATAAAGTTGACTGACAGCGATTCGTCTAACAACCAAGACTCAACAATCCAGAGGGACCAAATGCGGATCTATAAATAGCCTCGCCCCCCACTTTAACCGGACCAAAAACTTCGCAAAAAGGCAATTAGAGCGACTTTAATCAAAGGGAACCAGTCATTAGGAGCAGAAAAATCCAAGGAGACTCATAGTAACCCGGTCAACAAGATCCCAACATACAGTTCCGAGAAACCGAATAAATTCACCAAAAATAAAAATCATACGTCACGGGTGCAAAAAGTGGTACACCCCAGAAACAACGCGAAAAGAATCTTAATTATCCAAACTGCACGGATTCCACAAAATGAGGGCTTGATGGAAAGCTAAATTTTTGCCCAGCACAAAAATGCAAAAATTAAATTTCTCCCATCTTCCACCGGAGAGTAAATCAGCCAAAACAATGGGCTGACTGGCCCGCGACATCCTACGGCCGGTAGCGGAAGCGCTAACCACTTGGCTGTAACTACAGCAGCGCCCTAGAGCCAAACGACTATAAGACTTTAACAATTGTGCAACAGCCCCAAAATTCCTCAATGTGGAAACAAGATACGGAAAACAATTACGCAAATATAACTGGTCAAAACCGCGGTGTAACACTCCCCCTCTCCTTTCACAACGGGAAATCTTCCCAAGATTTTCCGGGTTACTCCTGACCGGCAACTGAAACAACAACCCGCACGCCTAAAAATGCACCGGAGGACAAACAACTAATGAAATTTACTTAACCTAACTGAAAAGGTACCGCACTGTGCACCGCCGATGCCCAAGCCGAAGGCCGACGCCAATTGTGAATCATAACATAAAAGGGACAACACAGAAAGATAGGAGTTGGAGGTTGCATTGCGCTCTAGCCGAGTGGCTAGACCCTCGTGTACAACCTCCGGACAAACGCAACAAGAAGACATAAACAGATTCACCACGGGACCCAACACCCGGCCCGAACTCCAGCAGTATGCAACACAGGCGGTTCCCCGAAAACAAAAACCAAGGCGCATTGCCTTCCAAAAAAAAAAAAATGTACCACCTACCAAAAAAAAGACTGAACGTTAAATCGAAATACAAAACCTAGGAACACCCGACCCCTAGGGTGGTGGCACCGGTATACCTTCAAAAGAAATCCAAAACATTTTTGAGAGGAAATTCCTCATCAAAAAGACTCAATATACAAGAAAACTCTCCCACTTCCGCGCGTTAGGAAGAGGGCATTCCTATTCCTGATCCAGGAGACGATGGTGGGTGGAATGGGATATCCGCGTCCCTTTATCAGACTTTTACTGAACGCAGGCTCACGGCTGAAGTATTCTTATGCCCCTCCAGCAGAGCGCGGGTGTTTTATCTCAAAGTCTCATCCTCAACAGCAGGTTCCAAATCCTGAACATGCCAAACTCCGCGGGACTTTCCATCACTATCCTCCAGTTCGTACGTCCACGAACCCATCCTCCGTTTCACAACATACGGGCCAACAAACTTTGCAGCGAGCTTAGCGTTAATATAATTAGCCGCGTCGGAAAGAGCTTTATTCCTTCGCCATACCTGCTGACCCACGACATACTGCACAGGTCGTCGTCGTAAATTGTACACCCTGCGACCACGTTCCTGGGCGGCTATAAGCTTTTTCTTAACTTGCAGAAAGAGTTCCTGAAACCCTTTGACTCTGGTAGGAACGTCGGGAGGGTCCTCGGTTAAGGCCTGGTTGAAGGTTCCACCACAGCCTACGTAGTGCCTGCCGAAATTTACATAGAACGGGGAATAACCAGTATTCAAAAATAACCAGTATTCCAAAAATATTCCCCGCAATAAGGAACCCCGTCGCCTTTTGTGCGGATTTAGTACGTAGATTACTGTTGGATTCACGGTTAAGCCCGCTCAAGATCTTAGGGTGAGTCTCTGGTTCGTTTATTACTTTGAGAATTGGTTCCTTATTGCGGGGAATATTTTTAAGCTTCATCGTCGGATATTTATTCATCGTCGGATATTTATTCGTCGTCTGGACCTCTTGGATATTTATTCTACGTCTGGTGGCGCTTATCCTTTTCTGTGGTGTCTTCGTCTGGGGACGTTTTCGTCTTTGGATCGGAGGACAACCCTTTCGATCGGAGGACCAGTTTCGTGGAGTGATAACTCTGGCACGACTTGATCGAGTGGATCTAGCGGACTGGGTGGCGTCCAGATGAGGAGCAAGGAATTTCGGCAGGCACTACGTAGGCTGTGGTGGAACCTTCAACCAGGCCTTAACCGAGGACCCTCCCGACGAAAGCTATAAAATATTTTAAAAATAAGTTCCGGAACCTTGAGCTCAACCTGTGCGCTCATGCAGTCCTTGGGGTTGCACCGACCAACTCTGGGAGAGGGCGTGGGGATAAACAACATCCAACCGCAAGGTGTTCCGAAATGGGCGCCACACAATCTAAACACCGCCGTGGACTATCGCTTGATTGTGAAAGCTGGCTGAAAGAGAAATGATGCCACACAGGGACAAGAAGAGAACCAAAGTTGCCGGAAAATCAAGTTTATTAGATACCCACAGACAAAAAAAAGTAAAAAAAGTACACGAAATTACAGCGGTATCTCGGGAAAATATCCACTGACCAGCAAGGTCGACCACCGTTCAAATAATCCACATCAGAACGAGTCACAATAATACAATTTATCAAATACACCAAAATATCAAATAGCAACGCTTCGGCAACGTTAGTGCCGATAATTAACCTGAAAAAAAAAAACCGAAAGATAAATGCGACAACCGACGAACACGTTCTTGGCCAAGCACGAAATTCACCGCCGTATCTGGGATAATATTCCTCCAGACGTAAAATTAAATTAAATGAATCCGACCGAAAAGCGTTGGGAATTTGATTAACAATAGTGTCAAAATAGATGAAATTAATAAATTAAAATAAGGCAATATTAAATAAATTATTGTCCCAAATGACCAGGACAATTCAAATTAAAAATTAAATTGTAAATTAAAATTCTCAAACCTTACAGAAACACTTTGCCGGTACACCTTCACCCGACTAACCTAACCTCAACGTTTATCAAATATAAACAACCAAGTAAATTTAGAAAAGACAAAGATAAGATAACCCTATCTAATTAAATTAAATTAAATTAAATCAAATTAAATCAAACTAAACAATTGTTAACGAGGTTGAGGGAGGCTAGCTACCGTTGCAGCATACGCACAACAACGGTCCACCGCAACAGCTGTTTGTTGGGGTAGGTGAGGTTAGAAACCTTCCGGACAAAGACACGATAGTGGTGAACGGCTCACCCAAAGTAAATTATACAATGAAAGAAAAATACAATTAATTACGACACGAATAAACTTCCGGCAGCACTGCGTCAAGGGCGAGGGCCACGCAGGGGCCCGGTGGAGATATAAATATAAGTCAAACCTTGACCTCGGCAGCGAAGGAATGTCCCCGTCCCACGAAGACACCCGCAGTCCTAGCAAGGCAAACTCTCCGCAGCTTCCGACGCTCCACTCCAGGACGCCACCCAGTCCGCTAGATCCACTCGATCAAGTCGTGCCAGAGTTATCACTCCACGAAACTGGTCCTCCGATCGAAAGGGTTGTCCTCCGATCCAAAGACGAAAACGTCCCCAGACGAAGACACCACAGAAAAGGATAAGCGCCACCAGACGTAGAATAAATATCCAAGAGGTCCAGACGACGAATAAATATCCGACGATGAATAAATATCCGACGATGAAGCCTAAAAATATTCCCCGCAATAAGGAACCAATTCTCAAAGTAATAAACGAACCAGAGACTCACCCTAAGATCTTGAGCGGGCTTAACCGTGAATCCAACAGTAATCTACGTACTAAATCCGCACAAAAGGCGACGGGGTTCCAACCATATAACACACTACAATGGTTAAAACTTCTCAGCTTGGGAAGGATGGTTCCGCATACAGCGAGAGATACTTCGTACACCAGCAAGGCACCAAACAAACGAGTAACTCCAAGTCACTTCCACACAGCTTCACGTAGACTCCAGGATAAAGTTGGCTGACAGCGATTCGTCTAACAACCAAGACTCAACAATCCAGAGGGACCAAATGCGGATCTATAAATAGCCTCGCCCCCCACTTTAACCGGACCAAAAACTTCGCAAAAAGGCAATTAGAGCGACTTTAATCAAAGGGAACCAGTCATTAGGAGCAGAAAAATCCAAGGAGACTCATAATAACCCGGTCAACAAGATCCCAACATACAGTTCCGAGAAACCGAATAAATTCACCAAAAATAAAAATCATACGTCACGGGTGCAAAAAGTGGTACACCCCAGAAACAACGCGAAAAGAATCTTAATTCTCCAAACTGCACGGATTCCACAAAATGAGGGCTTGATGGAAAGCTAAATTTTTGCCCAGCACAAAAATGCAAAAATTAAATTTCTCCCATCTTCCACCGGAGAGTAAATCAGCCAAAACAATGGGCTGACTGGCCCGCGACATCCTACGGCCGGTAGCGGAAGCGCTAACCACTTGGCTGTAACTACAGCAGCGCCCTAGAGCCAAACGACTATAAGACTTTAACAATTGTGCAACAGCCCCAAAATTCCTCAATGTGGAAACAAGATACGGAAAACAATTACGCAAATATAACTGGTCAAAACCGCGGTGTAACATATTATAAACCAGTTCAATTTGCAAACATCTTTTCATATATCATGGAGGCTAGTTCGACCGATCTACAGTGCTCCTTCATAAGGGCTAATATCAAGATAGAGCGTACCAAGCAGAGCATATTTTTCATTAGGACATGCATCAAAGAGCGACTTACACCCACATTCGTTAAGATAAGAACGGGAGAACGACTTACGAACCTTCAGTTATCCAAACTTAGAGACACTATGCTAAAGAACGAACTTCACAAACAATATTCTACCCTTAACTCAGCTTCCTTACGGAAATACAATATATACCAAGAACTATGCACAAATTGCCACCATATTGTTGTACAAGAAATTGTTGAAAAATCCATAGAAACAACTTTCTATGAAACACAAGACGGTATACGAACCAAGAACAACAAGCTGACTGCAATGAGAAGATCAAGAGACAATAGACGTGACGCGAGACAACGTTCAGACAGCATGACTGCAAGAGATGCACCCGGTTTCACCTTCGCAGAGAATTTTACAAACCTGACTGACATCATGTTTGAGAAGGACGAGCAGGAATTGCTTAACAAAGGTCACAAATATGCTCCAAAAACGACAAAAACCACCCTCCACCAAACAGCCATCGAAATGAAACTAGCCATAAGAGGACATAAGGATGAACCAGACCTAAGAAAGGATTGTGCGGAGTTCCTTCGTAGATTAGACCAGAAAGAACAAACATATACATATCTCAACCGACAAAGACGAAACCAAGACCATAAAATCCATTCGAGAAAAGCTCCAAACTCATAAAGCAGATTTAATCAAGGCCGATAAAAATGGAGGAATGGGTATAATATATCATTCCGAATATATTACAAAAATGAATAATTTTCTCAACGAAAATGGTTTCAAACTGATCAACAAAAACCCTCTACAACGCCTAACGACCACGACAAAACGCATCATCAAAGAAAAGGAAGACATCCTCAAGTCCCTCAACACAAACAGACTACCTACCATCGACATGAACCTGCGACTACCACAATTATATGGCCTGATAAAGCTCCATAAAGAAAATAAATCTATGAGACCGATCACCACTTTCTACAATACTCCAACGAATAGGCTGGCAAAAATCGTTTCTCCATTGCTTGCAGGTAATCTTTTTCCACTCAAATATGTCATAAGAAATAGTAAGGACCTACAAGAAAAACTTTTAAAGATACATCCCAGAGGACTAAAGCTTATCTCATTCGATGTAGAAAACCTATATTCGAACACACCCATCCAATACACCCTACAAATCATCAAAGAACATATCCACAACTCTACATACAATGACACAGAGAGCCAGGATATTTTCGACATCATTGAACATCTTTTGAAAAATAACCACTGCACTTTCAATAACAAAACATACCAAATGGACGAAGGATTACCAAAATGGGATTTCCCTGTTCTGGAGCACTAGCAAACATATTCCTAAACCATATTGAAGAAGAATATATCCTGTCCACAAAAAATCCCTCCGCGAAAAACATAAAAGCTTGGTATAGGTATGTAGATGATATTCTGTGTCTGTGGGAGGGCAGCGAAAGAGATCTTGAACTTTTCACTACATATATTAACAACATTTTGCCAAAATTAAAATTCACCACAGAAACTGAAAAAGACGATTCGATCAACTTTCTAGATCTGACAATTACAAGAGGCCCTGAAGCATTCCACCTGGGAATTTATAGAAAACCATCAACCTGCGGAGCCTTAATACCAATGGATTCATGCCATCATCACCTACACAAGCATGTCGCCATTATGTCTATGATCCAACGCATGCTAAAAACATCGTTACAAGAACAAGAAAGGAAAAAGGAACTTGGGATAATTAGATTTATAGGCCTAAAAATAGTTACACAAATAAAACCATACAAAAAATCCTAAAAACAGAAGAACTTAAACTCCACCCTCTATACAAAAAACCAGAAAGCACAGACAATTTCACATGGAGGAGCTTTACCTTTTATAACGATTATGTAGGACAGGTAGACCGAGTATGGGGAAAATACGGAATTAGAAGTGGATACAAGACCAACACCTCTCTAATATCCATACTGTGAAATAGAGAAGATTTACAAGATGACCTCAACCAAAATGGAGTCTACAAGATAAAATGTGACGAATGTGAAGCATTCTACATAGGCGAAACTGGACGAGCGATAAAAACCAGAATAAGAGAACACAGAACAGCTAAACATCTCTCAGCCTTTGGAAGACACCTCTTATTTACCGGACATTCCAGCATTGAAAATAAAAATATCGAAGTCCTACACCGACAAAGTAAGGGCTTTAAGTTGACACTCCTGGAAGCATACGAAATTTGGAGATCCAGAAACCAAAACTACCTCTTAAACGAACAAGTGGGCCTGGGCGTCGATCCGCGTTTTAAGTGCGCGTCTATTAGGTAATTTATAATTTAACGTTTGTATAGCACAGTCGCTTACCCCAATTTAAAAATTATTGAATTGTTCTCTACCTTACCGACAATAGTGTAATATGTTGCATAACCCTAGGGCGCCATTCGTATAGTAAAATTTGTTTTCTCATGTTTCCAATATGTTTCCCCATATAATTTTACCATTTTGACACGCACATGCTGCTAAAACCGAATGCCATCCGAATGCTTTGTTAAAGCTAATTATCTTTGATTGGATTGTGCCTGTTTACGTATCCTTGTTTTTCCCGTTAAGACAGTAGTCTATTGTGTAAGTTTAAGGTCATTTTATATCGCTATCCCAACTTACGAGGATTCGGTATATTTTTAGGTTCAGTGTTTTAGTGTATTATTTTAAACACAACCTTGTAAGAAGAAACTGCTCAACTTTTGTAAAGAAAATCTTCACATATGATAATACCCTACGAGGAAATCCCACCGACAGTAAGTCTCTCGCCTGTTCCTTTTTTTTTAAGTAACGTCTGACTGTATTCTATCGTCTTTCAGTGTTGGTCCGATGATGCCATGTGGCGAAACGCGTAACTAACGAACATAAAAGAATAAAAGAACTGCGAAGAACAAACAGGAGTTTTATTGATATTATAAACCAGTTCAATTTGCACACATCTTTTCATATATTATAATAATGTTTCTGACGAACAAAACTTCCATGCATAGGACGAACGGAATCACTATCTATTACGCTAAATTAAATAGTAATTAAATATTTCTGACGAACAAAACCACAGTTGCTTTGACGTGGAAGTATGTACTGAAATTTTTCCAAATGAGCTTTATTATAAAATTTTCTTAAATCTTTTAAGTCGCCAAATGGTTATATGGATTTAATGTTTCAATAAAATTGAATTAAATATAACACTTCTGATAAAAAAAAACTTGCTATGGGCGTACCTAATAAATATTTGTTACTTGAACAATATCTTATAAAATTTTCTTAAACATATCAAATATCATAATATGGTTATCGAAATAAATATTTGCTATTGAATAAACCTAAATTACATAGGATTATTTCTGATGAACAAAACCTCCGCGATTTTTATTAGAAATCAAGGAAGTTATCTTATCAAATAGTGATAGAGATTAAATAATTGAATAAAACTGACTTAACTACTGATTACTTCTGACGAACAAAACGTCAGCCATTTTTAATAGAAATCAAAGATGCTATCTTATCATTTTCTTTCATTGAATACAGCAACAAAAGTAGCTATTATTTGAATTTCTGACTTGGAAGTATGTAATAGAATTCCTCCAAATGACCTTTATTATAGTAATTTCTTAAATCTATTAAATCATCAAATGGTAATATGGATTAAATATTTTAATAAAAATGAATTAATTATAAATTTTCTGACAAACAAAACTTGCATAGATCGTACGTAATGAATATTTTTTACTTGAATAAAATTGAATTAAATATTGATTATTTCTGACTAATAAAACCTCGGTTATTTTCTCATTGAATATAACAAAAGTATTATTTGTATTTTTGACATGGAAGTCTGTATTAAAATTCTTCCAAATGACCTTTTATAACGGAATTTTCTTAAATCATCAAATAGGAATTAAATATTTGAATATAACTGAATTAAACATAAGATTTCTGACAAACAACACTTCCATAGGACGTACGTAATGAATATATCTTACTCCAATAAAATTGAATTAAATATAGATTATTTTTGACAAATAAAACCTCGGTTATTTTCAACAGGAATAAGGAGCTGTATTGTCATTTTCTCATTGAATATAACAAAAGTATTATTTGAATTTCTGACTTGGGAGTATGTAATGAAATTCCTCCAAATGACCTTTTATGGTAGAATGTTCTTAAATCTGCAAAATTATCAAATGGTAATATGGATTAAATATTTGAATAAAACTAAATTAAAGATAAGAGTACTGACAAGCAAAACTCCCTATATGCGTACGTAATCAATATTTCTTACTTGAATACGAATTTCAAATTGCAAGTATGTATTAAAGCTTCTTCAAACAATATTTTATTATAGACTTCCCTAAAACATCAAATATCATATGGTTATACGAAATAAATATTTGTTATTGAATAAACCTAAATTATAAACCTAAATTGACAAATTGAACTTTTGACTTGGAAGTACATATTTAGTACATAATTTCAATACATATTGAAAAAATGTTTGAAATTTCTCAAATCTATTAAGTCATCAAATGGTAATATGGATTAAATATTTGAATAAAACTGAAATAAATTTTTATTATTTCTGGTTAATAAACCCTCAGCCATGTTTAATAGAAATCAAAGAACTCATTTTATTATTTACTCATTGAATACTACAAAAGTATTATTTGAATTTCTGATTTCGATGTGTGTATTGAAATGAACCCAAATGACCTTTTATTAAAGAAATTTCTTAAATCTGTTAAATCATCAAATGGTAATATGGATTAAATATTATAATAAAACTGAATTAAATACTGATTATTTCTGACAAACAAAACCTCAGCCATTTTTAATAGAAATCAACGAAGTTAACTTATCATTTTCCGATTCAATACAACACGGGTATTATTAGAATTTCTTTCTGACATGGAAGTATGTATTGAAATTCCTCCAAATGACCTTTTATTACGGAATTTTCTTATTCTCTTAAATAATCAAATAGTAATATGGATTAAATATTTGAATAAAACTGAACGAAATACTAGATTTCTGACAAGCAAAATTTCCATAGGACGTACGTAATGATTATTTCTTACTTAAAAGAAATTGAATTACATATTGATTATTTCTGACAAATAAAACCTCGGTTATTTTCAACAGGAATCAAAGAAGCTGTATTGTCATTTTCTCATTGAATATAACAAAGCTATTATTTTAATTTCTGACTTGGAAGTATGTATTGAAATTCCTCCAAATGATCTTTAATGGTAGAATTTAGTTAAATCTGCAAAATTATCATATGGATTAAATATTTGAATAAAACTGAATTAATAATAAGATTACTGGCAAGCAAAATAGCCTCAAAATAAATATTGAAAAAAATAGCCTTTAAAATAGCTTCAAATACGAATTTGAAATTGGTAGTATGTATCAAAACTTCTCCAAACAATTTCTGATTATAGAATTTTCTTAAACATATCAAATATCATATGGTTATACGAAATAAATATTTGTTATTGAATAAACCTAAACTGTACATAGGGTTATTTCTGACGAACAAAACCTCAGCGTTTTTTAATAGAAATCAAGGAAGTTATCTTATCTTATAGTAATAGGAATTAAATATTTGAATAAAACTGAATTAAAACTGACTATTTCTGACGAATAAAACCTCAGCGCGTTTTAATAGAAATGAAAGAAGATAACTTTGGTGAATAGTAAATTTAGAGAGTTAGATTTTATGTCGGATTGATGATTTGAAAAATACAAATCATAAACATTTTAATTAAAGACACAATCATTTATTTGTCGTTTCTTTCTATCTGACAAATGTTCGACATAAATTCCAGCAATATATCTAAACGAACCACTATAGCTAAGAAGTTTACAAAAAATGTTCCGATAAAGTAAATTTATCGAAGTTTAGCAAAAACAATCGTGTGAATAGAAAATTAAACTAGATCAGACGGTTGGATACCATTTTGAACTTTTTTATCCAAAATATATCATGTTCATTTCATTTAACAACACAATCTTTTTTTCTGTTTGCTGACTGAAGTTCCGCGTAACATCAAACCATCTGTGTGAACATTCTACCATCATTTCGAATGAAATCAAAGAAAAAGCGTAATAACAATCATAACTGATCAACATAAATGTTGGTAACTTGTTTACAGAAATTATAGGTATAAATGTTGATAAATTTCATGTTTGTTGTTGATCTTTTCTTTGTATTTTTGTTTATTTTTTGTATATTCTTTTTCTCTTCTTTTTGTTTTTTTTCTTCCTTTTTGTTTATTCTAATTTTTTTTATTCTTCTTAAAGTTTTTTTGTCCTTCCTTTTTTTAAAATTTTTTATGTATTTTTCTTTTTCTTTTATTTCTGTATTGTTTTTTTTTTTTTCGTTTGTTTTTTTTATATTTTTTTTTCGTTTTTTATATATTTTTTAGTTGTTCTTTTCTTTTCATCACAATAAAGTCACATAATATTAGCAATCAGCATAATATGCTTGTAGCAATGATACATTACGGATGTAGTCAACGAATTAATAAAAAGGCACAAGTTTTTGGCCAAAAACATAATTGTGTAATGAACGTACAATCACAAGATTAGTAATTAATAATTAGTACACAATTACACGACTTCAAATCGTGATTTATCCACATACGTATTTGCAAGTAAATTAGAATTTCTGATTGTTTGATTTTCATATGATCTTACTTATTTGGAATATACCAAGCAATTAATATTTATTTTTAAATCGTAATAATAAGTATAATAGTCAACATCATACTTGCAAGTAACTTTTTCATCATCATATGAATTCAAACAATCTGCGAATGAACCCGTAGGTTTACAAATATTGTATAAACAATTGGACGACAATTAATAAAGTAACATTAATGAAAATAATTACCTACACCAGATCATCAAAATTACATCAAACTTTCTGATTTTAAATCAAATCAAATAATAAGTACTCATTTGATTTGTTTGAATTATTTTTGTTTATTGACTTCAGTTCGATCTAACTTCAAAGTAGTCTGTGTGAACATACTACCAACATTTCAATGGAAATAATATAGTTTTGAAATATTTTGACAAAAAACAAAGAAATATTGGCGTTCAGTCACTACATACACATATTTACACAACTAAATTTTGTTATTTTGTTCTTTTATTTCAAATTTTGTGTTTTTTTGCTTTTTTCTCCTTTTTCCTTTTGTTTTCTTTTTTGAAAGAAAACATTTGCTACATACATATTACAATACATATGCGCTATTTACACTTTTATACATTTATATGAAAACAATTGACTTGATGTGCGAGAATAAAAGAAAAAAATACCTGTTTATTTTCTATCAATTTTTTTTTGGTATTGTTCATTTTGCATCTTGCATTTTTCATCATAAATGAATAACAGTAATTATCGATAAACAATAAAATTTTTGGCCAAACACATATATACCTACATTTTAAAATCAATATCCAAGATAAACAATGGTTTATTGTGCCCACTGAATTCGATTCAAATGTACACACAAATATTGGATTGCAAATGTGTAGTGGAGACTGTTTTATTACCTACGTTAGCAGGTGTCATATCGGACACCTGCGACAAAAAATCCTGCGACGCAGACAACAAAAAAATCTCGTCATGGAGTTATTCATCATCATATTATTAATTATCTTAAGTATTGCATATGTTACGAATTGTTGAATTTTTATTAAAGCAACGTTATAAATGAGCAAACATTAGTTATTTGTTAGTAGCTTTCGGATAGATACAGTCACTAATGATGTATTTTTGTTTTGTTTACAATGGGTTTTAATAGTGTTGACTTGCACTGAGTCAAATTGCGGCTTTCATACTGTTTACTGTCTATTGTAATTGTACAATCAATTCAATATTATAAAAACACCTCGGTATTACCTCATGTTATAGCTATGAGAGTTTTGTTTGTATATGAATTTTTTACATTAAGTATAACTTAAAATAACCATGACAACGCCCAGCGTGAAAAAATATAATCGTTTCTATGCAAAGAAGTGGTAAAATACGTAACATAAAATCTATGATTGTCAGCGAAAGTTAGCACACGAAAGTTGTTGGGTCCGGTTTGCAAAATATTGTAACTTGTAATGAATAAAGAGGCTTTATACTGTTTTAGGTGTAAACGAGTTTTGTTTATATATGAATTCTTTTCATTAAGCATATAATAAAATACGTGTTGCAACGTTCTGTATGCGAAAAATTAAAATATAATTATTTTCATGTGCAAACGTGGCAAAATAAGAAATAGAATATGTATGATTCTCAGTGTTGTAAGCACCGGTTTGCAAAATACTTCAACTTGTAATGAAGCAAATAAGTTTTATGATGTTATGGATGTGAAGGAGTTTTGTTTATATATGAATTCTTTACAATAAGTATACAATAATATACGAATGAAAACGCCATGTATGGAAAAAATAAAAATATAAATATTTTTATTAAAAAAATGATAAAATACGAAACAGAAAATCTATAATTGTCTGAGAACGTTAGCAGCAAAAGTGGTGTTGGCTCCGGATTGCCAAACATTGCAAGTTGTAATGAAGTAAATAAGTTTTCAATGTTTTGGATGTGGAGTTTTGTTTATATATAAATTATTTACATTAAGTATACAATAAAATACGTATGACAACGCATATGTGAATGCCTTACATGAAACGTAACATAAAATACGTATAATGATGCCCACAAGAGAAGAAATAAAAAAAATATTATTTCTAAAAAGTTAACGGCAGAAGAGTTGTTGGCTCCGAGTTGCAAAATATAGCACTTGTAATGAAGCAAAGAGGTTTTATAATGTGTTGTCTATGAAGGAGTTTTGTTTATATATTAATTCTTTACAATAAGTATACAATAAAATAGGAATGAAACGCCGTATGGAAAAAATATAAATATTTGTATGCAATAAAGTGATAAAATACGAAACAATTTCTATAATTGTCTGAGAAAGTTAGCAGCACAAGTGGTGTTGGCTCCGGATTGCCAAACATTGCAACTTGTAATGAAGTAAATAAGTTTTTAATGTGTTGGATGTGGAGTTTTGTTTATATATGAATTATTTGGATTAAGTATACAATAAAGTACGTATGACAACGCGTATGTGAATGGTTTACATGAAGCGTAACATAAAATACGTATAATGATGACCAGAAGCAGAAGAAATAAAATAAAATATTATTTCTAAAAAGTTAATGGCACAATTGTTGGCTCCGAGTTACAAAATATGGCAACTTGTAATGATGCAAAAAGGTTTTATAATGGTTTGTCTATGAAGGATTATTGTTAAATTCATAATAAAATTTAGAACATATTACCATAGATTTACCAGTTGGTATAGAACACATTTGTTTGATTTGTCCATTGGGCACAATGGACAAATCAAACAAATGTGTTATGTATCAACCGGTAAATCTATGTTAATATGTCCTAAATTTTATTATGAATTTAACAATAATAGAATATTTTTGCAAGTTGTCAAGAAAATATCCGAATCAATAATAGATTTCCTAATTCGTTTTTTTTTTCTATAAATAATGTTTTTATTATTTCCATACTGGGTATTATCATACGTTTTATATTATAGTTTGTGTAATGAATTCATATATGTATGTATAAACAAAAGTCCTTCATAGGCAAAACATTATAAAACCTCTTTGCTTCATTACAAGTTGCCATATTTTGCAACTCGGAGCTAACAATTCTTGTGCCGTTAACTTTTTAGAAATAATATTTTTTTTATTTCTTCTATTCTGGGCATCACTATACGTATTTTATGTTACGCTTCATGTAAAACATTCACATACGCGTTGTCGTACGTACTTTATTGTATACTTAATGTAAATAATTCATATATAAACAAAACTCCACATCCAAAACATTAAAAACTTATTTAGTTCATTACAAGTTGCAATGTTTGGCAATCCGGAGCCAACACCACTTGTGCTGCTAACTTTCTCAGACAATTATAGACTTTCTGTTCGTATTTTATCACTTTTTTGAATAAAAAATATTTATATTTTTATTCTTTCCATATATGGCGTTTTCATTCGTATTTTATTGTGTACGTATTGTAAATAATTCATATATAAAGAAAACTCCTTCACATCCATAACATAAAACTTATTTGCTTGATTACAAGTTGAAGTATTTTGCAAACCGGTGCTTACAACACTGAGAATCATAGATATTCTATTTCTTATTTTACCACGTTTTAACATGAAAATAATTATATTTTAATTTTTTGCATACTGAACGTTGTAACACGTATTTTATTATATACTTCATATATAGAATTCATATATAAACAAAACTTGTTTATTCATTACAAGTTCCAATATTTTGCAAACCGGAGCCAACAACTTTCGTGTGCTAACTTTCGCTCACAATCATAGATTTTATGTTTCGTATTTTACCACTTTTTTGCATAGAAATGATTATATTTGTTCACGCTGGGCGTTGTCATACTTATTTTAAATTATAGGTGCGGTATATTCACCGACCCATAAAGTGCTGCATAGCTATGTATCAGACAAGACTAGCGTCTAGCCAGCAGGTGTAACAAACGATCTTGCTCATGTATTGCTGCAGGTATGCCACCCAGTATAAACCATTGGCGCGCGCATTCGCGCGCTTTGTGAACCTAGCCGGTAATATCTCGGTTCCTTTTATTCGACCGAGTTTTTGTGTTGTTTCGGTTAGGAAAGCCTGAATATTAACGGTAAGTAATGGTAAGTAATCTATATTATAATAAGCACGGTACCGTGATAATAAGTATATTAACGTCTTTACAGTAATCGTATTTCTAGTTATAATCCCAAGCCTATTATTCCCTCAACATGGGTGACGAGCAAAAAGACTTAAATCGATCAAATAAATGTAATGAATGCGGTACAAATTTTAGCAGTAGGAGAAATTTAAGAAGACATGTAAAAAAGTTCCATGAACGTAAAATAAACGTGTTGGGTCAGCGAATTTATAAAGACTGTGCCAAGTTTGGGTTTTCTTGTAACAATTGCGATAAAAACTTTAATGATAAACGGAATCTGCGTTGCCATGTCTTAAAGGCACACAACGGAGAAAGATCAAGAATTACTCAAACTCCAAAAAAGTGCCCGATATGCATCTATAAATGTCATTCTAAGAAAGCAATGATAACACACTTTAAAGACACACATGAAATAGAAACTCTGCATAAGGAGTTGGATTTTTCTTCCGTTGGTGACTTCCTGCAATGGAAGAATAATATGGAAATTGATACGAATGCCAGATTTGTGAATAAATGGACAACTAATAACATCAGGTACTACACATGCCACCGATCCGGAAATTATGTTCCCGAGGGTAAAGGTGCTAGATACTTAAAAACCCAAGGCTCAAATAAAATTAATGCATACTGTCCGGCAAGCATTAACCTGACGAAGGATAATGCTGGATATAAAATGCAATTTATTGCAACTTGGGCACCAAACTGACATAGGACACATCAGCCTCACTTCGTTAGAGAGACAAGCCCTAGCCACAAAAATTGCATCCAAGGTTCCATTTGGCGCAATTCTGGACGAAGTTCGAGACTCAATCTGTGATTCAAATTTAAAGAGAATTCATCTATTAACTAGAAAGGATCTGTACAATATTGAAAGTTGTTTCAATCTTGCTTCATCTGCTGTTAGGCATCATAATGACGGTATAAGCGTGGAATCTTGGGTGAACGAAATGAAACGTGACGGAGAGTGGCGTGCTATTTTACAAACCCCAAGCACTTGTTTTAGAAGAATACCCCCAGTTAAAATCGGAAGATTTTTTATTAGTAATCATGATCATGACACCTGCTCAATGTGATTTTCTGAAAAAATATGGCTCCGACTGTGTATGCTTCGATGGCACACACGGATTGAACAGTTTCAATTTTGAATTAAATACTCTTCTTGTTTTGGACGACCTTAGAGAGGGCTTTCCTTGTGCATTTTTAATATCAAACAGATCTGATAAAGAAGTTTTAAGCATATTTTTTTCTCAAATCAAAATACAAACCGGACTGATAACGCCCAAAGTGTTTATGTCAGATCTAGCAGATTCCTTTTTTAACGCCTAGCTGGAAGTAATGGGTACACCTGAAAGACGGTATGTCATAAACACTGATTATTATTATTTATAAATTCTTGCAATAAGTTTTTTTTTTTAATTTTTAGACTATTCTGCACGTGGCATGTAGATCGTGCATGGCGCAAAAATTTGAACAAAATTAAATCGAAGGAAAAGCAGGTGGGCACTTCTTTGTAGTAAGTGATAAAAGTCAATGATATTGATGTTTTGATTTTATTAGGTTGATATTTATAAACAATTAAGAACCATTCTGGAAGAACGAGATTCTGTTGCCTTCGAGAAGATGATCGAAAGATTCTGCAGTTTGAGCAATAATCCAGAAACAATCGATTTCCTAAAATATTTTACAGATAACTATTTGAGAAACCGACAAAATTGGGCTTACTGTTGTAGATTGCATGCAGGAATAAACACAAATATGCATTTAGAGCGAATACATAAGACTATTAAATATATTTACTTAAAAGGAAAAAATGTAAAAAGGCTAGACAAGGCAATTTCCGCGATTATGAGATTTGTAAGAGACAAGCTAATTGATAGATTCATTGTAAAGAACAAAGGCAAAATCTGTAGCAAATTAAAGGATATTCGCTCTCGACATAAAAATATGTTATCTTTAGATCTGTCTTCAATAATACCAGTGGAACACGGTTGGAAAATTCAATCAACGAATCAAAATGAATTGTATTTCATACAAGAATTAAATGAGACATGTCATTGCCAACTGATCTGTACCGATTGTAAAATTATCATTATTATTAAAAATATTGGATTGCAAATGTGTAGTGGAGACTGTTTTATTACCTACGTTAGCAGGTGTCATATCGGACTTAAAAAAATCCTGCGACGCAGACAACAAAAAAATCTCGTCATGGAGTTATTCATCATCATATTATTAATTATCTTAAGTATTGCATATGTTACGAATTGTTGAATTTTTATTAAACCAACGTTATAAATGAGCAAACATTAGTTATTTGTTAATAGCTTTCGGATAGATACAGTCACTAATGATGTATTTTTTTTTTGTTTACAATGGGTTTTAATAGTGTTGACTTGCACTGAGTCAAATTGCAGCATTCATACTGTTTACTGTCTATTGTAATTGTACAATCAATTCAATATTATAAAAACACCTCGGTATTACCTCATGTTATAGCTATGAGAGTTTTGTTTTTATATGAATTCTTTACATTAAGTATAACTTAAAATAACCATGACAACGCCCAGCGTGAAAAAATATAATCATTTCTATGCAAAAAAGTGGTAAAATACGTAACATAAAATCTATGATTGTCAGCGAAAGTTAGCACACGAAAGTTGTTGGCTCCGGTTTGCAAAATATTGTAACTTGTAATGAATAAAGAGGCTTTATACTGTTTTAGGTGTAAACGAGTTTTGTTTATATATGAATTCTTTTCATTAAGTACATAATAAAATACGTGTTACAACGTTCTGTATGCGAAAAATTAAAATATAATTATTTTCATGTGCAAACGTGGTAAAATAAGAAATAGAATATGTATGATTCTCAGTGTTGTTAGCACCGGTTTGCAAAATACTGCAACTTGTAATGAAGCAAATAAGTTTTATAATGTTATGGATGTGAAGGAGTTTTGTTTATATATGAATTCTTTACAATAAGTATACAATAAAATACGAATGAATTTTTCCATGTATGGAAACAATAAAAATATAAATATTTTTATTAAAAAAAATGATGAAATATGAAACAGAAAATCTATAATTGTCTGAGAACGTTAGCAGCACAAGTGGTGTTGGCTCCGGATTGCGAAACATTGCAACTTGTAATGAAGTAAATAAGTTTTTAATGTTTTGGATGTGGAGTTTTGTTTATATATAAATTATTTACATTAAGTATACAATAAAATACGTATGACAACGCATATGTGAATGCTTTACATGAAACGTAACATAAAATACGTATAATGATGCCCAGAAGAGAAGAAATTAAAAAAAAAAATTATTTCTAAAAACTTAACGGCAAAAGAGTTGTTGGCTCCGAGTTGCAAAATATAGCAACTTGTAATGAAGCAAAGAGGTTTTATTATGTGTTGTCTATGAAGGAGTTTTGTTTATATATTAATTCTTTACAATAAGTATACAATAAAATAGGAATGGAAACGCCGTATGGAAAAAATATAAATATTTGTATGCAATAAAGTGATAAAATACGAAACAATTTCTATAATTGTCTGAGAAAGTTAGCAGCACAAGTGGTGTTGGCTCCGGATTGCCAAACATTGCAACTTGTAATGAAGTAAATAAGTTTTTAATGTGTTGGATGTGGAGTTTTGTTTATATATGATTATTTACATTAAGTATACAT
The DNA here is from genome assembly GCA_964023965.1 of Melinopterus prodromus. Classification (NCBI taxonomy): domain Eukaryota; kingdom Metazoa; phylum Arthropoda; class Insecta; order Coleoptera; family Scarabaeidae; genus Melinopterus; species Melinopterus prodromus. The sequence goes on along the minus strand of OZ030391.1, from coordinate 38,866,674 downwards.
AAAGTACGTATGACAACGCGTATGTGAATGCTTTACATGAAGCGTAACATAAAATACGTATAATGATGACCAGAAGAAGAAGAAATAAAATAAAATATTATTTCTAAAAAGTTAATGGCACAATTGTTGGCTCCGAGTTGCAAAACATGGCAACTTGTAATAAAGCAAAAAGGTTTTATAATGTTTTGTCTATGAAGGATTATTGTTAAATTCATAATAAAATTTAGAACATATTACCATAGATTTACCAGTTGATATAGAACACATTTGTTTGATTTGTCCATTGTGCCCAAGGCAGCATGTTACGATGTTTACGTAAAGTCCAAGGATCGGAAAGTTTAAAATTTGATTTTAATATATTCATTATTTTCCAAACTTTCTTTACAACTGCCACAAAATTGATTAAAACCATTATAGGGCATCAATTAGATATAAATAATTTGTAAGTAATAATAAGTAAATCAAAATAAAGATTTTAAACAAATGATCGGAACAGAAAAAGATGATTTTTGATTTTACTGATTATTTCTGACAAACAAAACCTCAGCCATTTTTAATAGAAATCAACTAAGTTAACTTATCATTTTCCAATTCAATACAACACGGGTATTATTTGAATTTCTTTCTGACATGGAAGTATGTATTGAAATTCCTCCAAATGACCTTTTAACGGAATTTTCTTATTCTCTTAAATAATCAAATAGTAGGTAATATGGATCAAATATTTGAATAAAACTGAACGAAATACTAGACTTCTGACAAGCAAAATTTCCATAGGACGTACGTAATGATTATTTCTTACTTGAATGAAATTGAATTACATATTGATTATTTCTGACAAATAAAACCTCGGTTATTTTCAACAGGAATCAAAGAAGCTGTATTGTCATTTTCTCATTGAATATAACAAAGCTATTATGTATTTCAATTTCTGACTTGGAAGTATGTATTGAAATTCCTCCAAATGATCTTTTATGGTACAATTTAGTTAAATCAGCAAAATTATCAAATAGTAATATGGATTAAAAATTTGAATAAAACTGAATTAATACTATGATTACTGGCAAGCAAAACTAATATGCGTACGTAATAAATATTTGTTACTTGAATACGAATTTCAAATTGGAAGTATGTATCAAAGCTTGTCCAAACAATATCTGATTATAGAATTTTCTTAAACATATCAAATATTATATGATTATACGAAATAAATATTTGTTATTGAATAAACCTAAATTGTACATAGGGTTATTTCTGACGAACAAAACCTCAGCGTTGTTAATAGAAATCAAGGAAGTTATCTTATCTTATAGTAATAGGAATTAAATATTTGAATAAAACTGAATTAAAACTGACTATTTCTGACGAATAATACCTCAGCCATTTTTAATAGAAATGAAAGAACATATCCCCATTTTTCCATTCAATACAACACCAGGATTATCTGAATTTCTTTCTGACTTGGAAGTATGTATTGAAATTCCTCCAAATGACCTTTTATAACGGAATTTTCTTAATTCTCTTAAATCATCAAATAGTAATATGGATTCAATACTTGAATAAAACTGAAATAAATTTAAGGTTTCTGACAAACAAAACTTCCATAGGACGTACGTAATGAATTATTCTTACTTGCACAAAACTGAAATTAACTTTGCGTATTACTTCTGACGGATAAGACCTTAGCCATGTTTAATAGAAATTAAAGAAGGTATTTTATTATTTACGCATTGAATACAACAAAAGTGTTATTTGAATTTCTGGTTTGGAAGTATGTTTTGAAATTCCTCCAAATGACTTTTTATTATAAAATTTTCTTAAATCTGTTAAATCATCAAATGGTAATATGGATTATATATTATAATAAACCTGAATTAAATAATGATTACTTCTGACAAACAAAACCTCAGCCATATTTAATAGAACTCAAAAAAGTTAACTTGTCATTTGCCCATTCAATACAACACACGTATTATTTGAATTTCTTTCTGACTTCTTTCCTCCAAATGCCCTTTTATTACGGAATTTTCTTAATTGTCTTAAATCATCAAATAGTAATATAGATTAAATATTTGAATACAACTTAATTAAATATAAGATTTCTGACAAATAAAACTTCCATAGGGCGTACGTAGTGAATATTGCTTACTTGAATAAAATTGAATTAAATATTGATTATTTCTGACAAATAAAACCTCGGTCATTTTCAACAGGAACCAAAGGAGATGTATTGACATTTTCTCATTGAATATAACAAACGTATTATGTATTTCAATTTCTGACTTGGAAGTATGGATTTAAATTCCTCCAAATGACCTTTTATTACGGAATTTTCTTATTCTCTTAAATAATCAAATAGTAATATGGATTAAATATTTGAATAAAACTGAACGAAATACTAGATTTCCGACAAACAAAACTTCCATAGGACGTACGTAATCATTATTTCTTACTTGAATGAAATTAAATTACATATTGATTAATTCTGAAAAATAAAACCTCGGTTATTTTCAACAGGAATCAAACAAGCTGTCTTGTCATTTTCTCATTGAATATAACAAAAGTATTATTTGAATATCAGACTTGGAAGTATGTAGTTCCTTTTCTTAAATTAAATAATTGTTTTCTTAAATCATAAAATAGTAATCTGTATTAAATATTTGAAAAAAACAGAATTAAATACTGATTATATCTGACGAACAAAACCTTAACCATTTTAAAAATAAATCAAAGAAGTTATATGTTATATCGAATAGAAATATGGATTAAATATTTGAATAAAACTGTATCAGATATAATAAGATTTCTGCCAAACAAAACTTCCTATGGGCGTACGCAATAAATATTTTTTACGTGACTACGAATTTTAAAATTGAAAGCATGTATTAAAACTGCTTCAAACAATATTTATTATAGGATTTTGTTTAAACGTATCAAATATCACATGGCCATACAAAATAGATATTTGTTAGTTGAATTAAAATATTTATTGATTATTTCTGAAGAATAAAACCTCAGCCATGTTTAATAAGAATCTCCTAGAATAAGTTTTACAATCAGAAGAATAATAAATGATAAAAACAATAAATAATAATACTTATTCATAGTTGTATAATATAATGTATATTTATATAATTCGCTAAATGAAATATAAGTACCGCTTCTTAAGAATGCGAACATATTCTGTCATTAAAACCAGATAGTGCGAAATGAATTTTATATTGTTATAATTCTTGTGCAATCAAACTTTAACTAGGGAATCCCATGAGTCACGTATAAGCTGTTGGTTTGTGCTATCATAATTTCGTATAATCAACAATTTTATGAAGATACATATAATATCAAATTTGTATTGTATACCTGAACTGGAACGGAATACTAACTATTAAACATGATCACTTATTGTTAATCTATACGTGACTAACTATTTTTCATATTAGAAGTGTTAATTAACAGATTGGACGACTTACCTGTAAGGAAGGACAATCGTAATTATCCGAGCTAACATTCCGAACATTTTACACCCTGTATATAAGGCCGTTGCGCCGTTGACACACAATTTTAAAGAAAGAAACAACTTTTTTCTCTATCACACCACGATATATCACCTCTCGGGCTAGGGATTGCTCATAATATTGTCGCGTGCTCAATAAGTGAATAGATCGTATAGGGTTGGGAACCTAGGGTGGGTTGTAAAATGTTCGGAATGTTAGCTCGGATAATTACGATTGTCCTTCCTTACAGGTAAGTCGTCCAATCTGTTAATTATCCTTCGCTAACATTCCTTACATTTAAAGTTAATTTATCGAAATTTAGCAAAAACAATAGTATGAATAGAATCCTAAACTAGATCAGACGGTTAGATAACATTTTGAACTAACTTTTTTATCTACACATTTTTGGTGAATAGTAAATTTAGAGAGTTAGATTTTATGTCGGATTGATGATTTGAAAAGTACAAATCATAAATATTGTTACGTAGCTCTTAATGGGGGACGGCTCTAGGTCAGGATGGAGATGTAAATAAAAGTCGCAGTGTTGTCTACATAGGTCGTGTATTGCTGATCACACGGAATTCCAATCTTACAGCTGACTGGCGACCGTGAAACACGATAGTTGAGCGTATACTATACTCAGGTGCTGCAAATTACTGATTGATCCTCTACCTATCCCATGCCGTGGCTTTTATATGAATTTGGCAAGACGTCATGACCTGCTTTAGGCCCCCAAAAATCCTGTGTTTGGATTTTTGGTTGCACACGGCTTTTTGATATAAGTAAATGTTAATGTGCACGCTTTGTACGCGTGCCACAAGGAATTTCCTTTGTTCTATATCAAAAAGCCTGACGCCTGCATTTCTGACTAAGCAATTGTCTGCCGGACGGACGGGTTAAATGACCTGCCCTAAATTATATAATGTAATGTACTATACTTTCGTCACAACCCTCCTGGCAAACAATTGCTCGACCCAGAGCAATGAAAAGAGAAAGACACAAAATTGAACAGCCACGGGACAGGACAGAATAGAACGCACCACTTATAGGTTTATTTGACTACCATACAAATTAATAATACAAAACAATACAAAAAAATATCCTTAGAAAAAAATGCAATGTATCGTGCCGGTATCGTATGCCATTTGTCCCGTTCTCATTAATCCCCCGACTGGTTCTTGGGTCTTCCTGTCAACCTTCTTCTTCTAGGATTGCGATGGTCATCTACGTGAGGGATACCATTACGGTCGGCTTTGACCGTGTACACAGATTCTATTTCCAGAATCCTCTCCTGTTGCCTCTTAGAATTCTCTTAATTCTTCTCCTTCTACATCTACTCGGACTAGTCGGGACCCCTTGTCCCGTGCGAGGCGGTTTGGTAGAATCCATAGGACCGTTCCTCTCTAATCGACTTGTTTGTTTCTTCTCAGACTGGTCGAGACATCTCTTGTCCCGTGCGGGGTGGTTCGGTAGAATCCGTAGCGCCAAATCCCCTCCAGTCTACATCGCCAGCTTCCTCTGGCGGTATCGGCAACCCCAAAACTCGCATATAACTCTATTATGCTGGTATGGTACCCCGGTTCGTCATGTCTCGACTGCTTCGAGCTCGCGACTGCTTCTTGTAGATGACCACCATCCGTTTAATTACCAGCCAGCTTCATCCATCGAAGAGAGAACGGGAAAATGCATATTCTTCCTTACAGCGGTGGCATCAACCTCAAACACATTAACATTTACTTATATCAGAAAGCCGTGTGCAACCAAAAATCCAAACTCAGGTTTTCTTGGGGCCTAAAGCAGGTCATGGCGTCTTGCCAAATTCATATAAAAGCCACGGCATGGGATAGGTAGAGGATCAATCAGTAATTTGCAGCACCTGAGTATAGTATACGCTCAACTATCGTGTTTCACGGTCGCCAGTCAGCTGTAAGATTGGAATTCCGTGTGATCAGCAATACACGACCTATGTAGACAACACTGCGACTTTTATTTACATCTCCATCCTGACCTAGAGCCGTCCCCCATTAAGAGCTACGTAACAATATTTATGATTTGTACTTTTCAAATCATCAATCCGACATAAAATCTAACTCTCTAAATTACTATTCACCAAAAATGTGTAGATAAAAAAGTTAGTTCAAAATGTTATCTAACCGTCCGATCTAGTTTAGGATTCTATTCACACTATTGTTTTTGCTAAATTTCGATAAATTAACTTTATCGGAACATTTTTTGTAAACTTCTTAGTTATAGTGGTTCGTTTAGATAGATTGCTGGAATTTATGTCGAACCTATGTCAGATAGAAAGAAACGACAAAAAATTAACTTTATCGGAACATTATTTGTAAACTTTTTAGCGATAGTGGTTCGTTTAGGTAGATTGCTGAAATTTATGTCGAACCTATGTCAGATAGAAAGAAACGACCAAAAATGATTGTGTCTTTCATTATAATGTTTATGATTTGTACTTTTCAAATCATCAACCCGACAAAATCTAACTCTCTAAATTTACTATTCACCAAAATGAGTATTTTGAATTTTTAAGCACACCAACTTATATGTTTTCATTGTGTAGATTACCTAAAGTTTTTGAGTGTATTCCATAATTTATGACGTTAATTACGTATTTCGTTCTTGCAAATGTGTAGTCTTCACACTTGGTATCAAGCAGACTGCTTATCGAAGCAGAGATTGGATATGCGTACGAATTGTTACATTTATTCCAAATTTATTATTTTGTGCGCTAGCTTTCGCTAATATACAGATATCAACGAATGAGGGTACAGTAATTAACACTTCTAATATGAAAAATAGTCACGTATAGATTAACAATAAGTGATCATGTTTAATAGTTAGTATTCCGTTCCAGTTCAGGTATACAATACAAATTTGATATTATATGTATCTTCATAAAATTGTTGATTATACGAAATTATGATAGGGCAAACAACAGCTTATACGTGACTCATGGGATTCCCTAGTTAAAGTTTGATTGCACAAGAAATATAACAATATAAAATTCATTTCGCACTATCTGGTTTTAATGACAGAATATGTTCGCATTCTTAAGAAGCGGTACTTATATTTCATTTAGCGAATTATATAAATATACATTATATTATACAACTATGAATAAGTATTATTATTTATTGTTTTTATCATTTATTATTCTTCTGATTGTAAAACTTATTCTAGGAGATTCTTATTAAACATGGCTGAGGTTTTATTCTTCAGAAATAATCAATAAATATTTTAATTCAACTAACAAATATCTATTTAGTATGGCCGTGTGATATTTGATACGTTTAAAGAAATTCTATAATAAATATTGTTTGAAGCAGTTTTAATACATGCTTTCAATTTTAAAATTCGTAGTCACATAAAAAATATTTACTGCGTACGCCCATAGGAAGTTTTGTTTGGCAGAAATCTTATTATATCTGATACAGTTTTATTCAAATATTTAATCCATATTTCTATTCGATATAACATATAACTTCTTTGATTTATTTTTAAAATGGCTAAGGTTTTGTTCGTCAGATATAATCAGTATTTAATTCTGTTTTTTTCAAATATTTAATACAGATTACTATTTTATGATTTAAGAAAACAATTATTTAATTTAAGAAAAGGAACTACATACTTCCAAGTCTGATATTCAAATAATACTTATTGTTATATTCAATGAGAAAATGACAATACAGCTTCTTTGATTTCTGTTGAAAATAACCGAGGTTTTATTTTTCGGAATTAATCAATATGTAATTTAATTTCATTCAAGTAAGAAATAATGATTACGTACGTCCTATGGAAGTTTTGTTTGTCGGAAATCTAGTATTTCGTTCAGTTTTATTCAAATATTTAATCCATATTACTATTTGATTATTTAAGAGAATAAGAAAATTCCGTAATAAAAGGTCATTTGGAGGAATTTAAATCCATACTTCCAAGTCAGAAATTGAAATACATAATACGTTTGTTATATTCAATGAGAAAATGTCAATACATTTCCTTTGGTTCCTGTTGAAAATGACCGAGGTTTTATTTGTCAGAAATAATCAATATTTAATTCAATTTTATTCAAGTAAGCAATATTCACTACGTACGCCCTATGGAAGTTTTATTTGTTAGAAATCTTATATTTAATTAAGTTTTATTCAAATATTTAATCTATATTACTATTTGATGATTTAAGACAATTAAGAAAATTCCGTAATAAAAGGGCATTTGGAGGAAAGAAGTCAGAAAGAAATTCAAATAATACGTGTGTTGTATTGAATGGGCAAATGACAAGTTAACTTTTTTGAGTTCTATTAAATATGGCTGAGGTTTTGTTTGTCAGAAGTAATCATTATTTAATTCAGGTTTATTATAATATATAATCCATATTACCATTTGATGATTTAAGAGAATTAAGAAAATTCCGTTATAAAAGGTCATTTGGAGGAATTTCAATACATACTTCCAAGTCAGAAAGAAATTCAGATAATCCTGATGTTGTATTGAATGGAAAAATGGGGATATGTTCTTTCATTTCTATTAAAAATGGCTGAGGTAGTATTCGTCAGAAATAGTCAGTTTTAATTCAGTTTTATTCAAATATTTAATTCCTATTACTATAAGATAAGATAACTTCCTTGATTTCTATTAAAAAACGCTGAGGTTTTGTTCGTCAGAAATAACCCTATGTACAATTTAGGTTTATTCAATAACAAATATTTATTTCGTATAATCATATAATATTTGATATGTTTAAGAAACTTCTATAATCAGATATTGTTTGGAGAAGCTTTGATACATACTTCCAATTTGAAATTCGTATTCAAGTAACAAATATTTATTACGTACGCATATTAGTTTTGCTTGCCAGTAATCATAGTATTAATTCAGTTTTATTCAAATTTTTAATCCATATTACTATTTGATAATTTTGCTGATTTAACTAAATTGTACCATAAAAGATCATTTGGAGGAATTTCAATACATACTTCCAAGTCAGAAATTCAAATACATAATAGCTTTGTTATATTCAATGAGAAAATGACAATACAGCTTCTTTGATTCCTGTTGAAAATAACCGAGGTTTTATTTGTCAGAAATAATCAATATGTAATTCAATTTCATTCAAGTAAGAAATAATCATTACGTACGTCCTATGGAAATTTTGCTTGTCAGAAGTCTAGTATTTCGTTCAGTTTTATTCAAATATTTGATCCATATTACCTACTATTTGATTATTTAAGAGAATAAGAAAATTCCGTTAAAAGGTCATTTGGAGGAATTTCAATACATACTTCCATGCCAGAAAGAAATTCAAATAATACCAGTGTTGTATTGAATTGGAAAATGATAAGTTAACTTAGTTGATTTCTATTAAAAATGGCTGAGGTTTTGTTTGTCAGAAATAATCAGTAAAATCAAAAATCATCTTTTTCTGTTCCGATCATTTGTTTAAAATCTTTATTTTGATTTACTTATTATTACTTACAAATTATTTATATCTAATTGATGCCCTATAAAGGTTTTAATCAATTTTGTGGCACTTGTAAAGAAAGTTTGGAAAATAATGAATATATTAAAATCAAATTTTAAACTTGCAAACCAAGCCACACAGATAAAAATATTCAACGACCTCCCAAATGAATGGAAATCAAAGTCCAACTTTCCGATCCTTGGACTTTACGTAAACATCGTAACATACTGCATTGGGCACAATGGACAAATCAAACAAATGTGTTCTATATCAACTGGTAAATCTATGGTAATATGTTCTAAATTTTATTATGAATTTAACAATAATCCTTCATAGACAAAACATTATAAAACCTTTTTGCTTCATTACAAGTTGCCATGTTTTGCAACTCGGAGCCAACAATTGTGCCATTAACTTTTTAGAAATAATATTTTATTTTATTTCTTCGTCTTCTGGTCATCATTATACGTATTTTATGTTACGCTTCATGTAAAGCATTCACATACGCGTTGTCATACGTACTTTATGTATACTTAATGTAAATAATTCATATATAAACAAAACTCCACATCCAACACATTAAAAACTTATTTACTTCATTACAAGTTGCAATGTTTGGCAATCCGGAGCCAACACCACTTGTGCTGCTAACTTTCTCAGACAATTATAGAAATTGTTTCGTATTTTATCACTTTATTGCATACAAATATTTATATTTTTTCCATACGGCGTTTCATTCCTATTTTATTGTATACTTATTGTAAAGAATTAATATATAAACAAAACTCCTTCATAGACAACACATTATAAAACCTCTTTGCTTCATTACAAGTTGCTATATTTTGCAACTCGGAGCCAACAACTCTGCTGCCGTTAACTTTTTAGAAATAATATTTTTTTTATTTCTTCTCTTGTGGGCATCATTATACGTATTTTATGTTACGTTTCATGTAAGGCATTCACATATGCGTTGTCATACGTATTTTATTGTATACTTAATGTAAATAATTTATATATAAACAAAACTCCACATCCAAAACATTGAAAACTTATTTACTTCATTACAAGTTGCAATGTTTGGCAATCCGGAGCCAACACCACTTGTGCTGCTAACGTTCTCAGACAATTATAGATTTTCTGTTTCGTATTTTATCATTTTTTTAATAAAAATATTTATATTTTTATTTTTTCCATACATGGCGTTTTCATTCGTATTTTATTGTATACTTATTGTAAAGAATTCATATATAAACAAAACTCCTTCACATCCATAACATTATAAAACTTATTTGCTTCATTACAAGTTGCAGTATTTTGCAAACCGGTGCTAACAACACTGAGAATCATACATATTCTATTTCTTATTTTACCACGATTGCACATGAAAATAATTATATTTTAATTTTTCGCATACAGAACGTTGTAACACGTATTTTATTATGTACTTAATGAAAAGAATTCATATATAAACAAAGCTCGTTTACACCTAAAACAGTATAAAGCCTCTTTATTCATTACAAGTTACAATATTTTGCAAACCGGAGCCAACAACTTTCGTGTGCTAACTTTCGCTGACAATCATAGATTTTATGTTACGTATTTTACCACTTTTTTGCATAGAAATGATTATATTTTTTCACGCTGGGCGTTGTCATGGTTATTTTAAGTTATACTTAATGTAAAGAACTCATATAAAAACAAAACTCTCATAGCTATAACATGAGGTAATACCGAGGTGTTTTTATAATATTGAATTGATTGTACAATTACAATAGACAGTAAACAGTATGAAAGCCGCAATTTGACTCAGTGCAAGTCAACACTATTAAAACCCATTGTAAACAAAAAAAAATACATCATTAGTGACTGTATCTATCCGAAAGCTACTAACAAATAACTAATGTTTGCTCATTTATAACGTTGCTTTAATAAAAATTCAACAATTCGTAACATATGCAATACTTAAGATAATTAATAATATGATGATGAATAACTCCATGACGAGATTTTTTTGTTGTCTGCGTCGCAGGATTTTCCGATATGAGTCCGATATGACACCTGCTAACGTAGGTAATAAAACAGTCTCCACTACACATTTGCAATCCAATATTTGTGTGTACATTTGAATCGAATTCAGTGGGCACAATAAACCAATATTCAGGCTTTCCTAGCCGAAACAACTCCAAACTCGGTCGAATACAAGGAACCGAGATATTACCGGCTATGTTCACAAAGCGCGCGGATGCGCGCGCCAATGGTGTATACTGGGTGGCATACCTGCAGCCATACATGAGCAAGATCGTTTGTTGCACCTGCTGGTTAGACGCTAGTCTTATCTGATACATAGCTATGCAGCACTTTATGGGTCGGTGAATATACCGCACCTATAATTTAAAATAAGTATGACAACGCCCAGCGTGAACAAATATAATCATTTCTATGCAAAAAAGTGGTAAAATACGTAACATAAAATCTATTATTGTCAGCGAAAGTTAGCACACGAAGTTGTTGGCTCCGGTTTGCAAAATATTGGAACTTGTAATGAATAAACGAGTTTTGTTTATATATGAATTCTATATATGAAGTATATAATAAAATACGTGTTACAACGTTCTGTATGCAAAAAACTAAAATATAATTATTTTCATGTGAAAACGTGGTAAAATAAGAAATAGAATATCTATGATTCTCAGTGTTGTAAGTACCGGTTTGCAAAATACTTCAACTTGTAATGAAGCAAATAAGTTTTATGTTATGGATATGAAGGAGTTTTCTTTATATATGAATTATTTACAATACGTACACAATAAAATACGAATGAAAACGCCATATATGGAAAAAATAAAAATATAAATATTTTTTATTCAAAAAAGTGATAAAATACGAACACATATATGAATTCATTACACAAACTATAATATAAAACGTATGATAATACCCAGTATGGAAATAATAACATTATCTATTTTTATTTTTATTTATTTTAATATATTCATTATTTTCCAAACTTTCTTTATAACTGCCACAAAATTAATTAAAATCTTTATAGGGCATCAATTAGATATAAATAACTTGTAACTAATAAGTAAAACAAAATAAAGATGTGAAAATAATGATCGGAACAGAAAAATATGTTTTTTGGCAAGCGCAGCGTTTGCTAGTTTCTAAACTGTCAACGTTGCTGTTCGAACAAGACTACATGAAATCTATATGTATCATTTGCCCGGCATTCCTTTGTGGGTGTTAATTTTGCACCCCGTACCGATAAGTTGTAATTTTATTATCATGTTGGCATTTTAACAGCAAATCGTGCAAAATATTATGGCTATATTAATAATTCACTGGCCAACAAAAAAAATTGCCGGACAAATGACAACTGATTCGGATAGAGTTTTTTCTCAGGAATCCGAATCTGAACGCAGAAATACTCAATTGGCTCTAGTTTTTTCGAAAAACAGTGTTAAATGTGCAAAAAAGACGCTTTTTTGCTACTTTTGCAGACATGCCAAACAATAACGTAATGTAGTAGAAGTTTGTAATTAGGATCAAATAATACTTTGAACCTTGCTTTAAGAATATATAGCGCGAAATGGGATGGCATAAACTTTGAACATTTTACACCACTTTTTTAATGAGGAGCACGCCAGTTGCAGCACCGAACGGAGCACACTGATTGTTCCTTTATTTATACATTGCACTGGTCAAATAAAAAGTTGCCGCAAAAATGAAAACTGATTTCGATAGGATTTTACCTGTGGAATCCGAATCTGATAAGAGAAATAGTGAGTTGGCTCCAGTTTTAGCGCAAGACAGCGTTAAATTTGCAAAAAACGTGTTTTTTACTTCTTGAAATTCCTAAACACATGCAAAACAATAACTCGACGTTATAGAAGTTTCTGTGTTGGTCAAATAAAACTTTGAAGCTACTGCTTTTTGATAATGTAAACTGGTGTAAAACTGGTCACGTGGTGTAAACTGTTTTGGCTCGCATTTTAATAGGAGCGCGTGTCAATTGAAACGTTGCACACTTTTCCTAACGGCAGAGGCGGACACTGCTGTCTTCGTTTAGTATTCGTATTAGATTTAAATATAGGGTGATTTTATGTTGTTGATTCCGAATTTGATAACAGTTTTAGAACATTTGCTTTAATTTTAGACATGAATTTTAGACAGAAAGCATGAAAAGAGAATAGAACTTTTTTTACAAATTTATTTCTATTTACAAATACCTAATTCAAACACACTATTATGATATTTACTTAAGATTTAGAAAAACTCCGCTTGTAAGATCTTCTTCTGTGTTCTTTAGAACAGTCACGTTGGAGGTTCCAACAATAGTCCGCCATCATGTGCACATCCCATCTGCCTTGATATCTTTCCTCCATGACCTTTATATCCTGATGAAACCGTTCCCCTTGTTCCTCACTAAAATCGTCAAGGTTTTCTCGAAATCTGTCTAGGTGGCTATGAAGATAATGTATTTTAATGCTCATATGAACACCTAGTTTATCAAAATTATGGAGCATGGTTTCTACTATGTCATTGTAATTTTCTGCTTTGCTGTTGCCTAAGAAATTCTTTACAACTGAGAAAAAACTGCACCATGCAGAAGCTTCAATATCAGTCATAGATTTTTTGAAGCCTAAATCCTTGATTAGTTTCCGAATCTGCGGACCATTAAAAATTCCTGCCGTTAATTTCTCCATGCTCAGTCGAGGAAATGATCTGAAAATATACTTAAAACGTTCACCATTTTTGTTTAAGGCTTTCACAAATTGTTTCATTAACCCCAACTTTATGTGGAGTGGTGGAAGAATATTTTTTCCCTAGCAATCAATGACTCCTTCACAACGTTTGCTACACCGACGGTCATGCTCTCTCTTAATGGCCAATCCTTTTTTGTCCAATGGTCCTTTGCTCTACTATCCCACAGACAAATAAAGCAAGGATACTTGGTGTATCCACTTTGTTGTCCAAGCAAGAAGTTCACCATCTTTAAGTCAACGCAAACAGGCCACTGGTGCTCTTGATAACGGATCTTCTCCAAAACAATTTTTATATTTTCATACTTTTCCTTTAGCTTTGTTGAGTGTCCTATTGGAATGGATGCATACCGATTTCCATTGTGCAATAAAACACATTTTAAGCTTCTTGTAGAGCTGTCAATAAAGAGCCGCCAGTCTTCTGGTCGATATTCCAGCACACCCATGTTTAACAGAAGTCCTGCGACATCATGACAATAAACAAACTCTTCATTTTCACTAAAATATGGTAGAATTGCCAGCTCCCTTGTTCTGAAAGCTGTTATTTTAACTTCTCGGTGTAGACATTTCTTTACTTTTAATCTGGATACTAAAATTTCAGCGTCTTCTTTTGACAGCCTTAAATCTCTCACCAAATCATTTAACTGATTCTGAGAAAATTTGTCTGGAGTCTCATCTTCGCTTTCGCTGCCCGAATAAATCGTACTCTCTGCGTTAGGGAATACTTCGTCATCTGACAATGGATACTCTCGCTGTGACATAACAATTTGTACTTGTGGTATTGGCATGTCTTCTCTGTGGGGCATGGGACGCTTAGCTGACTCCAAAATAGGATATTCCCAAGTACGTTTCTTGCTTCCATTAAAGCCTTTCACACCCACAGCGCAAAAATAACAATCATCATGGTGATTTCTCGGTTCTGACTACATCATAGGAAAGCCAATGTTTATATGTCGCCTGTTTCCCTTAGTCCATTGTCGCAGCGACTCCACACACACTTTGCAAACCTTGTGGGGAACCCAGTACTTATCCTGTTTGCTAATTGCAATACCAAAATAAGCAACATATGCTTCTTGCACAAATTCAGTAATGTTTTTTCTATACTTTTTCAAAGTATATACTGGGGTATATACTTTTTCAAAGTATATACACAAATAAAGCAGAATACATCTGGATTGTTAACGCAGGCTTCTCTTGACGAATTCATATTTATGCGAAACTTTAAGGCAACAGAACTTGAACTACACAAAAGTGAAGAATCACGTTTTTCTTCCACAAACCAAGCGGATTAGAAAGCATATGCTAGGAGTTCCAGGAGCGTGTTATATATGGCCAACATATACAAACAAGTACCTAAATAACTACTTAATAAGTAGTTATTAAGTATGTATAAATGGGCAACCAAAGGCTGCTTATTTTTGTTAAGTAAAAGGTTGTTTTCGGTAAAAATGTTAAAACTTGCTTAATCCGTTCTTAATTAGCTACTAACAGAAAATTCACATTAATTTTCAATTACTAGTGGGATAGGTGAATAAAACCTAGACAATAGTAGTAACTATATTTGTCCAGGTAATATATTATCCTGTTATCTTTATAAATCAGTTAATTTTCAATTACTAGTGGGATAGGTGAATAAAACCTAGACAATAGTAGTAACTATATTTGTCCAGGTAATATATTATCCTGTTATCTTTATAAATCAGTTATTAAGTATTTGTTGGCAAAATATACTATAAAAAGATTTACCTACTATATATTACACTGACCCTATAAATCGTTAGGGGTATTTTATTCTGAAACTTGTAAACCAAGGGATATTAATTAATTTACCTTATTGTTGTAGCGTTTAGCATTTTTCACACTACCTCTCAAAAAAAAAACTGTAGCCAATTCATTATTTCTGGTTTCAGATTCGGATTCCATGGGAAAAATCCTATCGAAATTAGTTGTCATTTTTCCGACAACTTTTTATTTGGCCACAGCAATTTATAAATAAAGAAACAAGCAGTGCGCTCCGTACGATACGGTGCCGTAATTGGCGCGCGCTGCTATAAAAACGTGGTGTGAAAAGTTCAAAGTTTATGTCATCCGATTTCTCGCTATATGCTCTTAAAGGAAAAGGTTCAAAGTTTAATTTGATCCTACTTACAAACTTCTACTACATTACGTTATTGTTTGGCATGTCTGCAAAAGTAGCGAAAAAGCGTATTTTTTTCACCTTTAACACTGTTTTTTGAAAAACCTGGAGCCAATTCAGTATTTCTGTGTTCAGATTCGGATTCCTGAGAAAAAAACTCTATCCGAATCAGTTGTCATTTGTCCGGCAATTGGAAGTCGGTCAAATTTTGTTGGCCAGTGATAATATGCATAACTTAGCTTCATTTGGTTGCCTCAGTCATCCTTAAGTCCCGTTTCCTCCTTGGGGCATCCAAGTCGCCTTGAAACCGAAGGCCGGGAAGGACAAACAATTGCCACAGCTTCAGAAAATTCCACGGTTGTTGGTAAACATCTAAAAACGTAGAACAGACTCACGACAACTGAACAATCAAGGCGCAGTGTGAATACAAAGGACAACTTTGATAGTTACTAGTGTTACTACAGATTTCTACATACCAATTCCAGTTATAGTTGCCAGTTGTGTATTCAACAATCCATATTCTCGAACGTGTTTGAAACGATGTTTGTCCAAAAGAACACAACAATGTTCGGAAAGCCATATTGTCTAAATCACAATTTGGAAGATATAACATTAAATATTATACACGTTAAACCAACAACTAAAACCAACCAGCAGAAAACGTAATTGCGGTGGCGGGAAGCCAGGGTGCAAGGCGCAATGCGTACTAAAGTTTTGTGTATGGTGGGGATCACGTGATGATTTTGGCCAATAGCAACACTAGCGTCTACATTGTCCTCTAGTAAGTAGTCCCGGACATTATCGAGCGCAAGCGACGTTGAGCCACCTTAATTTAAATGTAACCGTCACACTATGGTCCCAAATGCACATTTAACGCGAATTAATTCATATTTCTGAAATTTGCAAAACCCAAAAACAATCATACAGGTTTATTCACTTGTCATTTTTGTACCGTATGGTTTTATTTATTTCTACTATCCATTAGTAGTAATTGGATTAGACTATTTACATTGGGTCTACGACAAAAAACGGTTAGTACCTATTACATATTGTAAGTTACATCTCGTAATATAGACCAAGTTTTTTTAATGAAAACCGCAAAAAGGGAAGGTTTTAAAAAAATGCAGGCGAGTGCATGCTTTAAAAAGTACATTAGTTCGTAATATTAATATTGTTGTTTCATGATAAAAAAAATTAGTCCCCGGATATCTCAAAACCCCAAAAACCCAATTTACATAAAACGCTGTTGAGTAGATTTTTCGAGGTCGCAACCTCTCTTGCATCTGTTGTTTCAGTAATTTGTAATTATTACTATTTCGTAAAGTATGGAGTTACCGGTTCAAATGTTACCGGTAAACCCCGTTTTCAGGCAGAGCCAGTTTTACCTACGCCAAACTAGTTCGGCCGAAGAGCGGTATGAGCACAACTAGTTTCTCCTAAGCCAAACTCTAGTTTAACCTGGTATGTAAAGGCATACTTCTGGTTAAACTGGTATGTCCTAGGCCAAACTGATTTTAATTAACGGTTTTGAAGTGTACCATAATTTTTACGCTCATTTTCTGTAGAGCGCGTTTTCTAAGGGTCGTGTTTTTTGAACCTCGTATTTTATGACGCGTGTGTCTAATGACTCGTGAGTTATCTAAAGCGCGTGTTTTCTGACGCGCGTGTTTTTCTGAATCGTGTTTTATGAAACGTTTGCTTTCTGACGCGCGTGTTTTGTACCCGCGTTTTTTGACACGCGGTTTTTTTAAAACGCGTTTTCTGATTCGGGTGTTTTTTGGAGTGTTTTGATCTTTGTCAAGAAAACGCGCGTGTTAACACATACGCGCGTCACAAAACGCGCTTCAGAAAACTCGCGCGATATAAGACCCGCCCTTCAAATACACGCGCGTCAGAAAACATCCTCTGGAGAAAACGCGCATATTATAGTACATTTCTAAACCGTTAATCGAAATCAGTTTGATCTAGGCCATATCAGATTCCCCTGAAGTGTGCGTTTACATAACAGGTTAAACTAGTTTGACCTAGGATACAGTAGTTAATGCGTAACACGCTTCAGCCAAACTATTTTGCCCTACGTCAAATTGGTTCTGCCTGAAAACGGGTTTTACCGGTAACTTAAACATTAAATACACAAATTCATAAATTAATAATTTAAAGAAACAAATACATATTAAGTAATTATAAAATAAGATATATTTAAAGCTATAACATAAAAAACGAGAATAAACAATAAACATATATGTTGCGACCAAGCACAATTGTTTTTGTTTTTCGTAAAAGGGCGTTGAACCATGTGGATTGGGTTGATGTAAAAAAAAATTGGTAACTAAGCGATTGAAAATCCACATTCGTGAGGGAATAATTTTCTCTATGATTTATTAAGAAGGCAGAATAGACTATAGGAGGTAAGCAAATGATGAGAACGCATTTTACGCATTTTGCAAGTCTATTGAAGTTACTAATGAAGAGAAAGCAGGTGCATGAAGTTGGCCCCCCATCAATGGAATTTTGAACTTTCTATTACACCATCGTTTGACCATTTGTTTGACCATGTTTGACCATCTTTTTGTTTTGTTTGACCACCCACCGTTTCCGAGTTATTTACATTTTCAACATGGGGGGCCAACTTCACGGTAGCCCCCCATCATTGGAATTTTGAAGTTTTTATTACGCTATTAGTAGGGGTTTTGAAAATTCCAAAATATGGTGACTCAATGTCATTCGATTACAGAAAATGGTCAAACGTTAAAATTGCGAATATTCAACTATTTGCTATTATAAATCGCAATTTCGAACGTATTTTAATTAAAGTCATCGGAAAAATTACCAATCATGGTTATTCCATTACGGAAAATGGTCAAACGTAAAAACTGCGGTAAATCAAGTATTACAAGCACGAATGAGATATTAAAACCAAGCATGCCAATGCGGACGGAGACTTGGGGTGTCAATATCTCAAAAACGGAGGGTGGTCAAACGAAAAAAAAAAAAAATGGTCAAACATGGTCAAACAAATGGTCAAACGATAGTGTAATAAAAACTTCAAAATTCTAATGATGGGGGGCCAGCTTCACACTAGTCCATATATTAAAATTGCCTATTTCTCCAAAACGAAGGGTGGTCAAACGAAAAAAAAAAATAGGGTCAAACATGGTCAAACAAATGGTCAAACGATGGAGTAATATAAACTTCAAAATTCCAATGATGGGGGGCCAGCTTCACACTAGTCCATATTTTAAAATTGCTTATATCTCCAAAACGAAGGGTGGTCAAACGAAAAAGAAAGATGGTCAAACATGGTCAAACAAATGGTCAAATGATAGCGTAATAAAAACTTCAAAATTCCAATGATGGGGGGCTACCGTGAAGTTGGCCCCCCATGTTGAAAATGTAAAAACCTCGTAAACGGTGGGTGGTCAAACAAAATAAAAAGATGGTCAAACATGGTCAAACAAATGGTCAAACGATGGTGTAGGTAATAAAAAGTTCACAATTCCATTGATGAGGGGCCAACTTCACGCACCTAGAGAAAACTCCGTAATTAATATCGTGTTGTATGGCGAAAGTATTCTCAATCTCTTTCACCCATTATTTCTCCAATTGTTTATAGAAACCTAACTAACAACTTCAATTTTTGTGTGTGATTAGTTTGCACATTAACAAAACCTGAAAACTCGTCCTGAAAAACGTACATACTTAAGTTAGTGCCTCTCCGGAAAAATCACAAACACCAAGGAAGTTGTGAAATAAAAGGTGTAAGTTCAAAATTTAATTTCAACCAAGTGTTAAGAAAAACAAGCAAATAACAACCATATAATACGATCCGATGAAAACCTTCACAAAAAGCTTTCGTTTGATACGGTTTATGTTATATTATTTAGTACTTTGACGGTAATTGAATCTTTTCGGATTTCCGGGATCATATGTTGGGTTATATCTCCGGGAGGTTGAGATATCAAAATTTGGTATATCCACAATTAATTCACCCCTAAAAAGGCACACTGTGTACAAATTTGGGAAAAATCGGTCAAGGACTTTCCAAATTATGAATATATTTTGAACTCAATTATGCCATTTTGAAAACAATTATCATACTCATTGTCGAGAAAAACGAATTATTTAAACAAATAGAATATCTTTAAACAAACATGAATTAACTGACAAATGTTTATAAACATTCCACTAGACTGAAATAATTAGAAGGATCAATTATCTGAAGAATGTACATATTTTCATTTAAGGGTGGTTTAAGGGTATTATGGGGATGGGTTAGGGGCGTCAAATCCATATTAAGTAATCTTAAGTTTGCCCAAACCCCGAACAATACAAAAAATGTCTTCTTTCCATGCATTTTTAACGTCTTTACTTTACTTTATATGGGAAAATGCAAAAGTAAACTTTCCTGGTCTCTGTACATACAATGCATGACACAAGTCATATTGTACTCAGAAACAACGAGAATCAAATGAAATGAAAATCAATGCA
Source organism: Melinopterus prodromus (assembly GCA_964023965.1). Classification (NCBI taxonomy): domain Eukaryota; kingdom Metazoa; phylum Arthropoda; class Insecta; order Coleoptera; family Scarabaeidae; genus Melinopterus; species Melinopterus prodromus. Next base: position 38,846,319 of record OZ030391.1, on the reverse strand, counting down.
AATCAAAATAAAAAAATCAATACAAATTAAAAACTTTCCTATGGTATCACGAGAGTGAAGGCTGCTATAAAATTGCGCGATCATTTCATCATTTACAATAAGTATCATATACATTTGTTTCGTAGAAGTAACTGTTCTTACCAATTACGCCTGAAAGGAATCGCGCACACTATACGCTATTTTGACAACAAACCTATTGTCAAAAGTTTTCGATACATGTTCTTCAGAAGAAAAAAAAAGTTGTTTCTTATAGAGCTATTCCAAAACTAGTGTCCTTTACTAGCGTACATTTAAATCTATAGGTACAGAAATTGTGTCGAATTTCTGCAAAAAACACGGTCAGTATTACATAAGACACTTCTTAACCTTCTAAGGAACGCATCTTGGAAATGGTCAAGTCTTGCATGGCATGCTGTTATTTTTACTATTAAAAAATATGATGTTCAGTTATGTTTTCAAGGTCTAGGGCATGTCTAGGGTAACGGAAAGGTGTACCCAGCACATAAATACGTTATTTCTCTTACGTGATTTTGATATTTTTTTAGACTTATAACGTGAAAACGCCAACTTGTAGTGAACTATGTATAGACATTGTTTGTAGAGATTTAGAAGATTGAGAGATTACCTAATAGAGTTAATTATCGTCGGATTAATAGATGAGATATTGTTAAAAAAGTTAACTTGATCATCTTTGATCGTGATTAACTCGCAACGCAGATACGGCAATGCCCAACCAAGAGTGTATACAAAAATCCAGTTGGGTTGGAATTTTTCCGAAGTTTGCCGTCTTTTTCGACTCATTTGACTGGACTATTTATAAAAACTTTTTTACTATTGGTGTAATGCTGCACTGACAAAGTGTATCCCACATGTTAAGTAACACCTTGTATATAATAATTATTATGTCACAATTATATCTGACATGTCTGTCAGTATAACATAAATAATAAAATTTTGAGTGAACATATGACAGATGAAAGGAAATCCAACAAAAATGGTAAATAATCTTTAGCGCAAATTTTTTCCGTCAATTCTCCACATCGAAATCGAGTAGAATACGAGGTATTGATACAGTTAAATTTAGTAGAAATAGAATGAGATATATAATATTACATTTATTTCAGTATAAATGGTGTAGTTGCACAATTGATTCGCCGATCAATACTAAAAAACGCAAGATAAAAATGTTTAGTTGGACTGGTTAACTAATAGTTTTGCCTCAAAACAAAATTATGGCAGCAAGGCCTCCACCAAGACAAGTAAGTAGGTAAAGTACAAGTACAGGTGTACATCAAATAAGTAGTTATCACTATATTTCCAGAGGCCAGGGCACGGGAAAAACTAGATGTGCCCTGGCCTCTCATGCTCTCCAGAAAAATCATAATTTTGGATACTGAGAGAGATTACAGGAACCGTTTGTTCCTTGAAATGTATCACATTAAGTCGACAGAAAATAGTATCAACTTCAAAACCGACCTAGAGGGACTAAGTAATATCTATTCATACATTATGAGTTTGGATTTCGGGAATAATAGGACCTATGACACCGCCGAAAATAGTTTGGTTTTCTGATGCTTCCTGTTTTGTTATACGTGCGTACTGCGCATGGTTTCGGAAAATCTTCTGCTGTCGTCTTGTCCAGCAGGTCATAGCTCTGAGTAGACCTACTTTTAAAATGGCTGACCGTAGTTTTTAATTTTGTTTGTGTTGACGTGTATGTGTTTCCTATGTTTGTGAGATTTAAATGTTAGACAACACCACGCCGTAACAATGTTGATCACCGTTGATGCCAATCTACATTAATTACATAATTGGAAGTTGTATTTTTACGTTTTTACGTTTTTTGATTTCGTTACGTTGGATGTGTGATAACACGAATATTTGTAGATTTATATATTTATTTGTATCTTGTAGTTTGCCTGAAGAAGAATCTAATCAGATTTGAAATATAGCAAAGATTAAAAGTAATTGCTTAATAGTTTTATTTGATCGACGCCCGACTAAATTATCTAATTTATATATATATATATATATATATATATATCTATATCTATATACTATATAGGGAATATTGTTACGTAAGAGTAATAAATTAAAGTTATTTTTGTGTTCGATTAAAAATTGCATAAAAATATAATGTTAACAACCCGAATTCCTCAATGATTGCGGTGTCTAGCATGGATACCAAACGCCGAGTTTGCACAAAAGGCATGTGAACAACCTCGACGTTTGGTAACCTAATTAATGGCAATGACGTATTTGGACAATTGATATAAATACAGTAACGCGGCGTATCAAGGGAAAATGGTTATTAGTCTATATTTACGAGCGAGACACCCGACACCTGTACGAGAAGGCAGCGACCTGCCTTCTCAGCTGTTTTCTTAGCCTGTTGTGTCGACAATTATACAGTATGTAAAACCAGTGGAAGTTTTATTTACAACCACCCTGGCCTGGACCATTCCCATTAAGAGCTACGTAACATGGTGGAGGCGCAAAATGATCCCAAAGGAGAACAACATCGGCTCATTCAGGTCAGGGTGGCAAGCAACATGGCAGTAAGAGAAGCAACAAAGGAAGAAGATTACGATGAAGAAAGTGTAGAGTTGACTAAGAAGAAGATTATGAAGGGCTCAGCTGCAGATTCCAGTACAATTTTTCCGCCCCGCACCCAAGGAGAAATTTTCTGAAATTTCCCGCTCAACCAGACGGACATTCGCAGACGCCGCTTTGAAAAGCATAGCAGATGTTAGTATTTGTACATTTATTGTTATTATAGTTTAAATGGTTCATGGGAAGATGACGCTGACGTGAGAAGATGTGATTGCCCGTATGGAAGCAGTGATCCGCCCCTGGTTCTCGAAGAGAGGAGGAATGAAAATTGGATCCCACAAACGAAGCGGATGGGTGGTCATCTACAAAAAGCTGCCGACACGTGACGCACCGCTGTACAAGCAAAGGAAAGTCTGTGTACACGGTCGAAGTCGTCTTTAAAGATGTCCCTTAGGTAGATGATCATCGCAATCCTAGAAGAAGACAGAAGGTGGGACGATTCGACAACCAAGGCGGACGTATAAAAATGGAACAAACCACCGACGATGGCGAAAATTGGATCTTCAATACGAATGGGTGGTCATCTACACAAAGCTGCCGACACGTGACGCACCGCTGTACAAGCATAGGAGAGTCTGTGTACACGGTCGAAGTCGTCTTCAAAGATGTCCCTTAGGTAGATGACCATCGCAATTCTAGAAGGAGGAAGATGGTGAGATGATTCAATAATCAGTCCGGTGAACGAGAGCGTGGCAAACCGCATACGTACGTGGGCAATTAGTTTCCGATTTTTGTGTGTGTATTTTTTTCTTGTTTCTTAAACTGTGTTGTATGTGTGTTGTAAGGTTATTTTCTGTTTTTGTTTTTTTTTGTATGTGAAATAATTTTTGAATTCTTGTATGTTCTTTTGCTGTGTAAATTGTATATGTTCAGTGTGTGTCCAATAAAATATTTTTTGTTGGTGTTTTTGCTGCTCCGCTCTGTGGCTATAGATTTTGTTCAAGTTATGGCATTGCTCTGGGACGAGCAATTATTGGCGAGGAGGTTGTTACGTAAGAGTAATAAATTAAAGTTATTTTTGTGTTCGATTAAAAATTGCATAAAAATATAATGTTAACAACCCGAATTCCTCAATGATTGCGGTGTCTAGCATGGATACCAAACGCCGAGTTTGCACAAAAGGCATGTGAACAACCTCGACGTTTGGTAACCTAATTAATGGCAATGACGTATTTGGACAATTGATATAAATACAGTAACGCGGCGTATCAAGGGAAAATGGTTATTAGTCTATATTTACGAGCGAGACACCCGACACCTGTACGAGAAGGCAGCGACCTGCCTTCTCAGCTGTTTTCTTAGCCTGTTGTGTCGACAATTATACAGTATGTAAAACCAGTGGAAGTTTTATTTACAACCACCCTGGCCTGGACCATTCCCATTAAGAGCTACGTAACAATATGACGTAAATATATAGTATATATAGTATATAGTATATTTAAACCGATTAAACCAGTTTCCTATATATATATATATATATATATATATATAAAGGAAGTGAATTCTCGCAGAAATCTGCATACATTAATATGAACATTGGAAATAGTTAATACTAGATGGCGGTATATCTGGGTTCGAATCCCAGGCGTGGCTGTAGTTTTTGAACTTAAAAACTACCGCCATCTAGTATTAACTATTTCCAATGTTTATATATATATATATATATATATATATATATATATATACATATATATATATATATATATAAATTATATTATATATGTAACAAGGTAAATATTTGGGAAAACGGCAAAGTTTTTAGTTTTTTTTAATTTTCAATATTTCGCCTAAATTTTAGGCTTCTTCAGGAAATCTACAAGAAGGAACTTTTTTTTAAACAAGAATATAACAAATTTATCGATACTTACTAAAATAGCTATAGACTATAGGTACACATATAACTTTTTACTTTATCATACGCAGTATGTAAAGTATTGTAATCGTGCCGAAAAAAAAAATTGAGATTTTAGCGGAAATAGGTCTTTTTGGGTCCCCTGAACATTTTTGACCAAGGTACAAAAAAATGTCTGTGTGTGTGTGTGTGTGTGTGTGTGTGTGTATGTGTGTGTGTGTGTATGTGTGTGTGTACCCGTTTTTTGTGGAGACGGTTCCGGGGAAACTACTAAAGGAATCGGGACGAAAGTTCATATTTAGAAGTTTCATGACTAAACTTAGAGCTGAAAAGCTTTTGGTTCAAAAGGGTCCAAAGGAACGGGCTATTTACTCCTAGCATTTTTAAACGATTTTGCAATTGAGCCGCTATTTCTGTAATTTCGTCAAAATAGTTAAATAATAAATTAAAGCAGAGGAAATTTTGAATAATTTATGCCTATGACATTTTTTGGTAAAATTAATAGTTTAGCTGCAAGATCAAATTCTATTTGATCGAGATCGGTCGCATCTGCATTGATATGAAACTTCATAGTAGCCAGGATTTTGACAAATATTTTTTTGTGCTGTCACCACAGAAATGTCTATGGCTGTCACACTCGAAAACAGCTAATTCCTTCCGAGGCTGGGGAGCCGCTATGGAACGTTGCCGCTCTAGTGTGGAAAGTACAAAATTCAAATAAAATAAGATCACAAATTTGATTGTTTGTTGATAACAAATATCAACCCGTTGTTATATCTAATTGTAAAAACGATAAATTGAGAAAATTGTAAATAAAGTATAGCGATGAGTGTAGTTATATTTTAGTATGTTGGTACGGATGTGACATGAACGAATATAAATCTGTCAGAATTTGAATTAGCTTTTTAAACTTGACGTTTCGTAGAAGTGGTATCAACCTAACATTTCCTGTACAGAAATATAACCATTTTTGATTTTTTATAAATACGTTTCATTGTCAACACAAAAAACTGTCAAATCCTGGCTAACTAGTTTAATTTTTATGCAGACACGATTTATCTCAATCAAATAGATTCACATGCAGCTAAACTATTAATTTTATATTTTGTATGATAAAGTCATGTGCCTGGCCACATCAGATTTTTTAAACTTGTGACAAATGTCAAACAAAATACTTCATAACGACATGAAATAAAAATAAAAATGTTATCAATATATCCATGAAAAAATAATAAATCAACCAAAAAATTTTTTAACCCTTAAAAGATTTCAATAATGTTAATAAATTTTTATAAATTATGCTAACATTTTCCACGTCTGTTTTAAAATTACAAGTATTTAATTCATTAATAAATAACATTTCCAAAAAATTTCTATTTCGTTGATTTTTACAAACACCTAAAATTTTAATATTTTCAAAATCAAATTTGTGGTTGTTTTTAAAAACATGTTGCGCTAATGCACATCTTAATTTGGTAGTTTTGATGTCCGACTTATGTAAAGAAATTCTAGTTTTTAAATAGTTGCCAGTCTGACCAACATAAAATAGATTACAACCAGAACAAGGAATAGAATAAACAATACCAGAATTTAAAGCCAAAGGTGTTTTATCTTTAACAAAAGAAAAACAACTATTAATTTTTAACAAATTATATTTTGCAAATTTAATATTATTACTTTTTAAAATTTTTGTTAAACTCGATGTTAAACCCATTATATATGGAATTTTTAAAAACAAAGGAGGTTGCTGAGGCAAGGGAACATTATAATTATGAATTGACCGAGAACCAAATAATAAACGATTAAGTAAATTTTTAGGAAAACCATTATTCAAAAATATCGAAAACAAAATTTTTAAATTTTTCTGTCGAAATTTGGAATTGCAGATTTTTTCTATTCTATTTTTTAATGCCAAAACTGTGTTAATTTTTTGATTTATTGAATGATATGAGAAAAAATTAATATATCTACCTGAATTTGTAACTTTTCTAAACCAATCTAAAACCAAAATATTTTCATCTGTTCTAATAATATTTATATCTAAAAAAGAAACACTAAAATTATTTTCTTTTTCAACAGTAAATTGAATATTTTTATTAAAGCTATTAAAACAAACTAAGGTTTTTTCAATTTGGTCCTCGGGCAACGCACAAATAATATCATCAACATATTTGTGAATTAGTGAAAAAGTGAACGGTAATTTTGGGATAATATCATCTAAAAGTTTATCCATAATAATTTTGGCCAAAATTGGAGAAATTGGAGAACCGATAGGAGTTCCGTCAATTTGAGAAAAAAATACTCCATCAAAAGAAAAATAATCATTATTAAAGATTAACCTAATCATAAAAAAATTAAAAATTTATTAATTGAGTTTAAATTATATTATATTATATTATATATATATATATATTTATATATATATATATATATATATATATATATATATATATATATATATATGGGACGTTCTTTCTCAAACGGAACAAAGCTCTGCCCAAAGTTCCTTTTGATTGATTATAATGATTTTGGGCAAAACATTTTTGTTTTTTAATCCTATTTCTGGGCCCGTTGGGCCTTTTTGAAAATTTTCAAATATGGGCTCAATATGGCGGCTAGAAATCCAAGATAAATCAAGAGGTCGGTTTAAAAAATGTATAGAAAAAGAAATACGCCTCCGATCTCGTTATTTTTTGGCTTAAATTGTTGGTAATGGATCAGTCTAAAAAGCTGATATGGTAGAATGGTGAAATGCAATATGGCGGATCCAAGATGGTGGACTAGAAACAATAATCAAACGTTTTGCGCCAAATTAGGTTTGAAGGTATTTAGGTGGGAGGTTTGGGGTCGCTGGTCACGAATCCGTAGTTACCTTTTCGGAATTCAAGATGGCGGATTCAAGATGGCGGGCGAAATTTTAAAAAATCGACCGTTTTACACCAAATTGGTTCTTTATTGGTGTTTTTGGTGTCACTGATTACGAATTTAATACTAGATTTTTAAAACTCCAATAATAAAGATGGCGGATCCAAAATGGCGGACGGAAAATTTTGCAGCTCTATGATGAGGATTAGAAGATTAACAGGGTTTAGACACTTTAGACTGTCTTTCTATGTATGAAGCCCGCGTTACTTTTTTATACTGTTATAATTTTTTTTGTTATTTAAAACAATATTTTTCTTATATTTATCTTATTTTTATAATTCTCTTGGTTAGCACTAGCAGACAGAGTACCAGCCGATGTACCGTAAAACTGCCATGAATTTAAAACTTAATACGTTCCATTACTTTCAATACGCAAAATTCACTTTTCAGTTGCGCTTTTTTCGTCATTGGCCCTATTATTTTGACTGTATAATTGCTACTTGCCGCAGGTTTTTATGATTCCGACGCGCGTAGAATTTACGGGTTGTACACTGTTAAGTTCGCGTTTCTTCTTCTGTGCTTGACACTTGGTCCGACCCGAGTGTCACATTAGTAGACTTAGCTTATTTGGAAACGAAAACGTGAAACATTTTTTGGTAAAATTAATAATTTAGCTGCAGGAGCAAATTCTATTTGAACGCAATTGCTCGCATCTGCATTAGAACTAGTTTGATAGATATTTTCTTCCGTAATCTGTTTTATTTTATTGACAGTATTGTCAGACCATCAGCGTTTGACACTGCTGTATAGTATGGTTATGTGCCTAACCACATCAGATTTTTTATTAATAAAGATAGATCGAGGATAAATTCCGCCCAAATTCTTAATAATTATACTGGTTGGAACCGCCATCACGAAACGGTGGTGAAGAACGTGATATTGGGGAATTTCTTCTTCGCCCAATTGAAAAGTTGAGCAGAATTTAGAATATAATCATTTCCTTTGTCTTGTAAGCTAGCCCGTGTTGCTAGATTCTTTAATATTGCGGCAAGTCCGTTAACACACCCTTTTCCATGTGCTGTAGCATTATTATGCCACTCTGCCTCAATGCCAAAGTCTTCTTTGTGGTGCACTAAATTAATCATTTGGCACCGATTTTTAAAGTGTTGCTTTGCTCCATCTGATACATAGATAATTCTTGTTATCTGTGGACATTTATGTAGTATTGCAGGAACTAGATGTACTTGTGATAAATACACAGCCGTAGGATCATGAGTTGTGCATTGGGACACCACTATAAAACTGAAGTGTTTAACTTCATCGCCTTCTTTGTAGTTAAGAACAGCACCAAATATAGTACATTGATCGTTGTTATAATGGAATTGTTGGGCAGCGTTCTGAGCGACATATGCATAATTCTCTGAATAATCTATCTCCAAGACTGCCTCATTTTGTTTAATATTCTTCTTCAGATCACTGATGAATTGTGATTGTTTCTTGGAAATGAAATGATGCGGAATCAATGTTTGTAAACTGTGCGATATTTCAGGAACGAAATCATGTACAGTAAGGCACTCCTTTTTTAGAGTGCACCTGTCGGTCGCCTGCCAGATACTAAATATAATTTCATGGACATCATTTTCCAGTAGTACTGATGTGATGTACTCTTGAAAATCTGATAGTTTTGGACACTTTTGACATATTCCTAGGTGACAATCGATTTTGGGGTTTCTGCAAAGACAATAATTGATACAATCAGCATAACCTTTCAGTTCATAGTTGTATCCTTTTGTTAGCTCAATCAAATTAGAAGCAAGCATCGAACCTTGCCTTAAAATTTTGGTGTATTACACATACACAGACACTGTGTGTACCTCTGGCTCCTGCTATAACACACCAATTAGGCCGTAGATCTGCGAACTTACTAAAACTTATGGGCATTTGTTCGTGTTCCTCCTTGAATTTTCGATACAAAACCTTTATATCCGATAAAAGCAATCGTTTGGGAACACTGATTATATTATTGCCTTCTCTGATTTTGACGACATCTTTTTTGTTTGGCATTACGCGACTATTTGTACCAGAGTTATAATATTCCACAACTTTGTGCACAGTACTCTCAGGTAACGACTTGCCTCTTTTTGGATTAGGAGTTGCTAAAACACCTGATTCATGTCTTAAGTCTCTTCCCTTCTTAGCCAACCTTATGGACACATTAAACTCCCCTACAATATCTCGCAATGTCCAACAATCTGGCAATATTGTCAAAATTGTCACTCTTAGTGGATCGTTTTTTGGAAGAGAAGAAAACTTTTCTTTTGTCCATCTATAAGTTGTTCCAATTTATCTTGCCTTGATAAACATTTTCTTTTTGGTTCAGGACCTTCATACTTCTCAGGTTGCGAAATCCTATCATCAATTGAAGCATTTGATGAGTCGGCTGAATTTATGTAGCACTCCTTTCGACAACTTCCACAAATTAAAGCATTCACAGGAAAATGTATGTGCTTAGAAAGGAATCCTGCTGAAACTCGGCGCAAGTCTTTTCCTCTATGTCCTTCTTTATCAAAGGGATTACAACATCTATCTATCCGGAAACGATGCATTTCTGGTGATTGCAACATTGCTTCACTAAAACCGTAATCTGTGACTAAACGCGTCAAAGTAAAGTATTTGGCAGATCTGTTTGTTTGCCGTCGGTTGCCGAGCGACCAATGTTAATAGTTGCGTCTGAGCGCCTGCTTGAGCTACATTTCGGTCCTGGTACGGGCTGAAATTACGCTAATATACACGAAAGTAATATTTAAACGGGCAATAACGTCCCCGTTTTCGTTTCAAAATAAGGTAAGTCTACTAATGCGACACTCGAGTCGGAACCATAAATACCTGCGGCAAGTAGAAAATATACAAAAAAAAAATAATGTGAAAAGGTCGATTTCTAAAAATTTCGCCCGCCATCTTGAATCCGCCATCTTGAATTCCGAAAAGCTAAATACTGATTTGTGACCAGCGTCCCCAAACATCCCACCTAAACACATCCAAACCTAATTTGGCGCAAAACATTTGATTATTGTTTCTTGTCCACCATCTTGGATCCGCCATATTGCATTTCACCATTCTACCATATCAGCCTTTTAGACTGATCCATTACCAACAATTTAAGCCAAAAAAGAACGACATCGATCGCGTATTTCTATTTCTATAACTTTTTTAAACCGAGCGTTTGATTTATCTTGGATTTCTAGCCGCCATTTTGAGCCCCATTTTAAAATTTTCAAAAAGGCCCAACGGGCCCAGAAATAGGATTAAAAAACAAAAATGTTTTGCCCAAAATCATTATAATCAATCAAAAGGAACTTTGGGCAGAGCTTTGTTCCGTTTGAGAAAGAACGTCCCATATATATATATATAAATAAATAAAAAAATTAAGTATATTTGAAATGAAAATAGAAAGCAAAACGGTTGGATGTGTTAGGTTCTAGGCATTATCACGGTGAAATACTCTCTCTTATACGGTGCTGCCTGAAGAAAATGCTGCTTTAAGGTCACTTTGAACTTTTTAATAGACTTTGATTTCAATTCCGTTGGTAGTGCATTGTAGGTTTTCACGTTTTCAGTATGGTTTCCTGTCCTTGCCAATCTTGTAAAGGCACGTGATTAAAGGGAGTAGATCCCAGTTTCGTGTCATGTAGTCGTGAGCTACTGGTTTTGGGTATTGTGGAGAGGCACTGAAGGAGATGAGAGGCTTGGCCTGTAAGGATGCTGTGTTTCTGGAAAAGCGGCTTACAGTGTGTTAACGGAGTTGCACCAGCAAGAGCTCTAAGAGCGGCTTTTTTATATTTTAAAATTGTTGCAGTGTATGCACTGTAGCCTCAGGTCTCCAACGCATCCGTCATTCTTGTGTGAAAAGTGGGAAGTACCCAAGTTTTGCAACTTCATACTCAAACGTCTTCTCAATTCTGCGTATTTAATTTTTTCCAAGGGTCTCAATATGATAATACCATGCTAAACGAGGATCAATGTGAAGACCTAGGAAGTACACGACAGGGCCTGGTTGCTCCCATATATCCATCTTGAAAGTAATTTCTTCGTTTTTTTTGGCCATTTAAATTTTTTAATAGTGTTTTTGGCAAACCATCCCTTTGCCTTTGCAATATTCGCTTTTCATGTTTGTTTGCAGCTCTGTGTTGCTGACGGGCGCTATATTAATGAGTATCGTCTGCATAAATAATTGTAGTACAGTTTTGGGCATGATGGCAGGTCATTGGTATAGATAATAAAGAGTACTCCTCCTGCAGACTGCTTTGCGGGACACACACCATCGTGTATCGAAAAGATATTGCTATTCCGTTTTTAACCACTTGTATTAGTGCGAGATCCGGTATAATAAATATATAGCCTCTGTTATTTAATGATAATACAGAATATATGCTAGATAATATATACATTAACACATCACAAATAGGTGGCCTAGGTAAATCACGGTAAATCACATAACCTCAAACCTTCCGAGAAAAATGCGAGAAATCCATTTTTTGTGAGTTCATAGTTTTAATTCTTTCATAAATAATTTCATTTTGACGAAACTTCAGAAAGTACATTATTTATATCTTAAATATTCACAAATTGTTTATGAAAAAAACCACCAAAGTAGTTAAAACAGTCATAACATAAATACAGTAGAAACAGTACTTTAATGAATAATAATAATAAATTACAAAAATTAATATTGTACCCCGCCTCTGATACCAATGCAATGTAATACCGCTTTCGAAGTCGCAACCATCGCACCCTGGCCAGCGAGGGCGCAGGTGCCCCCTTCCACTACGTGGCGACATACGACCTTGACAGAACAATATAAAAGACGGCACGCAACCCTGGAATATGAGACAGCGGCACATTTCCTGGGCAAAGATGCGACTGCTCTATTTCAGTGGAACTGTCTTCTAAGTTATTTAAATCTAGCACTAATTTACCAATATTTCAGTGCTCAAGTTATACGCACAATTGCTTCTCTTGTACTGATTCTTCGATATTCAACTGAAATATATTTTCTCGTCAAAACAAAATTATTTATGCGATAATTAAAACTAAAAAATACTAAAGAAATGGATTTTACGCATTTTTTCTCGGAAGTTTTGAGGTTATGTTATGTAGTAACCTCTCCAAAAATTGTAATTTTTTTTTTCAAGATCTACAACTTTTGTATTGGGTAGTTTTTGATTCTAAGACAAAAACTGATTATTTTGCTTACTTATCTAAAGTTTATTATTTAAATTTAATGGTTATTGCATTAGTGTAGAGATGAGAGACAGATTATTTTGTATTTTTTTCGTACAATTCCGTACAAATTTAAATAAATTATGAACAATTTCTGATGAATTCATTGTTGCAAAAGTCGTCTGTCAGTTTCTTCAATTTTTGAGCTAGTTGTAAAATACTGACTATTATTTTTATTATTGCATCAATAAGTACATAAGAACACGAATTTCTTAAAAAACTGATTTTCATTGGAAAAACTAAATATCTCACAAACTTCTCGTTTTTGCATGTAAAACAAAATTAGCATTATTAAAACCATAAAAAATTCCAAAATTTCATCAAAATTGAATTATTGTTGCAATAATGAACAATAAAAAACAAACAAAAATGATTTTTGCATTGGAATTCGCATTTACTCGGAAATTTTGAGGTCAGTAAAAAGTGACCCTTATGAATGTTGTGGATTTTTTTATTATTTACAATTTAGTATAGGACATTTTTGAATAAAGCGTCAAGTTTCGTTGGAAAACATAATAATATATTTTGCACCCGCTTTCAACCCTCCAAAATAAACATTATACCACCCCATGATCTGCATTTAATTTTTTTACTTTCGCTATGAGCCCCTTTACTGTTTCCAATGATTAAAGTCCTGTCTACAATTAATACCGGTTTGGGCTTCTAATTTGGCAGTTAATTTGTCTGCACAATTCAATCTTCGCAGAATGATTTCCTCAAGATTTTTTTGAAATGGCTGGTAGTGTTGCGGTTGGCCGGTAGTTTGGCATTCCAGCACGTTCCTTTTCTTGTAAACTGCGATTACTCTTGCAATTTTTAGCGAATCTGGGAAGATTCCTTATACCAGTGCTCCGCAACTGACTCCCGCTGGCCTTCTCCCGTTCACGGAAGTCGCATATCTCCGTCCCGCACGCACTGTGCCGCGGCACAGTGCTTGCGGAGCAGTGCCTTATACGATACATCTATTGAAGATGTCTGCGAGAGGATGTAATATTTGCATTTCTGCTAATTTAAGTGTTGGTGTACTTAAACCGTATATGTCCTGAGTTGGTTTAGGTCTCATCGAATAAATTATACTCATCACCTCTACTGAGTCATTTGGGCCGAAGAAAATGCACTTATGGCACTGTACATCTTCAGGGATTGTATTGTATGAATTTAGGATCACGTTTGGATGTTGTGTGTAAAACTTCTGCTTCTGGGTGTTTGGTCTTTTTCTGTCTTCCCGTTTCTTGGTTTATGGGGAGTCATATGATTTTTGATTTGTTCTCGGCATTAGCAATAGATTTTGTTTTGCAGCTTGTATTTTTTCTCGGCACGATTTATATAAAAGCATTCGTATGTAGTTCCTAAGGAGTAGGAAGCTATTTGCGTCTCCTTTGGTGTCGTGTGTTCTGCTTACCAATTTTCATGTTTTGCGTATTTATTGTAATTTGCTGTGTCTGCCTACCGAAAGGGAAAGGCTATGTTGTGGTGCGTGCCCAGGGTATATACAAGTTTGTCCACCATTTTGTTGGTACCTTCTTCGTTTCTGAGAATTTGCCATTCTTCCTTCTGTAGCAATTCATCAATTTGGCTTTATTTTGTGGTGTATATTATTTCTTAGGTTGTGTTTAAAGTTGTTAGCTGGGTTACCAGTTGGTATCCAATATTTAGGCTTTGTTGTTCCCATAATGTGGATCAATTCCTTTCGCTGTTGCTTCTTCAAGATCGGCGAAGATGTTGTTGATTCATGATTTTGCTTCCTTGACAATTCTGGTAGGTTGATTGATAGTTTGCTTTCGGGCACAGGAAGACATCAGGTTTTATAGTGTGTTTGTATTTAAATTGTCTGCATTGAGCTTGATGTTCGTATCGCCGGTTATTAGTTAGTATTCGTGAATCTTGGTCGTTGGTTTGGAGGATTTGGGTCAGACCAGCCTCCAGGACTGTAATGAAGTTGTTGATGTTTCCAGCTGGAGGTTTGTGTATACACACTACGGTAATGTTTTAAATGGGTAGGTGTACTCCTACCATTTCGCACTATTTCTCTATCTAGGTCTCCTTGACAAATTCTAATTCGGATGCTTCTATTTCTTCGGGCACAAAAATACATGCACCTCCGTGTGATGATTTGGTTCGGCAGAAGTAACTTACATACCGATATCCCTGGGGTTGATAGAGGTTTGCATTGTCGGTTGTCATCCAGTGTTTGGACACACATATGATGTTGGCTCTCTTGATTTCGGATGTTATTTGCGGCGCCCGTGTCTTGTTGGTTATGCATTGATTGGTAGCCATAAATGTGACGCTTTGGTGGTGTTCATATTTCTTGAAGTTGAATCTTTGTATTCCCACAATTTCTGACCAATATCCTGTGACGTATAGTTTTTACTTCTTTGTTCGCTTTGTTCTCCACAGTTACTTTTCCTTCACAGTTACTTTTTTATTTCGGAATTCTTTGTTGCTCATGATGTATTGTGCAAATTTGTGTTCAGTGGCATTCTTCTTAATACGGTAGGGGTATATCAATACGTTCTTGTCTGTTCCCCTGAATTCCTCATTTGTCTTTGTTTTGTTCTTATTTTTTCACATTCATGTGTGGTTTTTGTACACTGGTTTTAATAATACTTATTGGTTCTGTCAATGCAGTGCTCTCCGTTGATGTGCCGCCGGGGGATAACTTTGATAAATTGTCTCTTTGTTTCCTTTTTCCTGAGTGTCTCTTTTGATATAGAGCTCTTTGATGAGTTGACCTTTTGCTAGGATTGCCTGATTGTTGGCTTCGATTATTTTAGTGTATAGGGTCCTATTTTGCAGCAATCAATTAATCCAACACTTACGATGTTGACATCCTTCCATGATCTGTCCTTGCAGCCAATATGGAAAGCTTCACCACATACTACACAAATAACAGTCTTGCAACACTTGTAGAACACCTCTTCATTATCCGCCATTTTGTAACCGCCATATGTAGTTTCCTACATATATCTGTACCTACGTAAACTTTACTGGAAAACTATGATGTTGTTTCCGATAGTTGTCGATACGCTAAAAAGTAATAATAATTGATAACTAATGGATTAAAACAGAATTAATAGAATTAAAGTCCTTAATGTATTTTTATAAGCAAAATATCAAACAATTAAAAAGAGCTTTAAATGAAAAAAATTAAGACAGCAAGGCATACATTTCGATGGAACGTAGGTAAGCCATAAAATATACATAAAGGAGATAAATTAGAGAAATTATCAACCATGCCCCTCAGTGCCGTATAGGATATATGTCGTAGACAAAAGACTTTTGTTTTAGGCAAATAGCTTTATAGACTTCAGTAATATACATTAAAAGCTATTTGTCTAGGCAAATGGACTTTCGTAAACTGTTGTCCAGTAAATCCAATAGCTTCTGTTATCAATGCAATAAAATTATGTGATGTTTTTATAATACGTGCATGATTGTGTAAATTCCAAACCCAGTGAAAGTATACCAGAAAAGAAGCAAACTTCGGAAAAAATCCAACCCAGCTGGATTTTTGTTTCCACCTTTGGTTGGGCATTCACGGTTAAAGATGACAGTATTGACTTTGTCAACAATATCTTGCTTTCTATTCATCAGACGACAATGCTATCTATTAGGACATCTGTAAATCTTTTAAATCTCTACAAAAAATGTATACACATAGTTTTACTACGTTTTGGCGTTTTCACGTTATAAGTCTTGAAAAACATCAAAAGCACGTAGAAAAGCAACGTATTGATATGCTGGGTACACCTTTCCACTACCCAAGTCATTGAAAACATGATTGAACATCATATATTATAATAAGTAAGAACTAGTAAGATAATTATCTTCAGCCGTGCTGAAGTTAAAATACCCACCACCGTAAAATATATTTAAATAAAGTTAACCGATTTTGCCCATTCACGAACTGTCCTTACTTTTTAAGAGATAAGCTTGTATACTAAATTTCAGATAAATTACTTCAAAATTACGGCAGTTATCGTGTACACAGACGGACAGATAGGCGGACATTGTGGCAAACTTAATGTACCCTCACCAGAGTAAAAGTGGGGGTATAAAAATAACAACATGCATTTAAGCCTTGCCCATTTCCGAGTTTTGTTGTAATATCAAAGTTGTTTTGCGGAATTGCAACACATTTTCTGTAACTATGTATCTAAATACATATACGCTAGTAACGGACACTAGTTTTGGAAAAACCCATATTTTTCTGCTGAAGAACGGCCAACTTTTGAAAATACGTTTATTGTTTTTTTTATCATTGAATATGGTAGTCATTTAAATTCCCCTGGATTTTTTTGGTACTCGGGAGGTGACCCCTATGTATGTGTATAATGCTGCTCTCACGTGTAGGTGATTCCTTTAGTTGTATACAGTAAGAACGGTTACGTACGAAAAAAAAATGCATATTATATTAAATATAGATGATTAAAAGATTCCAATTTTATCCCAACTGTCACTCTCGCTAGGCCTTAGTCTTTATTTTATACATGTAATGTAATGAATAGGAAATGGATGCCCTTCCTCTGTCGCGTGTGATGTTGTCGCGTGTCACCTCTATGTCGCAGGGAAAGCTGTTCTTTCACGTGTCACAGGTGAACATATTCACCATATACAGTAAGGAATCGAGGAACAAGGTGTAGCACCAGCTCTCTGATTCGAGGATGTTATATATCTTGACTAGAACATTCCAGGTTGCCTGTTGCTTGCATCATCGGCCTGATCGAAAACCATATTGTTCTTCACAGAGGTCGCTATTTCCCTCTAAAAATCCCTCCATTATTGATGCAATCAAAGCTTCCATGATCTTGGAGAATGCCGGAAGAATCGAGATTCGACGGAACGGTTCATTTTTGGGTCGCTTTTTGTACACAGGCGTTATTCGTGCGATTTTGAGTTGATTGGAAAAAGTTTCTGACTGTACATTTGTTAAATATATGCGATCGTACATCAGATAGCACAGGAGTTATATGTTTAAGGATTTCTGTGTCCATGTCGTAGTGGTCGCTAGATTTTTTCCGTTGCAATGTTCATGCTAGTTTGTCAATTTCCCGCGCAACGGTTGGGAGAAGAAAAAATGTTGTCACTCTTGGCTCCAAATAAGTTGACATGTGTTGTATTTTGGTTAGGAGCTGTATCCAGTGATTAAGCTGTTCTGTAGATGTTGAGATCTTCTCTTGATGCTGTCTGCTCGCTGCTGGCACCTCCTTTCTTCCTTCCCGTAATTTGGTTTATTTTTCCCAGACCAATCTTGATTTATTCTGGGGTCTTTCTATTTGCTCCGTGTGTTATTTTTTTCTGATCATCACAAGACATAGACATCACAAGATGGAAGGTCTTCTAGAATTTAAAGATACCGGATAGTTCTTCATCATTCGGGTTCATGCTAATGGAATCTGTCATAAGGTCTCGCGTCTCTGTAATTTTTCCTGAGTAGAGCATCTTAAGGAGAGATAGTATTTCTTGTAGGTACACATCGTGTTAGAGTTCATCCTGGAGTGTCCTATAAAGTACAGTGCGGTTTAGTTGATTTATTATGCTTTGTCGGTTCGGTTTTATCATCGTAAGTATCGTGTAGATAGTTACTACAATTATTTCGGGTTCATGATCAGAAATATTACCAATTATGTTGTTATGATTTTGTAGTTATCGGCATTTGTGAATATGTTGTCTATCATTGCCCTTCCCCTCGTTGCATGAAATTGTCTGATGCAATCCGAGTTAGCCATCGGACAGAGAAGCTGAGTTGATTTACCCGACGCCTCCGCCAAATTGACATTAAAGTCTCCACAGATGACGATAGTTGCATCTACTAAGGCCTGGTGCCCACATCAGGTTTTAAGCGAACGGTAAAACACTGTTTTAAACGCAGCGAGCCCGCAGCGGCGGCGCAAAAGTCAACGCATACTTTCCCGTTAAATAACGTCAGTCGCCACTAGAAATGGATGTATATCGCGTCGAAAAAGAAAATTGAGATATTAGCGGAAATATGTAATTTTGGGTCCCCTGAACATTTTTTACCAAGGTACAAAACATGTTTGTGTGCGTGTGCGTGTGTACCTGTTTTTTTGCGACGATTCCGAATAAATTACTAAAGGTATTGGGACAAAACTTAGAGCTGAAAGAAGTTTTGTTCAAAAGGGACCAAAGGAACTGGAGGTTTTTTATCATACGATGTACGATAAAGTAACAAAGTGGGTATTACATAGCCACTTATTAACCTTCTGAAGGCCATATCTCTCCAAGTTTATTTGCATGCTGTTGTTTTTCTTATTATAAAATATGATGCTCAATCATATTTTCAATGACTTGGATAGCGGAAAGGTTTACTTTAGAAATAAATACTTTGTTTCTCTTACGTGCTTTTGTCGTTTTTGTAGACCAGGGAGTCTACTCTCGTCATTTTTTTGAAGCGAATGCGGTTCCCCTGTGGTACGTATCTAGGAGGAAGCTTGCTTGTCGCTAACAACAATAACGCACGCGCCACGCCAATTTGCTTGTCGCTGACAACAATAAAGCACGCGCCACGCCCATTTGCTTGTCGCTAATAACAATAACGCACGCACCACGGTCATACGTTCCAAACACAGGTCAACCGCCGATATCCCCACTCTGTCCACCAAACCCTTCGAGATGTCCCGCATTCGCTTCAAAAAGATGACGAGAGTAGACTCCTGCGAGTCTGCTCTCGTCATCTTTTTTAAGCGCATGCGAGATTTCTCGAAGGTTAGGTGAGACGGGGTGGGGATATCAGCGGTTCCCCTGTGGTACCTATCTATGAGCAAGTTTGCTTGAACAATTACGCACGCGCCACGCCTATTTGCTTGTCGCTAACAACAATAGCGCACGCGCCTCGCCCATTTGCTTGTCGCTTAGAAGAATAACGCACGCGCCACGCCCATACGTTCCAAACACAGGTCAACCGCCGATATCCCCACTCCGTCTCACCAAACCATTCAAAAAGTCTCGCATTTGCTTCAACAAGATGACGAGAGTAGACTTCCTGAGAGTGAGACGGAGTCGGAATATCGGCGGTTGACCAGTGTTTGGAACGTAGGGGCGTGGCGCGTGTGTCATTGTTCTTAGCGACAAGCAAATGGGCGTGGCGCGTGCGTTATTGTTCTTATCTCTCGCCTCACGCTTGGTTGGTACCAGGACACTGCTTGTTGGGGATTTTAATGCACGCGATTTTTCGGATAATGTGGACTCCCCAAGAGCGCGTTCGTTGCAGAGATTTTGCGATTTTCTTGATTTGAAGCAACTCAATACCGTATACAATTTTGATGGCAAGCAGCTTGATCTTGTTCTGTCCAACGTGATATGCAAAATGACGGTGGAGCATGACGGTCAACCGTTTGTGCCCGAAGACTCCTATCACCCCGCTCTGAATGTTTCTTTCGATATAACTGTACGTAGCAACTCAGCTGTCTTTCCAGTTGCGGATAACCATCGCTATAACTTTCGTCGAGCTGACTTTGTCACATTATACGCCCGGCTCTTGGAGGTCGACTGGAGTTTCCTTGAGGCGGTTGATCAGGTTGATGCTATGGTGGAGTCTTTTTATGACTGTCTTCAGGGCATTATTGATGCGTCTGTTCCTATCTACACCACTAGACATGTTAAATTTCCATTTTGGTTCTCCGCGGACATAATAAAAAACATAAAAATGAAAGAGTACTACCGCAGGAAGTTTAGAACCACAAATGAAGTCTATTATCTGAATCATTACCGACGATTACGTTTGGAAGTCAAAACTAAAATTAAACAATCTTACGACACTTACATTTCTCGCGCACAAAATGATATAAGATCTGATCCCCGGGAATTTTGGAATTATGTTCGGATGAAAAAAGGTACATCTAGGATACCAGCGAGGCTAACTGATGGATCTCGGGAGTATGATGAACCCTCAAATATTGTCAATGCTTTCGCTGAGTTCTTCTCTGAAGTTTACCGACCTCCTTTAGAAGTTGTTGACAATGCGGTGTTTTCGCCACTTCCGTCTTTTTCCATGGGTACAGTGGAAGAGGATCAATTGATATTAATTATGAGCAAACTACCTAATAAGTTCACAGCTGGTGAGGACCAATTGCCCAGTTTTTTTGTACGTGACGCTAGATGGGTCCTCGCTGTGCCTCTGACAATGATCGTTAACCGCAGTATTGCGACATCTACTTTCCCAACAAGGTGGAAGCGTGCCAGAGTTACTCCTGTGTTGAAGAAGGGCGATTCTTCCCTGATATCTAACTACAGGCCCATCTCCATACTCTCGAATTTTGCCAAGATATTTGAGCAATTGATATCGACCAACATATACAACAACGTCCGGTCATTCCTGTCACCTCACCAGCACGGATTCATGCGTAAGCGCTCAACAGTCTCCAACCTTGCTTCGATCACACAATTTATTTCGGAGGAGCTTGATGGGGGTGGCCAGGTAGATGTAATATACACTGATTTCAGGAAAGCCTTTGATACCATAGATCATGGCGTTTTGTTGTCCAGACTCGGCGCATATGGCTTGTCTCCTTCTTTTGTCGACTTGATGGGGTCGTATCTTAGTGGAAGAAACTGCTGCGTTTTCTACAAGGGTCATTCGTCGCAAGAGTTTTTGCCAACCTCGGGTGTTCCACAGGGCTCCAATCTTGGTCCTTTACTTTTCAACATATACATTGACGACCTCATCAGCACCCTGACCTGCAGTACACTTGCCTATGCTGATGATCTGAAAATCTTCACCACCATCAATTCGCAGGAAGACGCTGGGCTTTTGCAGCGAAATTTGGAGCGGATTCATGATTGGAGTCAAAGAAACGGTCTCACACTCAGCATCGATAAGTGCAGTTACGTTTCATATACTAGAAGACTTCGACCAGTAACAACTTCGTACTCGGTCAATGCAGTGGTGCTCCAGAAGCTGGATAGCGTGCGTGATCTGGGTGTGACATTTAGCTGTGATCTTGACTTTAAATCCCATATTGAGACTATGTGTGCCCAAGCTTCTCGAACCTTGGGTTTTATCATAAGGACCATGGAGAGAGCTACCGATCCGGAGATCCTCAAGACGCTTTTTTATGCACTTGTTGTTTCGCGACTGGAATATGCGTCTGAGATCTGGTGTCCAATCTATGCGTGTCAACAGGTGTCCGTGGAGAGGGTGCAGCGCCGTTTCCTGAAGTTGCTTTCCTTCAGACTCGATGGTAATTATCCAACCCGAGGCTACGATGGAGAGGCGTTACTGGGTCGTCATAACATGACATCGTTGTATGACCGAAGAGTTCGGAGGAGTGTGACGTTTTTGACCAACTTGTTAAATTATGAGGTGGACTGTTCGTTCCTACTTTCGCGGGTGAATTTTCTAGTGCCGCGTGTTGGTGCTAGGTATGCTGCAACCTTTTACATTCCTCGCTGTAGAACGAACCTTCTCAGGAAGGCGCCGATGGTTCATATGTGTAGGAACTACAACGACACTGACCGGAATTGATGTATTTGAAATTTTTTATGTCTATATATATGTATATATATATATATATATATATATATGTTTTTGTTCATTTTGTTCTATTTACAATGTTTTCTATTTTCTTATGTTATTTTCTATCCTATTATGTTACTTTCTTACTTATCTATATATTTCTAATCATTGTCCTGTAAAGGTGCGCTGCTGGACAATAAAGATTATTATTATTATTATTATTATTATTATTATTATTATTAGCAACAAGCAAACTTGCTCCTAGATACGTACCACAGGGCAACCACTGATATCCCCACTCCGTCTCACCAAACCAGTCGAAGAGGCTCGCATTCTTTTCAAAAAAATGACGAGAGTAGACTCCCAGACCTATAACTTGAAAACGCCAACTCGTACTGAACGATGTATAGACATTTTAGAAATAGTAATTTGACTGGTGTATCAAACATAGCGCCTCAGACTTTCAATAAAAATAAAATTAAACTGAAAGATAAATAAATTTAAATTTATAACAGTAATTCATTCACACTCAGTGCTATTGTTATTCTTACTGTTATTTATTCATTTACACCCTACATTTGTATTCATATTTACTCTCATATCCAAATTGATTGCTCTCTGTGACATGTGTACAATTGGTTGTGTCAGGGGCACCCAGTATAAATAAGACAACAAAAATTGCATAGGCAGGTCCACCAAGCCAGAGGCCGCCACCCCCATCCGCTGCCAGGGCGCAATCACCCACTAGACTACCAACCGCACCACAGAGGGCGCCCACTGTTAATCGGCCGTCTGCTAGACAAACTCCTAGAGGTCCCCCATCAGCAGTGGTCAGGGATGACTTAGCCGCCTGTAAATACTGTAATCGACGCTTTGCTCCAGATCGATTACAAATCCACGAGGATATTTGTGCGAGAACAGGAAAAAAGAAAAGAAAACAATACGATGCTTGGAAACACAGAGTTCAGGGTACTGAACTCGAACCCTTTGTTAAGCGGAATGTCAAGGGAAAGGTGAGTCCATTCTTAGATTATCTTGAAGATTTTAGTTTTTGTTGCATATTCTCATTAGTTTCGTGTTTTGAATTAATCCTTAATATTATTGTGAGTGAGTAAAAAACTATTTACAACGGAAACTAACCAATGGTAATAAAGCACGTAAAAGAAAGACATGAAATAAACGGTAAAATCAAGTGCGTCAATAGTATATTATAATACTAGTGGATCTGCAGATCGCCAAGTGGGGCGTTATCGATATATAATATACCGTAGGTACTAGTAAAATTATGCATTCGTTACGCTACTTCCAACGAATAACCAATAAAATAATCCCTGACCAAACGCATGTTGTATAAGTGACCAAACGTGGTGGTTAAAGTGGTTAGAGAAACAATGGTTAGAGAGAAACAAGGTCATTATGAAAATTGGGTAGACATTTAAGAACTACCTTAAATACATTTGCCTTATCGGATTCCTAGCAAGAACATGTCCGGTTTCATTTGATATTGCGTAAAAAATAGAAAAAAAATCATTTCTGTATATTTTAGTTAATCTTATTTTCCAAATTTAACGTCGCTTTCGATCACTTGAAAAAGCGCCATCCGATCCATCAATCGCACAACCCTGTATCAACGGTTTATTTTAAAGACCTATATTGATTAAGAATTTTTGACGTATTTTGGTCTCTAAATGTCCGTGAATATTTTATATTTATTTTATAGTACCCACTGTTAAGCAAAGAAATACTTGAGACATACGGAATGTTTGGAGTGGTGGAATTCTAAAGAATGTAATATAATAATCAAACAATAAAAAAATCGGTTTTGAAATATGTAGATCGTTTTTTAAAGAAAATGTATAACCCACAGTAGAAGATATAATAAAAACTAAAACAATTATTTAGATAAATAATATTATTTCAAATTTATTGTCTTAATTGTATCACAAGTTATTAATTTTATCTCAATTACTGAATTTACTCAATTATTATAGTATTACATATATCAAAAAAATAGGAATCTAAACGTGTGTAAATTTTTTTTTCCCTTAGACAATTGTAAAAATTGCGACAGATTAAATATGTAGGTACGATGTAGAAAGAGGAAGAAAAAGGCCGTCGAGCAAAACTCCGAGCGGCGAGGGGTGATAAGTTCTTTTAATTACCTACAACTTGATATAGGATAGAAAGTTATGCAACAATATTTGCAAAAGTTATAAATATTTCTCTGCAGCAGCCACTTAATATGTGATTGCCCGTCGTACTGGTTCCGTACTGACATTGTCGCCATTTAAGGGTTGCTCGCCGTCGCGCAAAACTCCGAACGGCGAAGGGCGAGAAGCCGTTTTAATTACCTACAATTTGATATATAATAGAAAGTTGTGCAACAATATTTGCAAAAGTTATAAATATTTTCCTACAACAACCAACCGACATATGATTGCCGGCGGGGATGGTTGCGTCCCTTGCTTTTTTAAAATAATGGTATAATAATAAAAAAACCTTCAGGTACCCAACTGGAGCTTGGTTACAGACCGCCGGAGTCGTTGCCAAGCAACGCCAACAAAATGCACTTGGATCCAGCGGCGGCCTCAGCGTTAGGTTTGCAATTTAATTAAATAAATCTTAATTGTGGTTGATTGTGGATGTAAAATGCCGTTTATTAATAACGAAAAGCATGACATAGTCAAGTGTTTAATTGAATTTTGACATTTTCCGACAGTCGTGTCTTTTCTCATTTTCGAAAAGTATGTTGGCAATATTTTCTAAAACAATGGCTTAATAATAAAAAAATACGTTCTTCTTTTCTTGTTGTTTGTCGTGCTTATTAAGTAACCAACTGCAGCTTGGTTACAGCCCGCCGGCGCGGCGCCAGACTGACCAAGGGTGCTTTGGATTAAAAACATTCAGATTGTAAAAGAAGCAAGTTTATACAACATAAAGATTATTTTTTAAGTAAATGTTGCAAACTGGCTGCTATTTTCTTGAAGGCATAAAAGTGTGCCCGTTTTTCTACATGTTGTTATGCTCTTCTAACTGTTCTTCCCGGAATAGCATTCAACGCATTTGTTATTCGATCTCGCAGATCGTTGATATTTCTGCGAGTATCGTGATAAATTTAGTCGTTCACAGTTCCCAAAAAAAAAATAGTCCAGAGGACTTAAGTCAGGGGATCTACCACCCCACCATTACCAATCCAGCGATTTGGAAATTATTGATTTAAATAATTTCGTAGAATTGCAAACCAGTAGTTGAAGCATTGCAAATTATGGTAATTTAACGTTTACTATTTCTAAAATACCTGTTTGATCAGTTTCAACATTTCCATGAGGATGATAAGAATTGCAGGGTTTACTAAACGATCCATGGTCCGTAAATTTTCGTACAATGTTAGGAATATTGTACGATGCGACATTTCTAAGAGAACAATAATAAACCCTTATTATATCACGCTTTTCGTTATTGGTAAACGGCATTTTACATCCACAATCAACCACAATTAAGATTTATTTGGTTAAATGGCAAACCTAACGCTGAGGGCGCCGCTTGATCCAAGTGCATTTTGTTGGCGTTGCTTGGCAACGACCCCGGCGGTCTGTAACCAAGCTCCGGTTGGGTACCTGAAGGCTTTTTGATTATTACACTATTATTTTTAAAAAAGAATGGTAACATGTTATACATTGCGGAAATGAGAAAAAAAACACGACTATCGGAAAATGCCAAAATTCAACATGGCGGTCATAAGAAAAGCAAAAGTTGGCCATGGTTACGCCGCCATCATTGGTGTTATTTCAAATTAAAACATGACAATGCATTCCTATTCCGTAGAATGTTTTTGTTTCAAATGTCTAGCTACATTTGGTTTAGAATAAAAAATTAAAAACGATATGTTATTATTTCAGTTGTTTGTGGATATCTTCAAAAAGAAAAATGATAGCTTAAAGTTCTTTCCAGATAATTGATTAGCACAAAAATACGAACCTTTGTCAAATTTAAACATAGGCTCTATCTCCACTAATAAGCGAGATCCCCATGGTGAGGCTCGAAATTGAATCAGCCGGTATACTGCCAGATATTTTTGGTGGGGTGGATTCTTGCCACAAATACACATATACGGGATAATTTTAGACTTGGTAGTAGTGTTGCCACCTTCATCTAGGTTAAACTTTGTTTGGAAAGCTTTGCAGCAAACAGCGACAACTCAACGTTTGAATGGGGTATACGGGAAGCCTTAAAGAAGCCTTTAACGGAGAGAATCAAAAATACTATTTCCCGGGTTATGACTATGTTGTGCCGTTGTTGATAATATTCAACGTTCTGCCAACCATGTGTTTATTCCTTCAGAGAACAAGAATAGTGCTGAAGTAACGACTCTGTAAGAAGGTGTTCAAGTCATTTGTATTAAATGTTTGTGCCAAAAGAACAGATATTATCAACTGTGAAAGCGTTGGTATTCAGTTAACCGTACCATCATAACACCCGGAAACTATATGATAAAATATCGACCTAAAACCGTATCGTATCGTACTGGGCCGGTTTGTGAAATACCGGCACAAAATATCGAGCATCATTAAAGTACCTACCGGAGAAGTCGCGGAACTTGAAAATATCGTATTCCATCGAACATGCTTACTTACTACTGATGATTAACTGATGATTTCATTTAATTTCAGCCGAAACCTGCATCAGGAAAGAAAAACAACTGGAAACAGGTTCACCAAGAGTTTATTAGTACCATCCGTGCTGCGAAAATGACGCAAGCTCATATTGCCAAAGGTGGAAAGTTATCGGATCTGCCACCCCCACCCCCATCTAGCAATCCTGATTACATTCAATGCCCCCACTGCGGCAGAAGGTTTAACGAAACGGCTGCTGAACGGCATATTCCAAAATGCGCCACATACGAGTTTAATAAGCCCAGAGGTGGTCAAGCTCCAAGACCAGGGACAAATAGGGCTAGGCCGCCTACAAGATAGTTGTTTTCTTGAATCATTAACAAATAGCCAAAATAATACATGTCATTTCTAGAAGCATTTAAGAAAATTAAACGAATAATGCGTTAATATTTATTAATATTTTGGTAACCTAATATGTTTTGCAGAAAGGCCAAGATATTTGTGTGCCTGGATATAAAAAGGGACCAGTTGACCGAAATTGAGTTATGAGTGTTTTTAAATAGACTAACTTATGGCAAAGGTACTGAAATATTTTAAGTCGATTACAACAAAGAGAAATTGAAAAAGAAAATAATTTCTGATGCAGCAACTAAACTTTTGTGCTATGACGCTTAAAACTTTTGCAAAACCTTTTAAAGTTAATAAATTCGCGCATATTTGGAAGTTAGCTGACCACAAAATTTAAAAGATTTTTAGTAGAATTTATTATTTCATTATTCCGTTTAGGTTTTACATGTTTTTTATTCTATAGCGCCATCGGCTTGGGGCTATAAAATAGTGCAAACTGGGTATCTTCATCTCTCGAGTCTTAAGAAGACTTTAAGCATTCTCCTAAGGGGTTTCTGGGGTCTCTGATTCCAAATCTGATTTCGGATTTTTTGAATTCAAAATGGCGGATCTAATATGGCGACCAAACTTAAAATTGTCAGATTCATATAAAATTTAAAAAAACATGTGATGTATGAAGGTTTCGGATTCCAAATCTGTTGTCAGATGTATAAAATTCAAAATGGCGGATCCTTCATGGTGAGGAAACATATAATTAACTGTCGGATTCGGGAGAAAACAGAAAGATCTGATGTTAGATGTTTATAATTCAAAATGGCACCGAATGCAATCTGGCAACCATAATAAACTAACGTGAATTTGCACTTTTATTTTCCTATTTCCTGTAGATAATTATGCAGCTCTCTGCTTTCAACACTTGTCAGTTTAAAATTCAAATTTGCGAATTCAATCTGACGACGTATAAAATACAAATAAATCAGCATCAAATTATTTTAAATGTTTAATGATAAGAAATAAACAGAACTAGGTACACAAAACATGGAAATACAATCATTATAAATTTATATAAAAAGTACATTTTTTAAAAGCGCTTTATAAACAAAATTACAATTTTTGTAAATTTTTCCTAATTTGAACTTTTTTCGTTTTATTTTATTTTCAAGCATTGGACTAATTTTCCAAATCTAGGACAATTTTCCAAATTTTTTTATTGATTCAATGTCAATGTCACGGAAAATCTGTCCACATGCAAAATTTCAACTCAATTGAACAAACTTTCCAAATCTTGAAGTTTTTTTCAAATTTTGGAACGGTTTTGAAAAAAATTGAGATATTCCGGAGAAACTACTAAAAGTATCGGGACAACTAGTAGTCAAATACAGTCCACTCACGCCCAGGCTTATCCACCCGATCCTTTTTGAACATTTTTATTTTAATGATTCACATAATTATCTCACTTAATAAATAAGTTACAATAAGATCAGAAATGACATGACGTGAACGGGCTAAAAACGTTCCGAGCACTAGTGGGCTGTGAAACTAATGCTGGCCAGTCCATAACCGGGATACCAAATTCTGCGAGGTACGTGCGGACGATTCCAGCAGTGTTTTATTCCTGAAGAATAAAACCTCAGCCATGTTTAATAAGAATCTCCTAGAATAAGTTTTACAATCAGAAGAATAATAAATGATAAAAACAATAAATAATAATACTTATTCATAGTTGTATAATATAATGTATATTCATATAATTCGCTAAATGAAATATAAGTACCGCTTCTTAAGAATACGAACATATTCTGTCATTAAAACCAGACAGTGCGAAATGAATTTTATATTGTTATTTTTCTTGTGCAATCAAACTTTAACTAGGGAATCCCATGCGTCACGTATAAGTTGTTATTTGCGCTATCATAATTTCGTATAATCAACAATTGTATGAAGATACATATAATATCAAATTTGTATTGTATACCTGAACTGGAACGGAATACTAACTATTAAACATGATCACTTATTGTTAATCTATACGTGACTAACTATTTTTCATATTAGAAGTGTTAATTAACAGATTGGACGACTTACCTGTAAGGAAGGACAATCGTAATTATCCGAGCTAACATTCCGAACATTTTACACCCTGTATATAAGGCCGTTGCGCCGTTGACTCACAATTTTAAAGAAAGAAACAACTTTTTTCTCTATTACACCACGATATATCACCTCTCGGGCTAGGGATTGCTCATAATATTGTCGCGTGCTCAATAAGTGAATAGATCGTATAGGGTTGGGAACCTAGGGTGGGTTGTAAAATGTTCGGAATGTTAGCTCGGATAATTACGATTGTCCTTCCTTACAAGTAAGTCGTCCAATCTGTTAATTATCCTTCGCTAACATTCCTTACATTTTACACCCTGTAGATGTTTAAAGAAAAACTACGATCTATCAACGTTTAGGATAAACAAAGTTTATAACAATAATTATTTAGTTGATGATCTAATAAGTTAGAATTCAAAGCAATATTCTTTTTACAATTTGATATGTAAGAAAGCTATATGTATCACAATAGTATCATCCTGATACGTACCTAGTAGCAAAACTCAATAACGCCTCTGACCTTTAAAGTAATTTAAATAGTAAAGTTATTTACTTTAAATAAATATTTAGCAAATCTAGAGCCGCTTCTGCAGCAATAGTGAGGTATAGAATGTACACTAGATGCGGATTTACATTTTTATCCCAAATAAGTATACTAATATAATAACTTATTGTCTGCCTAACATGCTATTATTCCAATACGATATTCTAAGCAGCGAGTTTTTCTTGAGCGGGTTTATTTAACGTAGTCTTCGGGTATACATATATAAAATATTGCTAACCTAATTATGTAATTATAGAATAGAACACTTGATTTTATTTGTGCAATCGAGTTTTCGATAATGCTAATGGGCATTAATAATTTATAGGTAAGCTTCTAAAAAACGAATCTATTGTAAATATTGTTCGTCTAATGTATCATTTAGCTGGTGACCGCCATCCAGCACATAAATTATTTGACGAGGGTTGAATGAAGCATATACCCTTCAGAAACTCTTGAAAAACGTACTCATCACTTTTAAAAAATTAATAGTCTGTGATAAAGCGGATTTCTTATGCGTTTATTGATCTATCTAAACTGGTATTTACTAGAGATTCTATAAAATTAATGACGCATTCTAATTAGTAGTTATGCGGTCAACTTAATTATCAGTATAAGATCATCGCATCATATTGCTTTAATATCCTTAGGAATATTGAAGCCAAAATATACCGAAGCGCGAAGTATAGATATTAACAATTACATTAAATTATGCATTCGTTCGTTCGTTTGTAGGTATTATGGCCGGTTTCGAAATGCTACCTTGCCTACTTTTGTATAAAAGCATCATCACTGACGATTTTAAAGTCTAGGGCTTTCTAATCAGGTAGGTGCATTTTCTGTTTACTTCGCTAGTAAAATGATCCTTATCGTGACATCGAACAAATTAAGGGTATTTACTTATGTCTTCATATCTTTTATTTCATAAATACTGAAGCAATTTTCAATAGTAGAAGTATATGACCATTATGAATCAGCTATTGATATTCCCTTGATTTTATTTTATTTATTTAATTTTATATCTTTTTATTCATTTTACTTATTTATTTTTATCTTTTTTTTATTATACGCAAGTACTTGGATATTTTAATATTTGTATTAAATACTGTTCATTTTGTTAATGCAAACTATTGCGCATATATTTTCGATTCTTAGAAAAAATGGTAAATAAGAAAATCTCACTTTTCACAGAAGATTTTAGACCGTTCAAGCTAGCAACCTTTTGTACTTGCTATGACAGTCCGTTTTAGTTGTATCCCAATGCCTTCTGTGTCGTACTTGTGTTTTTAGAGCGAACCCTCAGGGCATTGGTAACCCATCTGTAAACTTCTGATTTTCAATTTAAACACACTTGTTTAGTTTACCACTATACTATTAATGTTTCCTGTAATAATGGAACTGTCCGGTATTTGCGTCAACCTTTTACGAAGATCGGTATTTTTGAAGTGTCTTTTATCCGCCTGTGGATCTATAGGCGGAAACTGTATGTCTTAATACTGAACCTATTGGTTCCAATAAATTTTGTAAAGTTTACGATCACTGACATAGTTTATGATAAGAACCAAGAAACATGTATTTCAATTCAACAAGTAACCTGTGACCTGAATGCTAGGTTTGATGGATTTTGTGAATATAGTATTCTAAGCGGTATTTAAGCCAAAACACACCAGGAAGTTCCTACTAACGTTCCATATGTTCAAACTCTCACTAGTTGTCACTGCTATATTTATTTATTTATTATTATTCTTCTTTTAATTGACATGTTTGATTATTTTGTTGTTTGAACAACAACTTGTTTCATTGAAATTGATTAATTTTTAGGAGCCCGTACTTCATATATCACTTCCAGAGAAACAGATTTTTATTTATTTTATTTTATGTTTTTATTTATCTTTTTTAATTTTTTTTGTGCAAGTTAATTTGCTGCTGATTTCTAACATTGTAACTTAACAATGTCCTCGCTAATCTGCTCTCTCTTGCCCTCTCTCTCTCTCTCTCTATATATATATATATATATATATCTTTTCCCTACGTTTTTACAACAAAATAGGTATTCCATACTTTGATACATCAATAGTGGTCTGCTTATATAAAATGAAGATAATTACTTAATTATATAATCTATATTAAATCATGTGTGCCGTTCAATAGAACACTCTGTATAGTATAAGCATTTAAACACTGAAATCATATCATAGATTTAGTTAGCCATTCAAGAAAGTGCTCAGTATAGGATAACATTAACATGTAACAATAAGGAATTATAAGATTCAGTGAGTTATTCAACTAAATGCTCGATATTACATGTATTATATTCACATGTAACAATAAGGAATCATAAAGATTCAGTGAGCCATTCCGCA
This sequence comes from Melinopterus prodromus, assembly GCA_964023965.1. NCBI lineage: Eukaryota > Metazoa > Arthropoda > Insecta > Coleoptera > Scarabaeidae > Melinopterus > Melinopterus prodromus. The sequence continues at coordinate 38,814,269 of OZ030391.1, read as the reverse complement.
GAATGCTCTGTATTGCATAAACATGTAACAATAACGAATCATAATGATTCAGTGAGCCATTTCGCAGAATGCTCTGTATTGCATAAACATGTAACAATAACAAATCATAAAGATTCAGTGAGCCATTTCGCAGAATGCTCTGTATTCCATAAACATGTACCAATAAGGAATCATAAGATTCAGTGAACCGTTTCGCAGAACGCTCTGTATTGCATAAACATGTAACAATAACGAATCATAAATATTCAGTGAGCCATTTCGCAGAATGCTCTGTATTGCATAAACATGTAACAATAACAAATCATAAACATTCAGTGAGCCATTTCGCAGAATGCTCTGTATTGCATAAACATGTACCAATAAGGAATCATAAGATTCAGTGAGACATTTCGCAGAACGTTCTGTATTGCATAAACATGTAACAATAAGGAATCATAAAGATTTTAGTGAGCCATTTCGCAGAATGCTCTGTATTGCATAACCATGTAACCATACGAAACCATAAAGATTCAGTGAGCCATTCGACAAAATGCTCTGTATAGCTTAAACATGTAACAATAAGGAATCATAAAGATTCAGTGCGCCATCCCACAGAATGCTCTGTATTACATAAACATGTAACAATAAGAAATATGTATTGCATAATTATCTGTACTCGAATCACTATTATAAGAGCCCCAAAAGAGATAAACTATAATGTCATAGCACTATATATTTATATATAATCTGAAGATATATACTATTGAATAAAAGTCGCTTGTTCTTCGCAAAATCATTTAAATTAATTTATTTTAAGACTACTGATCGACTTTGAAAACTTGTTTTATCATCGGACCATTACAGTGAATCATCAAAATACAGAATGTAGGGGGTCACCATACACACAGCGGGTGTGTATGTTTGTGTACGTATTTATGACAAAAATAGATAACTCTATTTCTAGCGCTCGAATAAATAATAACGATTCGACCATAATAATAAGCATTCCTAAAGATTTAGTTAGCCATCTTAGCCAGATGGCGATAGCAACAAACAACCATATCGGACCAGATATTACTGTTGTTAGTAAAGTAAATAAACATATCATTGACCAGATTTGGTCCATCGACCGACCCATGTTACCTTCTGTGCAAATACGGTGCAAATACGACTTCAAATCCCTATTGAAACCTGAGATTTAGAAGACTATTCAACAAAACATGTTGTTGTACATTAAATAACATCCAACCAGTTAATTGATCACAAAGATTTATTAGAATAGGGAACGCTTTAGAAAACATTACACTGTTAGGTTACGTTCGCTTCAATATACGCGATCTTCCCTGCTTAGCACAGTTTAATTCCATAATATCTTCTTCAGTAAAGTTATTCAATAAATCAGTAATTATTAATTATTACGCTTAATACCAAATTTGAAATTTCATGAACCGACGATTGTTGTCCGTATTACATGTGAACAAGCGAATATATTTTCTAAAACATACCTGATTGACTCACTCTACGATGTGCACACTTTATAAACGCTTTCCTTTTGATTTTCTTCAATTTTCCGAACCTGGTTTGTTCGGACATGTTGTGACAAGTCACTGTTGGTCCTTTTTGGCATTGTTCAAACGTTATTACGTCTTATTAAGGTAATTTACGCTAATCCGATGTGGAGTCGACGACACAAGACAATATTATGAGCAATCCCTAGCCCGCGAGGTGATATATCGTGGTGTAATAGAGAAAAAAGTTGTTTCTTTCTTTAAAATTGTGTGAGTCAACGGCGCAACGGCCTTATATACAGGGTGTAAAATGTTCGGAATGTTAGCTCTGATAATTACGATTGTCCTTCCTTACAGGTAAGTCGTCCAATCCGTTAATTCTCCCCAATAAACCCAGCGTAAGGTACTATCGTGGCCATATATTATGTCCCTTCTTTTGACGTCCATTTTCTCGGAAACCTACGGGCGAAAAATTTTTCAAAAATTCTGGTGCTGTCCTTGATTAATATGCTACAACTCATAAAAATTAGAAAGCTGTATGTTTTGGCGTTTTCCCGATTTTTCCAAATTAAGAAGAATTGGGGCTGTTTTTGCCACGTAACTTTTGTTCCTTTAACTTTAGCAATTAATTACTCCGGAAATAATACATAGATTTGAACGAATTAAAAAGTAAAATCACCTACGGAATGCTAGCTTTCAATGTGCATTTTTGTAAAATCAAAAAGCTATATTATGCAATGCCAGCAATTCCTTTATTAGAAGACGTAGAATAATGAAATATAGACTATAGGCTACCCACTAATTCATAGGTTTAAAGTTTACATAATCATAATCATACATAATACATAATCATGGTTTATCTTGCATTTTCCCTACAAAAGATCGAGTTGAAGCATCATGGTTGCTGCAGTTGACGCGGTTTTTTAATATTTTTAAGTTTTATACGGTCAGAGCTGACGTTTGTAATATATGTAATATATCAAGAGTTGGTATTTATTTTATATTGTTTCTGCATGTATTTAAATATTATTAATAAATAAGCTGTTGAAACTGTTATAATAGTTTGAATATTTATATAACAAAATCGGGCATACCTTTTAAATATTTTTTGGGTTTATCAAGCAAGCTTAATTTAGTATTCACCACTAATCGGAAAATCTGATAACTCCATATTATTAGATCTATCCGCTTCCATCAAAATCTTGTTTACAACCTTATTGTATAAAAACTGAAGAAAACATAACCGCCAATCGATAGAAGAGATTTCTCTCGTACCGGGTCACAATATTATAATCAACATTATGCAAATATTAAGAATTTAATTGTTAGTTAAAATTACTACCTTGTCAAGTTATGGTTCTTTTGGTGTATCGATAATAAGCTGCCCCGGTTCTCCCAGCTGTGTCGGTTCTCTCCGACATGACTGCACCGTTAACGCCTCCTTTCCCCGCAGTACCCCAAAGACCGTAGAGCGTCGGAATTCACGCGGAGTTTCAGCACGATCTTTTGTATGAAAAATGCAAGATAAACAATGATTATGTAATAAACTTTAAACCTATGAATTATTGGGTAGCCTATTGTCTATATTTCATTATTCTAGCTCTTCTAATAACGGAATGGCTGGCATTGCATAATATAGCTTTTTGTGGGTCAACCACTATACCAATCATTTTACAAAAATGCACATTGAAATTATTAATCAAGGACAGCACCAGAATTTTTCAAATTTTTTCGCCCCTATGTTTCCGATAAAATGGACGTCAAAAGAAGGGACATAATATATGGCCACGATAGTACCTACCATATGGTCTGTGAGAATCTCTTCAATGTATCTCTGAGCAGTCAGACCACCTCCTCCGTATCTGTTATTTGCCTTATCAATGAAAGCAAGTTCAGTTTTACCTTGTACCTTGGACCCCAGACCATACAATAATCACCACCGTATCTGACGCGTTCTTCAATGCAGCACTGTGCAATATGCGTACCGTTCGTCGGGCGGCCGGTACATTCGTCTTTTTCCATCATTGCCATAAAGGCATATTCCGGTCTCATCTGACAAAGAACGTTCTTCCATTGCTGCATTGTCCATCCAAGCTGCTCTCGTGCACAGTCAAGTCGTGCTCGACGATAACCTGCTGTAAGTTTTGGACACTGCCGGCCTACGAGGTCTCAAATTGTTCTCTTCCAGTCTTTGTCTTACAGTCCACTCACTAACATTCTCACCCCTAACGTCACGAAGCTGTTATAGGGCTTGAACTACAGTGTGTCGATGATTTCGTAAAATGTATGACAGGAGGAAGCGATCATCTCGTTGTAAAGTTGTTCGACCTTTGCCAGATCCTGGTGGCCGGTGAAAGACAGCAGTGTTTTTGTATCTTTGGTAGATCCTTCGAACTGAACCACGGCTCACATTTAATTGTTGAGCAACTTGACGTTAATTTAAGCCTGGCCGACGTAAGCCAACAATTTGTGTAGCTACTTCTGGTGCAGTATTCATTGTTTAGAATACTGCACTTCGTTGTCATAAATAATATCATTGTTTAATAAAGTAACGCATCATTCCTCTTATTTTCCCACAGCCCACTACTGCTCTGAACGTTTCTAGCCCGTTCGCGTCATGTCACTGCTTGTCTGACTGTAACTTCTTTATTAAGAAAGTAAATGATGTGAGTTATTAAAATCAAAATATTCAGAAAAGAATTACTGTCACACCGGCAGACTCATGACATTGCAAAAAGTTGCGCTTTTAATGTGATATGTCGGCTCATTAGTCGGTTCCAAAACTGTGTTTATTTCATATGTCGGGGCACATAGAACGGAGATATTTAAGGTAAAAAATCTGATGTGGCCAGGCACATGACTTTATCATACAAAATATTAAATTAATAGTTTAGCTGCATGAGATTCTATCGAGATCGATCGTGTTTGCATTCAAATAAAACGAATTAGCCAGGATTTGACAGATGTTGACAGTAGGTATTGTCAAAAAATCAGCCTTTAACACTACCTACTGTCATTAGAATAAAAATATCTGGCAATATATTAATGCAGACACGATCTCGATCAAATAGAATTTGCTCGTACAGCTAAACGGCTCAATTGCAAAATCGTTGAAAAATGCTAAGAGTAAATGGCCAGTTCCTTTGGACCCTTTTGAACCAAAAGCTTTTCTGAAATTTTTTTGTACCTTGGTCAAAAATGTGCAGGGGACCCAAAAGGACCTATTTCCGCTAAAATCTCAATTTTTTTTTTCGGCACGATTACAATATTTTATTATACTGCGTATGATAAAGTAATAAAAAAAATTCGCCGCGATTAGTATAAAGTAAAAAGGTTGTTGATTCTAATGATTACTATATTATATTGGCTTCTAGCATACTATATTTTTGGGTATTACCACGTCTTCAGTGCTAACTACAAAAGATCATAAAGAATTATGCTCAATATTCCAGATAAGTTTTAAGGTTAACATAGCGTCTTACAATCTTTATTGCATTTATTCGCGAAAACATAACAGCATTGCTATCCGCACTTGAAATGCACATGGACTTTTGAACACCAAGATGTTCCAATATTGTTTCACATAGCGTACGTGCACGCGTGTTTGATCGCATTCTCCATACATTTGCGTGTTGAATTGACGTTTCGCAACCGCTGACGTTCTGAACACTGTCAAAAGTTCAAAATATCCTAGCTACCTACTATTAATGCAGACACGATTTCGATCAAATAGAATTTGCTCCTGCAGCTAAACTATTAACTTTACCAAAAAATGTTATAGACATAAATCATCCAAAATTTTCTCTACTTTAATTTATTATTTATCTATTTTGACGAAATTACAGAAATGGCGGCTCATTTGCAAAATCGTTGCAAAATGCTAAGAGTAAATACCCAGTTCCTTTGGACCCTTTTGAACCAAAAGCTTTTCAGCTCTAAGTTTAGTCATGAAACTACTAAATATGAACTTTCGGCCCGATACCTTTAGTAGTTTCTCCGGAATCGTCTCCACAAAAAACGGGTACACACACACACACACACACACACACAGACATTTTTTTGTACCTTGGTCAAAAATGTTCAGGGGACCCAAAAAGACCTATTTCCGCTAAAATCTCAATTTTTTTTTTCGGCACGATTACAATACTTTATAATACTGCGTATGATAAAGTAAAAAAGCAAAAAAAACAAAACGCTTTTTGAAATTATTTCGAGTGGCAATCGATTCTGGGATATGTCGGGATAAGTCGGTGAAAAAACCCGATATGTCGAGGCAAAAACCTCAAGGGTTACTCAAGGTCAAATTTTTCCAAGAGGTTTCTTGATATGTCGGGGAGTAAAATTAGAATCTAGACATATGTCGGAATACATCCGTGTAAAAAAAAACATATATCGGAGCAATGACCGAAAAGTTATTCAAGGTGCACCAATTCCAACATATTTTTTGTATATCAGGGAATGAAAACTGATTCATTCTAGACATGTCGGAATGTATCGTTGCAAAGAAAGCATGTGGGGGCAATAGTCGAAACGTTATTCAAGATCAAAGGTTGGCAGCAAATGACCAAAACGTTTTTGATATATCGGGGCAAAGATTGCAAATTTATTCAGTCATTCATGGTAATAGTAACAAAACATGATAAAATAAAGAAAAAATTTATTAACTATAGATATACAATACACTTACATAATAAGCAATAATATATACATTACAAACTATTATGTTTAACTATTATTTAACTATTATTACGAACTATTACAAACGATCATTTTTAGAAATATATCACTTAAATAAAAGAAAAGATTTAATAAACAAAAAATCATACATACAAGATTTGAGCGGTATTTACACTTTTCTTCTGGAACATAAAAACAACAATAAAGACGGCAGCGACAGTTTATTTGAGGACGCAATAACATTTTGAGACATTAAAATTTGAACGTACGGGGAGGGAGTATTGGTAACACGTTATGGGAAAAGAAAAACGGATATACACTATAAATGTCATAAAATGGAGATTGAGGTTCTGTATCTGAATTATTGTGGAGAGCTCAACAGGAGTGCTAAATGTGTGTTAATTATTGTAGTAGTGTGAAATGTTAGTTTGGTTGGGAAGATGCACAATTAATTATAACTCAACATCATGTAAGTTTTTACACACCATTTTATAACTGGACTTTGTTTTAATTTGTTTGTATGTACAATAGTGCCCTGATGAAGGCGGTAGAAATAAATGTAATATGGTTGCCGTGCAACAACTAATAACACTATTTATATGTTTTGTCGCCATGTAAGTCAAACTACCCAACTAGTTTTATTATTTTATTTTTTGATGACTTTTAATTTATTTATTTTATGTCGGCCTTCGCAATGTAGGCCAATGTACACCGCTAAGGACAGACTACAAATACAATGAATTTATGTGTGAAAGTCCAATTTTAATTTATTAAGTAGTTTTTGAGTTAAATCGATACTAAATGTATAATTGTATACTTATTTGTTTCCCCAGTTAAGCTTTTTTGAACAAAAATAGAAAAATTGAAATAGCTGTCACCGCCGCGCCGTCAACCTTCAGGCGTGGTCACTGCTTTATTGTTAACCAATTCTTTATAAGCTTTCTAGTGCCGTTTAAAATTGTACAAAGTCCGTTATTGTGCTTTGTCTAAATACGTGCATTCACGCTAAAACCATGGAATAAATTGACTGGAATAAATAGAAACTGTTACTGAAAAAATTCTCGTGCACGCCAAGTTTTATTTACCAAATACACATTGTTATACCCCCCCCCCCCCCCCAACACCATTTACTGTCGTATGGTCTATTGAGTTTGACCAGAGTTGGGTATTTTTAATTTGGATATCAGGATTGGTTTTTTTCTGAATGAAGATTGCTCAGAACAATTAGAGCCGCATCTATTTTTTCAGGGTAATTAGAGATAATTGCACTGCTATTTTCGCCAGACATAATACAGCGAAAGTGAAAAAAAATTTTTAAAATAAAATAAGCAGTTATATAAATATAAACAAAACACTTCTTTGATTTCCAAATTTTCAAGTGTATAAAAGACAGGCATACTGATTTCGCAGTTGAATAACCCACTTAATTAGAGTATAGAATCCTTTCTTCAGTTTTATTTTCAATTATATCAAGAATTTTATGACCCGTTAGATACGTTCACGTTCAACGTATATTCCAAATCACATTTAATGGTACTTTCTGGTGTAACATTTCCAAATTTTTATGGTTTCTTATCGCGTATTTTGATTGCACAACATTTAAAGAATACACTGTAACAACGCCACAAAGAAATACGAAAAATTAACTATTAATCAATGATACGTCATTTTAAAGAGGAGAAATGTGGGTACACTATAGAAAAGAATTTGTGAAAAATATTGAAAGATGTACGTGTGGAAGATGGTTAAAAAAGTTTCCGATAATCGAGATATAATCGGCTTCGACGAGCCGCTCGAGTTTTGGCTGTGGAATTGTTAATTTTACGAAATTATTTTCTGACAGTTTTACAGTCATTCTGTAAATGTTGTGCAATCAAAATATGCAATAAAATAATAATTCGTTTTTGAAAAAGGTACACCAGAATGTACCCTTAATAAGTGGATCAATATAGAATCGAATATAATTCAAAACAGTTTATTGTTAATGCTTTTAGCACATGAGTTCAATTCACTTTAGTCACAATAAAAATCTAAAAGTTTATTAAGGTAAGTATTTATTCTCCATATAAAAGTGCATAATTACTACAAGATAAAGCTGGATAAATTAAAACAAAGTATACACACATTACATTAACCGTAATGTGGGTTTACTTTGCTAATAAAATCTATTAAATTGTATTTTCTTTTTTATATTTTTAAATAGTTATTTAATCAACAAGTATATTAAAAAGAGCGACTAATGACCGAGACTGTTTAACGCGCGAGCGACAGCGAGCGCGTTAATTGCCGAGATCATTACTCGCCGTTTAATATTCGAGTTGGTTACAAAACTTTTTCATCGAGCGTATTCTTCTAGCGTCGTCTACATAGATTGATCTTCGCCGATGTCTTTTTAGGTTATATGATCATTTATGTAATTTGACACTGACAGTTCTAGAGGGCGGTATGTTTTGATTGGAAGGTTTCATTTCACATATGTTCCACTAGCCATTCAAACGACGTCTTTACGTCGTGTGATTGGCTATAACAAATCATGCATTAATAGAAATCGTGCATTAACAGAGTTGTTTAATAAACGATTTCCTATTCACTAAACTGACTCATAAATAAACGATCGACGGAAAACAATATTAAAAACCAATAGGTTCGTTCGAGCAGTCGTCAAAACCAGTCAAATCAATTGGGGATTCTTGTACGCATACGCAATGCAGGCTTCTGCTGGGCAAAACCGCAATTTGGCATGCGCAGGAGAAAGAATAAGTGCTTTATGCACTTATTGTACTGCTGCTCGAACAAACCTAATATTAAAAACAATATTAAGCAGTCTCTCATCTCGGGTTAGTTGAGTGATGCCCAACTCTGAGTTTGACGCAAAATTATCGATCGGTCTGTCCGTCTGTCTGTATATACGATAACAATGCAATTGTTTATTTTAGCACTGGTGTGTGCTAGTACTTTTTTGTGCAGAACGATGCATAGAATTCAAAAAATTAATTCGATACAGGCTGTTCCATTTAAAAAAAGGATCTTTCTTAGGAAAACCTGTTTGTTATATTTTGTTGCTGATTATGACCAACCTGTACACAATTTGGATATGGCAGGTAATCACGTTAATAGAACGCTTCTTAATTAATCATAATCTAAGCCAGCGCAATAAAATTAAAAACTGGTATTGAGATAAAGAATTTTTCTTAGACTGCTGTTTTTCCTTAAAAATGCCGGAAAGTTTTGTTGTTTTGATGCTTTTGTCAATTTGCAGAGAAGCTGGGATAATGGTCCTTCTTTGGCCCTCACAGCTGTCGTACAAGTCATTGTAGAAAGCTGGGTACCTGAAGCGTCTTAGATATCGATGTTTCAATGTTAGGAGCCAACGGTAGTATTTGGTTTTGGAATTTTCAGTAATTAATGTTTGACTATCAGCCATATTGCAAATTTTTGGTAATTAGCACAGGTTTTAAGAGATTTATTGAAGGCGCGTTTGGGTTACGACCGAGTTTGTTAAAATATAACGTTACCTGGGAATCGGAGATAGTCCTACGGTATGTACAATGTACATGACATATTGGAGCTGTTGTCCACCAAACTTGCAGTGTTGATGGCACTAGCTGCAAGACGTAGAAGATAGCTGAATATTAGCTTTATTAGGATCATTGGAAGCTATTGTGAAGTTGTATTGTGAATATCGATTATCGTTTGTTGAAACAAACCTTCTTATATGGGAGAAATAAAATTTTGGTGTTTATATCTCTAAACATCTACAAATATATTATTGATGAGACGAGGCTGAAATATAATTACAAGATCAAACAAACTTTCCTAAGTGAAGTTCGATCTTGATTATATGAAGCCTCGTCGAAATAAATAACCACCCACCACTCCCTAATAGCCCCTTAGGTAACAGCAAACATTTTTTTCCCAGACTCTGAAGATATGAAATAGTGAATCAAGCATATGCCCGCCCGGGCACAGCAGGTAGTTTTTCAGTTTTTCACTCTAAACGTGTGGTTCAGTACAAGAAATGAGGATTGCAATTGATGACGAGAAATATCTCGAAAGTCGACTTTTGCAAGAAAGCTGAATAAAGAATTTCATCAACTACTACACTTTTGTGTTTTTAATTGAAGATCATTGATGAAAACATGGAGATATTTCTAACTACATAAATATGTGTAAGAAACATGAGAGGCAACGAGTCATGATTCCCCGACGAGTCGCGATTCACCGACCGGGCGACCTGACGGATGATGACCAGAAGAGCCGAGCAGAGATCGGGCAATTCAAGTTCTTTCGGGGTTATTCTAGTGGCGGGTAGACCGAGAAGTGACGGGTCACGCGCGCAACCACAGCGGTCCTATTGGGTGTTTTCTTTCTTTTCGATGTTGGTTATTGTACGTTTAGCCGTTAATAGTATGAAATATTTATATTGCATATTAAATTATGTAGAATAAAAGCTTTGTGCAAAAACCTTGCAACATTTACATATATTTTTATATATTAATTATAGAATTATTAAAGAACCTTGCCTTAAAGAGCAACTGGAATTTATTCATAGCAATTCTTCATTTTTAATTGCAGACATTAAATATTTCGAAGGGCATAACATCAAAGTGAGAGAATCGATAATAAAATTGACCAAAATAGTAAATAAATTGAAATCGGTTCCGGGAGAAATGTGTGAACTTTTAACTAATAAAGTTGACGTCATATTAGATAGAAATCCCAATCTCAGAATAGTTCAAGAATTTTGTATGACAAATAATTTTACAAATTGCGAAAAATATCAATTACATGCGCATTGCTTTACTTATGCCCCATTAATAAGCTGTGACGTTGAGAGAAGCTTTTCGACTTTTAATAGTTATTTAACCAACAAGTATATTAAAAAGAGCGATTGATTATCGAGACTGTTTAACGCTCGAGCGTTAATTGTTGAGATCATAAATAGCCGTTTTAAATTCGAGTTGGCTACAAAATTTTTAAAAAATTTGACACTGACAGTTCTAGAGCGCGGTATGTTTTGATTGGAAGGTTTCATTTCAAATATGTTCGATTGGCCAATCAAACCTCGTCTTTACGTCGTGTGATTGGCTATAACAAATCATGCATTAATAGAAATCGTGCATTAATAGAGTTATTTAATTACATTTCCTATTCACTTAACTGACTCATAAAATTTAACGATCGACGGAAAAGTTATTTTAACTTCTAAAAGAACATCATTGACTATCGAAAATTTGGAGAAAGTAGTAATAGCAAATGTTAACAGTAATATCTTGTTAAATAAATAATTATTATTAATACAAATTATTGCTAAAATCATTTGATATTAGAGGGCCAAGTTATTTACGCACTATTCGTCCGTCGAGTATAGTATAAAACAAAGCGTACGTCACTGTCGTCGCTGTACTTGGTCGCCTGAGTCATGCCTGAGCGTTCGATCGTTGAATCGCCGAGACTTTTACTGTCATTCTTTCTCGTGGCGGCATATCGAATTATTTCATGGGCCAATGTTACTACGGTTTCGAGGTAAGCGCACTTCTTTGGAGTACGGTGTTATATACGAAGGTGCTATTGCTAGACAAACGCCGCTCCATGCCTCAGGTGTCACCAGTTGCCCAAGTTCTGCTCGGCTTTGAATTGATGACAAAGAAGCGGTAGGAGACAAACAGGCACCTAACGGGGAAACAGGGATCAGTATTAGATAGCAATTCGAATAGTGAAGTGTGGATTGTTTTTCTATGATGTGTTATTGATTTGCTGTTACGTCTCAACTAATGCAGTTGCCATGGACTATCATCGTGGATATGTTTTTATTTTGTGATTTTGTTTATGTTTGCAAATAACAATAAGTCTTAAATGAAATTCTGATATTCCTAATATGTCTAGGTAGATAATGAGGGTCCACAGGGACGTGGATTTCAGCAGCGTGGCCGACTGTAAGAAACATGAGAGGCAACGAGTCATGATTCCCCGACGAGTCGTGATTCACCGACCGTGCGACCTGACGAATGATGACAAAAAAGCGGTTGGAGACGAAAAGGCACCTAACGGGGAAACAGGGATCAGTATTAGATAGCAATTCGAATAGTGAAGTGTGGATTGTATTATTTATCTTATTACTATTATAACGTTAACTACATCGAGTTAATAGTAATTATTCGACACACCTCTAAACGTTCATGGCGTTTATGTATGAAAAACTATGAAAAAATATTCTAAATAATTTTGTTGTTGTTTTTCTTGCAGCGCCTTGTTTTCTTAAACGGCAATACTCCGAAGTTAAAATAATGCCATGAAATAAAACCTCATCTAATTGTACTAAATGTTTTAAGGGGTTCTTAAGTTATTTTGATTTCTTAGCCTGTTTTTAATTTCTTTGGTACTTGAACGTTAATTCTTTTGAATTAACAAATGAATTAAAAAATGACGACAACTATTATGACATTCCCTAGTAGTGTAGGATTCTAATTCGAATTATAAAATTTCAGATCTCTATTATTTTTTATTTCTGTGATAACACTGCTTCTTGTGTCGGGTCACAGGCACTTCACAAGTTCTTATGGAATTGAGCTCATAACAAACTTCCTCAAAGAATCACATATACTTTCTAAAAAAGCCAGTAAAAACTTTCATACGAATTTTAGTTTATTCTCATATTTATTCAATACAATTTATAATTGTTATTGTTTATACTTATAAATGTATTTACTTTTTATTATATTATTATATTAACAGTAGAACACCGGGCAACACAAAATATAAATTTTGAAAATGAGATTTCCGAATTTGCGGCTGTTAGAGCTAGAAAGAAGTGATTTTAAGAAGAGAAGAGATTCACTATTATACATCTATATGAAAGGATATACCTATAATAAAACAGTACTATTATTATCATAATATTGTAACTTACTTATTTATAACACTCATTTGTATTAAATAAAATCATACTTTACGTTTATCGGATTTTTGTTAATTTTAACGGTTTCATTCCTAGGGTGACACTACGATATCCGCACCGGGTGCCACCCATGGTAGCTACGCCACTGATAGAAAGCCTCTTCTTGCACCAGTTTCTTAAGGTCAGTTTTGAACTGTGTATCATATTTACTTATCCACGTTGTCGGCATTGTATTTAACAGCTGGATATGGCGGTGTTGGCATGCAGACACATTTATGCGGTGGAATGGTCCATCTACGCTGCTGCTGTTTCGTAGGGTTAAACCAGTCATCTCTCCTCTGTTTGGTAGACTAATAGCTTCTTTATTTGCCCTTCTTAGCTGCTGGTAAAGGTAGGCACCTGGTAGGGTCTTTATTCGGTATTTTCGAAACAGCGGTCGGCAGTGGGTAGTTCCAGACACCTGCGCTATTGCTCTGATGGCCTTCTTCTGCTGGAGAAAGACGCTATTTGCATGGCAAGATTCACCGCACATCTGCAGTCCATAAGTCATTCTCGAGTGAAAAAAAGCATGATAACACAAGACTGCTGCGTTCTCATCAACAATCTGCCTCACCCTTCTTACGGCATATACAGCTGATGCCAACCTGGAGCATAAGTCACAGGTATGGGGCCGCAATGTCAACCTGGTATCGAGGGTAATTCCAAGATGCTTACAAAATGTTGCCCCTATGGTAGTATTCCGCCTGCTGGTGAATGTGATTGTTTGCGTCTTGTCCTCATTTAGCCTGAGTCTGTTGACATCAAACCAGTGTTTAGCTTCAAGCATAACTGCTCTGGTCTTTGTTTGGAGCCTGTTTAGATCAGCATCTCGCACAAGGATTGTGGTGTCATCCGCAAACATTATTGGTTTTCCTGATATGTTCACAGGCAGATCATTGACAAACAAGCTGAACATGAGGGGCCCGACCAAGGATCCCTGTGCCACGCTGCATGTGTTAGGGAGTCCATCTGCGGAATAGACTCCTGTTTAAAAATATGATTGAAATAGACGATGAGCGTTACCGCTAATCCCGTACTGTTCTAGCTTCTCCAGTAGAGTTTCGTAGTTAATACAGTCAAAGGCCTTGGACAGGTCAAACATCAGGGCTTCCGCATCTTGACCATCCTCCATAGCTTCCCAGACTACCCCAACAGTGATTGTACTGCCTCTATGGTACCAAACTGTTGGTCGTTTAGGATGCTGTGTTTGTCCAAGAATCGTATTAATCGTGAAAGGATAAGGGACTCCATGACTTTTGAGAAGACCGGGAGAATGGATATTGGTCTGTAGTTTGAAGAAACTTCTGGGTTGCCCTTTTTAAGAATTGGTATCACCTTTGCAATCTTCATAGAACTCGGCATAACTCCTTCCAAAAAGCAACCATATATGATATTGGCTAATGGTGTGCTGATGTACTTGCTTCTCATTTTCAGAATTTTAGTACAATTTTACCATTTTTGTAAAATTAACATCGCTGGTGTACTTTGTTTTCAGGTTCTTGATCGTGGTTTCAACTTCTATAGGTGTCACAGGTGAGTAGTTGGATAAGGGGAGTATTGGACCCGTCACATATGCCCTTTTGGCTTCTAAAGTGCTTCCCTCTTTGGTTTGGTAGCGCAACTTTCTTCATTAGCGTTCTTAATAATAATATATATATAATAGTGAAATGTGCGCCATCTATATGCTAGCGGTGAAAATGTTAATGAGTAGGTAAGATGATGATCTACTTAAAAATAATGTGAACAGAGTTTCATAAGGCGGTAAAAATTTGTATAAAAATATTTCGTGACGTTATATATTTGTAAATTTTATAGAAAAGAATAGTAGCATACACCCAGAGATTTATCAATATAATAATCGGTTTATTGGAACAATATTCAGTAGAATTTTTTCGGAATTGAGTGATCGGAGTTTCATAAGGTGGTTAAAAATTTGACTAAAACGTAGTGCATGTGACGTTATATACATATTTCCATATTTTATAGAAAAGAGTGAAATCTGCTATAGCTACAAATCTGATGGTGCATATTAGGCCACCATTTTAATTAAACTTTATAGGAAAATTGTTGAAATTTTTTTAATAAAAATTATAAAAAGAGACCGCGCCCAGGAATTGACGCCTGAGAACATTTATGAAATATAACTTACCTTTTTATGGTGGAACTATGAGATACTTACCTGTTACTACAAACACCAGTTGATTACTTACCTAACAAAGCCCTTGGGTACTATTACACAAGTTTACACGGTTTTGTACCCAAGCAGCTAAAAGCAGTTTTTAAGGTAACTTTTAGCGCTGATTACGAATCCGCAGTCTATTTTTTGCAGTCAGGTAAGGGTTTGTAGATAAATTTAAAAGCCGTTTTAACGTGTTTTAACGAAGTATCATTACTTTATTTCATAAAATACAAAAACTTAGAAATGAAGTGCGGTGGAACTGCGTCGTTTGTATTTTTTGGGGTCTGTTTCACGTATGAGAGACCAACAATAGTCGCTCAACATTCCCTCATCCTTTCTCCTTCCGTTCTCCTTGTTCGTCGCTAGTTGCACCCAAGTTGTCGGGGAAGAAATTCAGATGAGAATGGATAAAATGTATTTTCAACGACATTCGGACACCCATTTCCCTGTAATTCTTCAATAGATTCGCAACAATCCGTTTGTAGTCGTTACTTTTTGTATTTCCAAGGAAATTTCGAACAACGCTTTTGAATGATCTCCATGCTGCTGCTTCCTTGCCCGATAAACATTTGGAAAAGTTGTCGTCATTCATCAGTCTTCTAATATCTGGTCCGACAAAAATACCTTCTTTGATTTTGGCGTAGGAAATTTTGGGAAACAGTTTAATTAGATACTGGAAACCCTGTCCATCACGGTTAAGGGCCTTCACGAAATTTTTCATGAGTCCAAGTTTGATGTGTAAAGGTGGAAGTAACACACGAGTTGGGTCAACCAGTGGAGTAGCAGATACACTCTGTTGTCCTGGTGTATATTGGTGACGGACCGGCCAATCTTTTTTCTTGTAATGGTGCTCAGTGGCGCGACTATCCCATAGACAAAGAAAGCAACAGTATTTCGTAAATCCAGATTGCATCCCAGTCAACAAGCCAATTACCTGGAAATCGAGTATGAATGGAAATACATTACATATGAATTCTTAAAATTAGTTTATAACATTTATTCAATACCTTCAGATCACCACAAATTCTCCAGTTATGTTCGTCATATCTAATATTTCTTAATATATCAATCATTGTCATGTAGTTTTCCTTGGTGTTGTGTGCGTGAGCAAGCGGAATAGATGGTTTTTTATTTCCATCATGCAAGAGAGCGGCTTTAAGGGTATATTTTGAACCATCTATGAAGAGACGCCACTCATTTTTATCGTAGGGTTGTTTCATTGCTTCAAATAAACCTACTACATCATTGCAATAGCACATCTCATTCCTTTTCGTAAAATACGGCGTTAACTCTTCATTTCTACTTCTGTAAATGGTCACTTTAGCTGCTTTGTCGAGATATCCCCATTGTTGCATACGCGATGCTAGCAATTCTGCTTTTTGTTTGGACAGTTGTAGGTCTCGGATCAAGTCACTTAGTTCAGCTTGCGAAATTAAATGTTTTTCTTCTGCCACAAATTCACTGTCACTACCGTCACTACTCATATTTACGTCAGAAGTTTCCACTGTGCAAGAGCTTGTACCGGGACAAATGGGCAATCGATCACCTTTGCGACGCGGTATTGGCCTCGTCACTGATGAAACTTCAGGATACTTCAAGCCTTTAACGTTTTTGGAATTTATTCCCACCACTTTCGTCGAGCAAAAGTAACAATCATCCGTGTGGTTTTGCGGTTCTCTCCAAAGCATCGGTGATGAAAATGGAAGATAGATTTTGTCGCCTATTGACCATCTGTACAATTTAGTCCGACACGCGTTGCAAAACAATTTCGGTACCCATGACTTTTCAGTGCCACTAACACTAAATCCGAAATAGTGCAGATAAGCATTTTTCATCGAATCTGTTATGACTTTGCCCTTTCTGGAAACAATATATTCGCCGCAAACATAACAAAACTTCTCAGCACTTATTTTGCACGATCTCTTCGGCATTTTTGCAGTCACTTTTCGATTATAACCTTAAAAATATGATTAGCATACGATTAATGACACGCAGTGCTACCAATATGAGGTATGTAAGAAATCTGACCTGATGGCGGGAAACGAGCTACGGATTCGAATTCAGTGCGCGAAAATACTCCCAAAAACACTTTTGTCTTCTCGGGTACAAAAGTTGACCGAAATTTGTAAACCTGTGTTATTTATGTAATAAAACACAATATAGGGTTATTTTTTTAAATTTTTTTTATTAATTAACCTACAAGTAACGCTATGGATGGGGGACCACCACCCACCTGATAAAATGTCTAAAACGCCAATTCCCATCCTGGTGGTCCCCCACATGTACTTGCGGGTAGCAGCAACACCTATTCCTCATGGATCGGGTATAACACGGTGTCCGACGTCAATTCCCATCCTGGTGGGGGCCAATATGCGGCCCCCGCATGTACT
Source organism: Melinopterus prodromus (assembly GCA_964023965.1). NCBI lineage: Eukaryota > Metazoa > Arthropoda > Insecta > Coleoptera > Scarabaeidae > Melinopterus > Melinopterus prodromus. The sequence goes on along the minus strand of OZ030391.1, from coordinate 38,796,599 downwards.
GGAGGTAGTAGAGGCATAAAGATCACATCTAAACACTGTAAAAGTCAAGTAAAGCTAGTTTGTAAAAAAACAATTTTAATAAGCACTTACGTTTGTCGGCCAAGGTAACAGCCATCGGACGAAATCCACAATAGCTGAATAATAAATTATTACTAGTAATAATAAAATGACAGAAGTGGACACTCACCTTCCTGGGCGCACCTTGTCGAACAATCCATGTTGGATAACTGAACCGTTCCAGCAGAAAAATGCCTTTTATACATTAATCTAGGTTGATTTGCGGTTTTTTGTAAGATAACGTGAAGAAATACAGAGTCAACATCAAAGAAATTTTATTAGTATGAATAAGAGATAAAATTTAAGTTACAGTTTTAATAAAATTTACGATATGAGCTGGACGACGTTTCCCAACATTTTTCGCCCCTTTATAAATAAGCGACATGGACCGCAATTCTTCTATCTCTGCATCCGTGATGACCGTAGCAATTCGTAATGGAAGGAATACTGAAAACCCTATTTCCAAATGAGCGATGACGCATGGCCATGATGTTGTATGGATTCTGCGAGCACTCTCAATCGGATATGGGGTATCGACTTCTAGCTCACTCAAACTTTTGCTTTGGTCCAATTCGCGAGAACTGATATGATTAAGTTTATCGACAGTACTCATGTTGATTGTAGTTAGTTTTACTTCGCAGATTTACTAGGAAATGTTTCATAAACACGCAAAAAACCTATATTTATATGTGGAAATTAGCATGATCGAATATTTATTTGGCGATAGTAGGGTCTTTTCACGCAAAACATCACGCAAAAACTACGATGATCAGATAAATTCGTATGATTCAATATAAACATATTCGTAACCCACAAAATCCTAAAAATCGCCACAAAATCCTATGAATTCATATGATGTAATAACAACAAAACCGATTAAAATATTTCCGAAACCACATCCTATGAATTCGTATGATGTAATAACAACCAAACCGATTAAAATATTTCCGAAACCACAATATCATATTCAACTATTATGAACGTACATATATACAGGGTGAGTTATTAGTATCCCGGCGGTCGACAGCTACTCAATCGTTAGAGAAAGAAAAAAATGTTTGACACTAAAGTTGTTTGAGTCACTAGTTTCTATAACGTAAAATTATTTTCATTTATACAGGGTGTTGCATTTAGGCGTGGTGGAAAACGTATTTTTTTTAATTGGGCCCCCTGTATATTTTATTATTATATGAATACTAATAAATTTGTTTACCCAACCGTATAGGTTGCGAACTGTCAGCGTTAATAGTTCCTGAGATATTCAATTATTCCCCCAAAACATGCCCGTTGCATGATCTTATTTAACCCTATGTAATAACGACATTTTTGCAGATTTTGCCGTTATACTATGGCAGAAAATAGTCAAAGCCAGTAGACAGATGATAGTAGAGATTATATTATAGATTCACTATAAAAAACTATAAAACTTAGTAAATTTTGATATTTTTCAAAGGGCTTTTCCTTGAGTTTTTTAAATAGAACACCCTGTATATTATGTGCTAGTTGAATTGTCCCCGAGTTCCCTTTAATTTATGTTAAGTGTGTCATATGTCCAATTGTAGTAGTTTTCGTGATATTTACAATTTAAAGAAAAATGTGTAATATTATCTAATAACGCCATTATTTGTTTGTTTGTCTTTCATTTGTAAATCAGTAATACTGTTTTAAAAAACAACTTAAAAAACAGTAATTAATACTATTAGCATTAGTTAATCATAGAAACAAACAATTGATATCTAACGACACTCAATATGTTATTGCTGTCAAAATTAGTAACAATATTTGTCTTTTCTCTGAACGATGAGATATAATTATTGCAAAGAAGAATCAATTAACACAATCTCCATCTAGGGCGAAGCCGACAGAAATACATTACTAGCATCCAGAGACCAGAATGTATGAACAGCGATATCCGGATAGACGGCATCCCCTACCAAGTGTTTTAAACAGTGTTCGGTTGCAATTTGAAGAAACTGGTAATATTAATTACCAGCACAAAACAAGAACTAAAACGGTGACCAAAGTGGGAAGAGGAGGTCCTACACTGTGGCCACCAAGGTCTCCAGACCTCAACAAACTCGATTTCTTTTTATGGGGATATGTGAAGGAGCTGGTATACCAATCAGCACCTACTTCACAAGAAGACATGAAACTTCGTATAACCAATGTTTTTGACAACCTGAGAGTAAATAAGAGGTACATGTTAAGAAATAGCTCAAGATCTTTTAAACAGCGCGTTAATGGTTGCAGAAGAGAAAATGGGCGTGTTTTTGAACAACTTCCAAAAACCAACTTAACAATTAAAATAATACTTACTTGTTGTACAATATTTATTAAGTGTTAATAGGTTGTTTCTGAATTTACTTGAAATGGGTTACTACTGTGATTTATTTTTTCATAAACGCTAATAGTATTAAAGTTTTTTTTTTCGTAAACTATATGTGAATATACCATTACTGATTTACAACTAAGAGGCAACCAAAAAAGAAAGAAAAAGAAAATAATGGCATATTTAGATAATATTACACATTTTTCTTTAAATTGTAAATATCACGAAAACTACTAAAATTGTACATATGACATATTTGACAAAAATTAAAGGGTACTTGATGGGCAATTCAGCTACCACATAAAATACAGGGTGTTCCATTTAAAAACTCAAGGAAAAGCGATTTGAAAAACAAAAATTTACTAAGTTTTATGAACATCCTGTATAGTGAATCTAATATCTTTGGATACTATCATCTATCTACTAGCTTTGACTATTGTCTGACATAGTTTAAAAGCAAAATCAGAAAAAAATTCATTTTTACGTAGTTTTAAAGAAGACCGTGCAACGGATATATTTTGGAGAAATAATTCAATATCTCAGGTACTATTAACGCTGAGAGTTAGCAACCTATATCGTTGGATAGCCAAATTTATTAGTATTCATAGAGTAATAAAATATACAGGCCGTTCCATTTAAAAAAATTTACATACTTTACGTCACGCCTAAATGCAACACCCTGTATAAATGAACATAACTTTACGTTATAGAAACTAGTAAGCCAAACAACTTTTGTCCTAAACAGTTTTTCACACAACCAGCAGTGTGAATTATTTTGCAATCCCCTACAGTTCAGGTAAGAGTTCTTTTTAAATTACATTTTTTATTGTTATAATAATATAGTCTATTGTAGATCTAATTTATTTGGTAACGACTCAGTTTGTTTCTGGAACCATTATTATGAGTCACCATATGGTAGGGTGTGTTTAAGCTGTCTTAGAAAGTTTAATTTTATAATGTACAATTTGAATCGTATATACAGGGTCTCCCACGACGAGCTGCCATTAGAAGTATATGGAGAACCAAATGACATGACAGATTAAAAATTTGTGGACTTATATTGTTGGACACGATCGTCTCAACTAAAATATTTTGAGTTTTCGGTTACTTCCGGTTACACCGGAAATGATGTCATCTTTTATATTTCAAATGGAACACCCTGTATTTTATCGAATTTTTGAAATCTTCATTAAATTCTAATTCAATTTTATGTTACATTCCCTATACCTAACATGTGTCATTTTAGAGATATTAATTGTTTTTATTTAAAAATGACAGCTGCACGGTTACTTTCAATTACTTATAAACTATCCCCTTTGACAGTTGGAAAAAAGTTGTCCGGCGAAATTGTTGTGAAGGTAACGTATTATCGACACATCGGTAGAACTCTTCTAAAAGTTATACAGGGTGTTCAAATTATAAGTTCAAAGTTGAATTCGAGAATAGTATTAAAAGTCGATCTTTTCAAATGGCAACCCTAACATATGAATACATTTCACAATTCTATGGAAAATTTTAGATCAACTTTGTGTACAATGTCCTATACCTAAAATGTAAATGTACCTACTTAAATCGATTTTTAAACATCACAGTGGAAATTGCACATATTGCCAAATCTAGATTGCGTTGAAAACAACTGAACAAGTTGGAATAAACAAACTTTTTAGTAAAACAAGTTTTTTAGGTCATTTTTCATTATGATTGGTTTAGTATTCATAAAATTATAAGCCTACAATAAAACACAATATTAAAAATAAAAGAAAACGTTAAGAAAATAAAAAAACGCTTAAGAGCAATCCGTACTCATCGGGCCTCAGTTTCTAGGCACTGGGGGGGTGTTTAGAGGAAGCGGGCAAAGGCGGAGCCTAGTCGGCGGGTGTACATTCGAAGCAAGAAGTAGAGCTTAGCCACGCTTAGCCATAAGGTCGCCCGTGTCCCGCTTCCACCGCAAGTTGCTATATTAGTGTTCTCACTCATCGCGGACGTCGGAGAGAGACAAAAGATACTGCTGACGGAGCGGGCTGTCGCCTGCCGGGCGGTTGTCAAAATATAACTTTGGACAGAGCTCGCTCGCTATTACAATATTTTACCTTACAATAAACGCGGTGACATTGACCATTTTTATAATTAAATATTGTAATATTTCCTATATGCATAATACAAATTCAAATATATGACAAACTGACTGTTAGACAAACTGACTGTTATTGCTGTTGTAAATTGAATTAGTAATTCATGAAAACTACTGGCCTTTGTATGACAATAAATCAGCAAAAAGTACACAAAAATAATAAATATACAATATACTCATACACACATACACTGTATATTTACAAAATTGTCTACATCTTGTTATAGGATATTATAGAAAGATATTTTTAACAATATAAAATATTTACAGTATAATATAAATACATATAAATATGTACTTACCTTTTGTTTAATAAATAATCTACTTTAGTGGATGCAATAGATTTAAAGTGGTAAATGCCCGGTCCCTAGGTAATAAGCCCGTATTTTTATGAAACCTTTTGCATCGTGTATCAAAGACAATGTTAAAAAAATTTACCAATTTTATTTTGTTGGACGCTTGGCATATTTTTGAATTTAAAAAATTGAGATTATGTATAAAAACTAAATAACTCTCTTAATTTAAATAAATTTGTAGAGCCACAAAAATACTGTCCAAATAGGTACATATTGGAGATACTGATTATAAATGTAAGATCAACATAAATGCAATGTCAATTCATAATAAAATTTAGCGAGTTAAAACGCGCTCCTATGCGACCCTGATATGATAGGCAGTTCAATGCAGGCGTCGAATAGCCAGTCGCTAAAATCCTCGCAAAAGAGAGATGACGGATATCATGCGCTTTCTTTTTAGTGTCTGTTTTCAGTGACTGTACCCGATTGCCGCGCTTGAACGTCATTGGTTTATCCAACTCTGCCGCCAAGAATGCCGCTAGAGTGCGTAACACGACAATAACAACTTTTACGCCAGAGCACCACATGTAAGGGTAAAGTTTTGAGTGAAAAAAGCATATCGGGGATTGATATTTTTAATTGAAACTTTGTACACTTATAGAAAAAGGCGTAACTTAAACAAATCTAGTGGTACTTATTCCAATTTTAACTTGAGTTCTCCGTTAAAAAATCGTAAAATCAGTCAATTTTATGTAAGATTCAGTAACAGATTTATCAAAACCAAACAAAAATATCAAAAATCTACCACTAGAAGCACAATTATACACTTTTTATCTTTAATTTGGTGTATTGTATTTACGATTCTGTCAACTAATAGCTAAGAAAACCCCTCAAAACTTTCCCGTGTTTTGCCAGTAGAAAGTTGGGGGTACGGATTCCTCTTAATTCTATTTCAGTAACTGTTAAAAAATGTTGCCGTTTTTCGCTAAACATGCTACTATTCCTTTTACCATATTATTGTTGGTGGCGTCCCTGATAGAGTTAGCACATAACTCATTGAAAGCAGCTGGAAGTTTATCTTTCATGTTCTCCTTATCAGTTATTGGGTCCTCCATTATTGGGTGGTTTCAAATGGACGGTGCTCCAGCGCAGATAACAGTTGCAGTAAGACGCTTGCTTAAAGAGCGCTAATCGGTGATCGGTGGAATCCGCTTAATGGGTCATACAAATATCCACCGCGTTCCCCCGACTTGACGCCAATGGATTTATTAATTTCTGGAGCTATTTAAGACGTAGTTTATGAGAACCCAATAATTGATAAGGAGAACATGAAAGATAGAGTTCGAGCTGCTTTCAATGGGTTATGTGCTAACTCAATCAGGGACGCCACCAACAATAACGCGTTAAAAATAATTATAGCATCTTTAGCGGAAAACGGCAACGTTATTGAAGAGTTACTGAAATTGAATACAGCAATTTTTTTAAAATTACCTTACGACTTAGTTTTATTTTTAATATTGTGCTTTATTGTAGGCTTATAATTTTATAATTACTAAATTAATTATAATGAACAATTACCTAGAAACTTGTTTAATAAAGTTGTGTTTTTCCAAATTGTTCAATTGCTTTCAAAAGCAATCTAGATTTGGCAATGTTTGCAATTTCTACTGTGATGTTTACAAATCGATTTCAGTAGGTACAAGTACATTTTAGGTATAGGACATTGTACACAAAGTTGATCTAAAATTTTCCATAGGATTGAGAAATGTATTAATATGTTAGGGTTGCCATTTGAAAAAATCGACTTTTAGTACTATTCTCGAATTCAACTTTGAACTTATAATTTGAACATCCTGTATAACTTTTAGAAGAGTTCTACCGATGTGTCGATAATACGTTACCTCCACAACAATTTTGCCGGACAACTTTTTTCCAACTGTCAAAGGGGATAGTTTATAAGTAATTGAAAGTAACCGTGCAGCTGTCATTTTTTAATGAAAACAATTAATATCTCAAAAATGACACATGTTAGGTATAGGGAATGTAACATAAAAGTGAATTAAAATTTAATGAAGATTTCAAAAATGCGATAAAATATAGGGTGTTCCATTTGAAATATAAAAGATGACATCATTTCCGGTGTAACCGGAAGTAACCGAAAACTCAAAATATTTTAGTTGAGACGATCGTGTCCAACAATATAAGCCCACAAATTTTTAATCTGTCATTTCATTTGGTTCTCCATATACTTCTAATGGCAGCTCGTCGTGGGAGACCCTGTATTGTACAGCCATGGAAAATTCTATGGTAACACGCCCGCCGCTAGTGTACACCAAACGTAGGTCGGAGATTGTCGGTCGTCGGATACCTACCGGCTAAAGTCCTAAAACCAAAGGGTCACTTTTGTTTCGTTTCGTTTTATTTTTCTGTATCTATGGAATTAAATCGAATTTCGTTTCCGATATCCGAAACTGACAAAAGTGCACTGTAATATTTAATGTATTTTTTGCATGTATTTGTAAATCGTATTTGCCCCGGTTTCTACTTTGTTGCAGATATGCCCTTTAGAACTGATACTACAGTGTTGTTCAGCATTTTAGCTTAATTTTAAAAATGTTATTTTTATGTTTATTAAAATTATATCTTTACGTTCTATAATAACATCCACATACAATTTTCTTTTATGTGTGACATGTAAAGGGAGGATTTACAATCCAATATGAATGATATCACATCAGAACGATATGCAGATAACTTTGAAAAAATTATATAATAAAATCATTGTAATTTCAATCTATATTTATGTTACTCAATCGTTTTCGCCGTATTGCAAAAGTTTCAAGTCCACTAGTTCCTTGTATAATATTTTGTATTGCGGCCGACCTACCGGACGATCAAGCATAAAGGTAGGTATTTTTATTACACTATGGGTCGCGTTTTGTTCCTTAATTTGCTTTTTTGCTGGCCTTTCCGCAAATTAGGCAAATATTGAAAATATGTATCACATAACGTTGTGACTTTGTGCCATAGACACACAATTTCGAAGAGTTACAATGCCCTATCACCTGTCTATTGAAGATCGTGCAAGAATCGTCACCCTTTGGGAACTTGGCAGAAACAAACGAGAGATCGCTAATGAACTAAATATTTGGGTAAGTTTGCTTTTGTATGATTAAAATCATTATTGTAGTGCATTGGGTGTGAATACGTGTATTGTAAATATAAGTGTTTTGTTAAAATGTTTGCGTGCTATTGGTTTTGTTGATTATTTTATTATCATTAAATTGTTATTTACCTTAATATTAAATAATCAATTGAATTATATTATTTATTATGTAGGGTTTTCATGTTATTACATATATTTATGTTATGTTATTCTATCTATTATTTTTATCTATACTATACTCATGTTATATTTATATTATTTTTGTTGAATACATAATTATGTGCAATTTTCATTACTTACCATAACGTAAATTAAATAAATATAAAACATTTTGAGATAAAAGTATATTATTTCGGTCTGCGACAAAGTAGAAACCGAGAAAAATGAGTTTTTCACTTACAGGAACTTCCTATCTGGAATTACCTCCTTTAAAAATTATTGACAGCGTATATCGGATGTAGTAATCGGTTTGCCTTGATGCATACACCGACGTAGCCATGATTTATTTATTTACTTTTATTTATTTATTTACATTTAAGGACTGATAACGGGAAAAACCCAAGAACATCAGCCACAATAAGTCCACAAATTACAAAAAAAAGAACAACATCCTCGAACCAACAAATTTCGACACAATCATGCGGAAATCATAATAAATAAATGCAATTTCTTAATTAACAGTAAAAAAAAAATTTATGAGCAAAAAAAAAATAAAAATTAATGAGCAGACCCTCAGAAACGCAAACGAGGTGCACCGAAATCGAGACACAAACGAAACAGTTCCGACTTGATCGATCCGACAGACTGACTGAAAATGTCAACACTGCTAGCGTTATTGCATGACGTTGCCAACCGGAGCAGAGGCGATGATGATGAAGTATTTTAATATGTGCCTAATTAAAATGTTTACAATTATAACTAACGTTACTATGTATTTTAGTATAAATGAAATAATACTGCAAGTGCATATCGAAACAAAAATATTAACGAATAACAATCTTCAGCTATGAACGGCAGTTTCGCTCCGAATATCGAAAATATATTATATAAATACGAAACTCATATTCATACCATCTATATACAGAAAACTGAAAATGAAATGAAACAGAAGTGACCCTTCGGTTTTATGACTACCAGGTAGGTATACGACGACCGACAATCTCCGACCTACGTTTCGTGTACACTAGCGGCGGGCGTGTTACCATAGAATTTTCCACGGCTGTACCAGAGATTTTAAACCACTTCTTGAAAAACGATGTTTATCACACACTAAAGTCAATTATAGGAAATTTATCAAGTTAATCGAGGACCCGCTACAATGGTGTGTGTTCTGTATGAGACAAGCAACCTTCCGATTAGTTGACCAAGACGTATGCTCACCAGCTTTACATTCAGATATTTTTACTGCTGATGATGATGAGGAGCTATCATCAACATCTGAAGAAGAAGATGATGATAATGGTGAACAGATCGTCGATGAAGATGAAGAGATGTAATGCTGTGTTACTTAAATTGGAATTTTAATAAATTATTATTACTTTATATTTATATATTTATTACTTTATAATTAAAGTACATTTTAAAAAATACATATTATATAAAAGTAAAATGCAGTGTTTTATGTGGTTATTTCTTCAAACATAGTATGGTACCTCAAATTTCATATCGCATCTTAATAGTTGGCTGGAATATGTACATTCATTCCAAGGATTTTTGTTACCAATCTTATCAATTGTAATAAAATACCCGCGTTAGGATATTCGATACCTTAAATGATAATGATTTATCAAATTTTGATAGGAAAGTCTGTGTAAATACAATTCCAGCAATTTTGGTAGTTGATCGATATGCACGAACCCTGAACTGTCATCGAGACCGTACTGGTGTGTGGATAATCTTGTAACAGCATTTTTTCCCCATGGGTGAGAGCTCCATAATCAATATTAGGTTGGAATAAATAGTTCGCCAAATCTTTTCCATCGTATATACATAATTCCTCAACAACAAACTGATCAGAGTTTAATCTGAAAGCTTGAATATCGAGCACAATAATATTCATTTTAACAGTATGTATTCTGTCGAACAACTCAACAAAATATAATTAAGTTATTATATTCAATAATTTTTGCTTAATCTACGTAGTAACTTGACGAACTACTCTCTTCACAGGTATGCTCTCATATATACTATCATGTATAATTACGCAGTAAGCTTTAGTATTATCGGGGAAATCATGCGTCCCTTCAATCGTACGTCGCGTAGGTCGACAGTCGATGATAAAGCAACATCAGCATTATGTTTCGATGTGTCGATAACGAAAATCGCTCGTTTTTCAAATTCTTTATAATCAAGAATTGGTTGCGGTCGTAGCACCCCCAAAGAACTAGATTGAACTAGATTTGTATACATTTGAAAGATTTCAGCGTATCGTTTTTTATCGAAATCTAATCGCAATGACTCGTATGGATAATTATCCGAGTTTAGAAATACCTTAATATGTGATACATTAATATCATCGAATAGAGCAATATCTCTTTTAACGTTTTCGTTCCTGTTTGTTTGAAAGGCTAAAATCACATATCGTGGTCTTACAACGCTCACACTAGTCTTAACTGCCCAACTTTTTTATTAGTTTTACGCATAACAGGTAACTCATGAGGATCCCATTCTCTAAAAGGTAGTAGCACTGAACCACCGTTATTCAGTTTCTCCATTATTTCGTATAACTCGTTGTCTGCCGGTAGCACGTGTTTTGCGCGGAATTCGATATTTGTAATTGTGTTTGTATTTGTAATTTGTAATCGTAAAGTTTGCGGTCTTCAAATCCGTGGCGTTTTTGTCAGCTTCCTTTAGGTCTACATGATAACAATTTTTATCATTCCTTGCACGCACAAGCCGGATTCTATGACGCCCTTGGCAAACCCGCATCCAGCCACCGCAAAATCCGAACAGATAAGATAGCGGTATTCTAAGAGATAATGAATTCTTGTGTAATGTGTAGAAGTCATCCGTAAAAGGAAACCTAAAACCAGCACATTGTAAACCATTACACTCATTATCATTCAAACATAAATACGCTTTCAGAACTGTCGTAAGCCCTGGATAACTAACCCTATCAACTTCGACACCATCTAATTCATATGCAATGTATTTGAAGTTACACCCAAGTTGTTAACAATTTTTACACCACCTTTCCCTGTAGTTGAAGTAGTAACATCGCCCTCGATATATAAAGCGCTTTCATACAAAGATACAATAATGCCTCGTTGGTTGATAATTATCTCAATTTCATTAGCATACCCAAACTGGTTGGTTGTTGGGTGGTATGTATGTATAGCTTCTTTAGCTATTGAATTATCGAAGTTAGACTGTCGAAAATTTGCAGTTTTTCTGACATTATAGCATAAGGATCGTAAAAAATTTAAATTTTCGTTAGATAATTTGGTAGAATTCCGTTTAGATGCTGATCGCACTACTCTTATACTGTTGACTGATTGGGGTGTTTCTTTGAATACGCTTTTATACCTAAAAGGTATAAAAGCCCCCATGCTAGTTTTCTTTCCTCAATTCTAATCTTACAACAATTCTCTCACCGCGAAAATAGACTATCTCACCGTTTAGATCAATTAAATTTACCGTAATATTTGATATGGTATTATTATTTAATACTGGAAGATACACTAAATTTCTAGGTTCAATGTTGATGGTATAACCGGGATCTACACATGGTGCGAACTCGTACAACGTGTGTGATACTTTGTTGTTATAATATGCACCCGAAGCAATGTTGCACTCAACATGTATAGTAACAACTTTAATAGTATTCACGGGTAAATCTGAATGATATTGCATCCCTGGGACGAGAAATTGATGTGAAAATCCTAACAAGTCCGCGATAGAACCAGGTTTTGTGAAATCTATATGAAATTCGCTTTTTATATCGCACTTTAATGTGTTATTATTAGGTTTTATTGATAAATATTTATCATACGTAGTCTTATCAGCAGATGTGATATGACCGCGGGTAAAAAGCTCTCTTTGGATATATGTTTCAATATCGGTCAACTCATACGAACCGCTTGGGAGTTCAATTACACTTTTGCAACTATACTACCAGATTTTCCGAAGTAAAATTTATTGTTGACACCCTCTTCAATATTGGGGATGCTGTTGTATGTGTGGAGGCTAAGTAATGCTATAGAATACTGTGATGTTGATTCCAATTCAATTGGTGGAAAAATATTCGTTGATAACTTACTTGTTATACCAGTCAAGGTAAAGGTTTGCGACATAATTAACTAATTTGTTCGATACAATACTATTTATTGATCAGAAATTGTAGGCATAAATGCCCACATTGATATTTGTTAGTTTGTTGAACATTCGTGTGATTATAAGTGATCTTACAATTTTTCAAATAATTTATTAGTTCCTTAGGAGGTTTAAGGTTTCCATAGCTGTCGAAGTAAATCACCTTTAACCCAGTCTTCTTATATGCCACCCAACGAGTCCCCGCTCCACTATCCCTATCCAAATTTACAATAGCACATTCGTTACGTTTAGGTGTTGATGGTAATGTATCTCTCATAGATACCAATAAAATGTCGTATTTGATGCATTTTTACGTAACGCACCAGATCTATGTTTGTAAGGGGTCTCTTAGGTAGCGTATTTAAAAATCCTGTTTCTGCATATATAACCCCAATCCTGATTTATGCTTTTTTAAGAATAAACCTGGCCCATTCTTAGTTCCGCCTATAGCTATGGCCTCTATTGTTTTATTATGACGTTCCGATTCCTTCAATTTATCTCGCGCTTCCTGACCACTTTTGTCTGCGCGAAAAACGCTTGAAACGCCCCCCGCTAATCCTCCCAACGCAGAGATGTCGGCGAAAATTGCTGGTAGTAGAAGAAGTATTCCACCAGTTTTTGGTATTTTTATAACTCTAGGAATACGTACCGATTTTTTACCACCCGCATTTTTAACAGCTAATCGTGCGCTTTTGATAGCTAAACGTGACGCTTCCATCAGGTCGGTAGCTTTACCAATTTCACTAGTAATCCTGTTCACAATATCTTTGCGGAAAGCTACTTTTCTTTTATTTTTTTTTCTTAGGGGCTTTTCGACGACGCTTAGATTTCACTTTAGTGCTTCATGGCGATATACCCATCCCAAGTTTACGTTTTATTTTCATACCGTTAGTTACCAACCAGGCAGACACTTTTTCACCAAATTTGGCGTCAGGCGCCTTTACTCTTTTCGAGTTGTTAATCAGCTTTATGTCGATCTTCCAGCGTTTTATTTTGTGCGTATTGGATATCGTGTTTTTGACATAAAGAATCTAATTTATTTATACCCTTATCACCCCTTTTCAATCTTTTATCTAATTTAGTACCAGGCCCGCAAAAATTATAACCAGGTATATGTAATTCGAATAGTAGCTTATTGATTACACTGTTTAATACACCTTCACCCTTGTGCACTAGCATCGATACTGTTAACTTGAAATAAAAAGCGTAGTTTTATATTTGAAATTAATTTATTATAATTGATATATATTTGAGGTATTTGTGGTATTATAATTTGATTGACATGAAAAGCAATCCTTCCGTGCTGGGGGTGGTCCGTCGATATGTGTCTTCTGGTCAGGTGTATTGTGGTGAATATAGGCATGGCAATCGTAATTTTAATTCCGCATCGTACGAATAAGATACAGGTAACTTCGACCACACATCATACAATTGTTGTGGTGATGCATGTTTTCGGAGATATTTGAGTGAGAAATAAGATAACTCATTAGAGCTGTATTCATCTAACTTCTTCACACCTATAAAGTGATCCATAATGTTTTGATGCACTCGCTCAAATTCTTTAATGAGCTTATCAATATTCGTCCAATATTCACATTGAATAGAATCCCCTTCATCACCCTCTTCACTACTGTAATAGGCACTATCGCTATTGCTTTCGTTATTCAATTCAGCCATGGTTACATGATTTTCTTCAATATACTAATTTTTGTAATTAGTGTTTCATATATATAATACCCCCACCAAATACTTAATAATTATAATATATCTGATTTAGGAATCCAGCTGTTATGTTTATTATCAAATCCTAACCATTTAACGAAATTTTTTTTATATGTATGTAGAATAATGATTTATCGAATACATACGCATAAGGGATGAAAATTTAGTATTGTAAAATGTCGTCCCATTGTCTGTCTGTAAATTCTTGGGGACACGATGTTCAGAATTCTTTAAGATCTTGCGCAAACCGCGGTACACTTCGACTGATGATTTCTTTACGATAGGTTCCATCCATACAAATTTTTAAAAACAATCAATAACTATTAAAATGTACTTAAATCCTTTATTATAGCGGGAATAACTTAGCATTTCGATAAATCTGCTTGCCAGAGGTCATCTATACCGTGCAGAATCGTCCTTCTTCTTTTAAAAGTCTTGATGACAGGTCTATGCAATTCATTCACAATTATCCTTTTTTCTTTAGATATATTTGCGTCCATTATATCCGACATCTAGTTTCAATGGTTTTTACTCGAAACTTAAGGGAATATAAATTTTTCTTATGTATTTCTCGCTCTTATTATAGGTACAGCCGTGGAAAATTCAATGGTAACAGGCTTGCCGCTAGTGTACACCAAACGTAGCTCGGAGATTGTCGGTCGTCGGATACCTACCTGCTAAAGTCATAAAACCAAAGCGTTACTTTAGTTTCGTTTCGTTTTATTTTTCTGTATCTATGGAATGAAATCGAATTTCGTCTATTTATATGTTTCCGATATCCGAAACTGACAAAAGTGCACTGTAATATTTAATGTATTTTTTGCATGTAGTTGTAAATCGTATTTGCCCCGGTTTCTTCTTTGCTGCAGATATGCCCTTTAGAACTGATACTACAGTGTTGTTCAGCATTTTAGCTTAATTATAAAAATGTTGTTATTTTTATGTTTATGAAAATTATATATTTACGTTCTATAATAACATCCACACACAATTTTCTTTTATGTGTGACATGTAAGGGCAGGATTTACAAACCAATATGAATGATATCACATCAGAACGATATGCAAATAACTTTAAAAAATTTATAACAAAATCTTTGAAATTTCAATCTATATTTATGTTTCTCAATCGTTTTCGCCGTATTGCAAAAGTTTCAAGTCCACTAGTTCCTTGTATAATATTTTGTATTGCGGCCGACCTATCGGACGATCAAGCACAAAGGTAGGTATTTTTATTACACTATGAGTCGCGTTTTGTTCCTTTTTTGCTGGCCTTTCCGCAAATTAGGCAAATATTGAAAATATGTATCACATAACGTTGTGACTGCCCTATCACCTATCTAGCTATTTGATTAAAAATCGTAAATTTGTTAGACAACCACAATTAAATCGATTTTGGCTGATACAACAACAAAGGATTTTGCTTGTTTTCTTAGTGCAACAAATTGACGATACATTTGTTCCGTTTAGATTGTCATAAATGTATCATTTCCTAAAACATCAGGTCATACCAACCTCAACAACATATGAAATAAAAGCACTCCTGCAAATTTATATCAACCTCCAACCTAATAGAACACTTTTCTTATTTAATACATGCTTATGTTATTCCTATATTATTAAATGTTTGTTTTTATGTTATTACATATATTTATGTTATGTTATTACAAATATCATTTTTTTACTGTTATACATCTATCTATTATTTTTATCTATACTATACTCATGTTATATTTATATTATTTTTGTTGAATACATAATTATATGCAATTTTCATTACTTACCATAACGTAAATTAAATAAATATAAAACATTTTGAGATAAAAGTATATTATTTCGGTCTGGGACTAAGTAGAAACCGAGAAAAGTGAGTTTTTTCACTTACAGGAACTTCCTATCTGGAATTACCTCGTTTAAAAATTATTGACAGCGGATGTCGGATGTAGTAATCGGTTTGCCTTGATGCATACACCGACGTAGCCATGATGATGAAGTATTCAATATGTGCCTAATTAAAATTTTTACAATTATCACTAACGTTACTATGTATTTAGTATAAATGAAATAATACTGCAATTGCATATCGAAACAAAAATATTAACGAATAACAATCTTTAGCTACGAGCGGCAGTTTCGCTCCGAATATCGAAAATATATTATATAAATAGAAACTCATATTCATACCATCTATATACAGAAAACTTAAAATGAAATGAAACAGAAGTGACTCTTCGGTTTTATGACTACCAGGTAGGTATACGACGACCGACATTCTCCGACCTACGTTTGGTGTACACTAGCGGCAAGCCTGTTACCATTGAATTTTCCACGGCTGTACCCATATTAGCAGCGACAGTGCTTAAACGACCCCTTATGATTCGGTTTTTCTGATCCCATATGATCTTTTTCGTGTTCTATTTTATTAGTAATTGTAGTCGAGAAATCTTGCTTTAATAAATTACTTTGATTTGATATTTCGTTTGTTTGGTTAGTTAACACATTTTCGAGCTCAACAGCATGGTTCTCCCTTTTTCTAGCAATATTTTCGAATAAAATAATGACACTATTAGAACCATCTTCTACAGTTTTATTTAGAAATTCTGTTTCAGCAGTTAGCGCATCATTTAACTTGAGAATTTCGATCTTAGCATTACTAATATCATTTCCAGACGTTGCATCGTAATACTTTTTATTTACGACTTCGCTACCAGGTATTGGTGTACCGATGTTTATTAACCTTCACCCATAGAAATCTATACCCCCATCACTAGTATATTTCATTTGCAAATTGTATTTACCACCACTGTTTCCAGAACTACCAAATTTATTTATCCCCATAGTTAATAAATTACACCAGATTCCTGCAATTCCTCAATTATGGATGTTATCTAGTTTAAATGTGATGTGTTACCACCTGATTGTGAAGCTAACAAAAACCTTAACCTGTCTACTAGCTCATCCAGTTCCAGTATATATTTTGATTTTTTTTATTATTTAATTCCAATTGTAAATCACCACCGGACTTCTTTGTTTGATTGTTTCCGACGTGCTTTACGTTTCCTTCAATTAGTTGCTTCCTTTAATTTGGTAATCTTTACCGTAATTACGTTTATGCATATTTGTTAAATTTGTAATATACCGCTAAATCAAAAAGTTGTGTATTCAATGGGTTTCTTGAGAAACAAAAGTTGTAATAGACCAGCCTTTATGTTGAACTTGGTGTGTTTATCTATTATGATCTCGTTACCTGTAAAATCGATTGTTTGAGAACCTAATGTGAAATCCTGTGCATCTGAATTTTATGAAACTCCGTAGGGCTTGTCTATTTGCCTATCAACATCGTTAAAGAACAATTCTCGGTAATTTGGGGGCAAATATGATGGATCATTAAATTCAGGCTTCTCTTGCTCCATTTGAGTGTTTTTTTCTAGTGAGTGTCCATCTTACTCCTTGGCTATACCGTACTGATGAGGACTAATAGTCCGAAACACGTGTCTACGGTTGCTTCTTGGTATGACGCAATTGCCCGACAAATTACCTTTCTCTTTTGATATCTTACCGTCGATAAACCAGTTTTCCATCTATAACTCCTTGGGCTATGGTGAGCCTGGGGTGTCCGTCACCTCCGGCGCGACGTCACATCTTGTCTTCGAATCCTGAAGATGTGACTGAAGCACCAAATTGGCGACATTGGGCAGCCCCCTTATGGTCTCCATTTGAGTGTTTTTTTCCATTGAGTGTCCATCTTACTCCTTGGCTATACCGTACTGATGAGGGCTAATAGTCCGAAACACGTGTCTACGGTTGCTTCTTCGTATGACGGAATTGCCCGACAAATTACCTTTCTCCTTTAATATCTTTCCGTCGATAAACCAGTTTTCCATCTATAACTCCTTGGGCTATGGTGGGCCTGGGGTGTCCGTCACCTCCGGCGCGACGTCACATCTTGTCTTCGAATCCTGAAGATGTTGTGACTGAAGCACCAAATTGGCGACATTGGGCACCCCCCTTATGGTCTCCATTTGAGTGTTTTTTCCATTGAGTGTCCATCTTACTCCTTGGCTATACCGTACTATATTTATATATATATATATATATATATATATATATATATATATACAGTAGAGCTAAATCGCCACGAGTCACCTCTTTTTTGGGATGTCGCACATCGTCGACCAGTGTTCCCAGCCTTACATATGGTCAAGGTTAGGTTAGTAAATATGTTTCTGTACATATTCATATTCATATTATTTATTTATGCATACGCTATTCTGTCTCAGTTGTTACTTATGTTAAAACGAAAATAAATTCTTGGATCAATAACCACCATTTGTCAATTCTAGACGCACCGCAAAGCTGTCTCAATCAAGACTCCCTTAGCTGTTCCAGGTATTGGTGTACCGATGTTTATTAACCTTCACCCATAGAAATCTATACCCCCATCACTAGTATATTTCATTTGCAAATTGTATTTACCACCACTGTTTCCAGAACTACCAAATTTATTTATCCCCATAGTTAATAAATTACACCAGATTCCTGCAATTCCTCAATTATGGATGTTATCTAGTTTAAATGTGATGTGTTACCACCTGATTGTGAAGCTAACAAAAACCTTAACCTGTCTACTAGCTCATCCAGTTCCAGTATATATTTTGATTTTTTTTATTATTTAATTCCAATTGTAAATCACCACCGGACTTCTTTGTTTGATTGTTTCCGACGTGCTTTACGTTTCCTTCAATTAGTTGCTTCCTTTAATTTGGTAATCTTTACCGTAATTACGTTTATGCATATTTGTTAAATTTGTAATATACCGCTAAATCAAAAAGTTGTGTATTCAATGGGTTTCTTGAGAAACAAAAGTTGTAATAGACCAGCCTTTATGTTGAACTTGGTGTGTTTATCTATTATGATCTCGTTACCTGTAAAATCGATTGTTTGAGAACCTAATGTGAAATCCTGTGCATCTGAATTTTATGAAACTCCGTAGGGCTTGTCTATTTGCCTATCAACATCGTTAAAGAACAATTCTCGGTAATTTGGGGGCAAATATGATGGATCATTAAATTCAGGCTTCTCTTGCTCCATTTGAGTGTTTTTTTCTAGTGAGTGTCCATCTTACTCCTTGGCTATACCGTACTGATGAGGACTAATAGTCCGAAACACGTGTCTACGGTTGCTTCTTGGTATGACGCAATTGCCCGACAAATTACCTTTCTCTTTTGATATCTTACCGTCGATAAACCAGTTTTCCATCTATAACTCCTTGGGCTATGGTGAGCCTGGGGTGTCCGTCACCTCCGGCGCGACGTCACATCTTGTCTTCGAATCCTGAAGATGTGACTGAAGCACCAAATTGGCGACATTGGGCAGCCCCCTTATGGTCTCCATTTGAGTGTTTTTTTCCATTGAGTGTCCATCTTACTCCTTGGCTATACCGTACTGATGAGGGCTAATAGTCCGAAACACGTGTCTACGGTTGCTTCTTCGTATGACGGAATTGCCCGACAAATTACCTTTCTCCTTTAATATCTTTCCGTCGATAAACCAGTTTTCCATCTATAACTCCTTGGGCTATGGTGGGCCTGGGGTGTCCGTCACCTCCGGCGCGACGTCACATCTTGTCTTCGAATCCTGAAGATGTTGTGACTGAAGCACCAAATTGGCGACATTGGGCACCCCCCTTATGGTCTCCATTTGAGTGTTTTTTCCATTGAGTGTCCATCTTACTCCTTGGCTATACCGTACTATATTTATATATATATATATATATATATATATATATATATATATACAGTAGAGCTAAATCGCCACGAGTCACCTCTTTTTTGGGATGTCGCACATCGTCGACCAGTGTTCCCAGCCTTACATATGGTCAAGGTTAGGTTAGTAAATATGTTTCTGTACATATTCATATTCATATTATTTATTTATGCATACGCTATTCTGTCTCAGTTGTTACTTATGTTAAAACGAAAATAAATTCTTGGATCAATAACCACCATTTGTCAATTCTAGACGCACCGCAAAGCTGTCTCAATCAAGACTCCCTTAGCTGTTCCAGGGCCGGCCCTAGCGTTTTTGCCGCTGTAGGCAAATCTCAATAGTGCCGCCTAACTTAAAAAAAATTATACAAAAAAAGAGGTTTATACAAAAATAATGATCAAGAAAAATACAGTTAACATACAATATTTACGAAATTTATTTGTATTAGAAACACAACCTTTGGAGATTATACTAGTGCAAACAATACTTTTAAAACAACAAAGAATAAAGAATATAGTACGATATACAAAGTTTAACCCTAAATTAAAATAACCTCTTTCGAACCTTTTTTCTGCAAAATCGGAAATAACTTCTTTCAGATCTAATGTATCACTCGATTCATATTCAGTGGCCTTCACTGCTAAACCATTAAGACAATTTTAAGCAGGTTTTTAAGTACTTTTTTATTATTTTTAGTTTAGGAAACTGTCTATCGCCCGCTCCGGTAGCAACAGTTATAGGCAGGGTTAGAAAAAATCTGGTAAGCAATGTCTAAATTTGGACCAATGTTAAACGAAGGAAATGAATTTAAAAACGTCAACTGGGCCTTCTGGAAACAAGGTCTATGGACGCAACATCATTTAACATCATAATTAATTCGCCCGACTATGAAAATAGTACCAATAATACCATCAAAATGTTTCCTGAATGCAGACATTATTATTGAAATTTATTCAAAATTATCAGTGAAATTTGTCATGAAATACTTGCATCAAATATCTCTGAAAGTATTATGCTTAGCAGAACAAAATGTAGGTTCACCATATTAAAGATGAAAAGAATTACTTAAAAATATTGAGAGATGTAGATTTGGGAGAAGGTTAAAAACGGGTTTTCAGAACCGAAATGTCAATATCTGCTCTGTTAAATCAACTGCCATCAGAAAACTTCTGTCGTTTTTGACAGGATAGATATTGACATAATATCTCTGTTCGTTACATTATCCCAAATCTAAATCTTTCAATATTTTTAAGTAATTCTTTGTTTATCATGTACCCAAATCTTCATCAAAATTTTATCTTTAATATGATGTATAATTTGTTCTGTTAAGAGTAATATTCTCGAAGATATTGATGCAAGCATTTCATGGCGATTTTTTTTAATCACTGATAGTTTTTAATTAATTTCAATAATATCATCAAAGACTCAGCAACATTTTGATATTATTTTTATAGGCGGGCAAATTATGTGTCTACCCAGATAAAAATTAAGTAGATTACCATTTCGGCAATAAATTCTAAACCGTTGAGATGGAAGAATCGCCAACTTTTCAAACGGTTTCTATATCTTCGGAATGTGCCAAGTAATTCACTTTTAATTATAGTATTTTCTTTATGTTTGTGGATATCGTAGAAAAACTCAAAAGGGGTCGTTGGGACTATTTCATATTTATCTTTTGATTTTTGTATAGGATCACTACACTACAGTACACTTTAATATTATTATTTCTTATTTCGTTAGCTAACTTTTCAGCTTCTATGATAACATTGTCAAATATATCCGATCTTAATTCTTTATAAAAGGTAACGAGCTATTTTATTTAAATATGTCTATTATTGGCTGCTATGCATCTTAAAATATAGGAATAGCCTGAAGCCTGTCTACTCCGATTGTATTTGATTGTATTTTACTATTCCTTTATTTGCTGGATTCAGGCAATATTTTAAACTTTTTATTTTATTTTTTTATTGTAGTTCAGTTGGTTTTGCCGCCCCTAAACTTTGCCGCCGTAGGCAGTTGCCTAGCTTGCCTACCGCCTAGGGACGGCCCTGGCTGTTCACGGCACAGTTTTCAGCTTAATATTGACGCATCGTCTGTTAATCAGAATCGTATGTTGCTAACAATTGTCGAGGTGTAAATTTGTTCTTTTGGGTATTGAAGACAGAATATTGTTCATCGCCCTATCCAAGTGAATGATCCTTTCTTATCAGGCTTTAATGTGCACCAAATTGATGCAAAAGTCTTTACACAATTCCTACAGTAACTCGCCATTCCAAACAACTATCAAACGTGTTGGCGTTTTCTGGAAGTGACATCTTCTAGATGGCCTTAGTTTTTTCCTGACTGAATGTTTTGACAAGAAATCTCGAATTCCAGGGACTTAATCTTTTCCATAACGACACTGCTAATGGATGGTCACTGGTGTAAATACGACACAGATCTTATAGATGGAGATTACCTATATTATCGATAGTATTTCTATATTTTACGTTAACTAAGGACAGCAGTTTGTCGTACTACTGCAGGAGCACGTGCAATCCTTAGAGCAAAATAACAATCCAGTAGTTGTATGACCATCGAGCGTTATGAAAAATGTCCAAGCAGTTTCTTTTGATTTTTCATTTCTTCACTTTGATTATTTGAGTCAGTTGCCACTTCTTTCTATTCATGATCACAATTCTAGCTTTTTTGGTCGTGTTTCTTTTCCTATAAAGCATTTCGGTACCTTTAGGGCACGTGCACATACAACGCGAAACCGAGCGGAACCGAACTGAGCGCAAAAAGCGGAAAATACAACCAGAACTTTTGGATGTGTGCGTGCACATTCAAAGCATGACTGAGCGAGTCATGGAGAAGCTAAACGAGCGATTCGCTCGAAGATAGATTAGTTTGTCTTTAGGCGTGCGATAGTCATTGAACTGTATAATTCTAAACCCGGGGGAAGTTTATTAGCAATAAGTTTATTTTTTAACCGATGTTAATAAATGATACATCATTTTAAAGCTCTTCACGTCCTGATACCCCATGAGTTTTGCTCGGTCGATCAAGTCACAATTAATTCCCTAAAAATTAAAATAAAAGTTGACTTTTTCGACATTTTGGTAAAGTTTTCGGCACCATATCTCGGCTGTGACTTAACCGATCATAATGAGCAATACATTAATCGAAAGCGCAGGTCTTCAAGTACTCCCCAGAGTTTTGCCCGATCGAAATTATAACAATTACCACCTGAAAAAAAAGTAACAAAGTACTAGCGTCGGCGTCGTGGGACATTGACAACACACTGCAACCGCATGCCTTGAACACCGATCAACAAAAGCGTAAAAAATAAGCATTTCCTGTCATCCGATTTTAATAAATTATGCACCAATCGATAGCCGAGGGTGGCAACGAGTTATGCTAGTTTTGCCCGGTCGAGATTCAAACAATTAGCGGGCAAGAATAATTAACAATGTTTGTACTCCGGAGACATCGACAAAGGACCGTGTCGGGTACCACGGTGAACAAAAGCAAGTTTTTTTAAGGACTTCCTGTTATCCGATTTTAACAAATTATGCACCAATCGATAGCCTAGTTTGGCAGCGAGTTATGCTAGTTTTGACCGGTCGAGATTCAAACAATTAGCAGGCAAGAATAATTAACAAAGTTTGTGCTCCGGAAACATCGAGAATGGACCGTGCCGGGTGCAACGGTGAACAAATGGAATCGATTTTAGCAAATTATGCACAAATCGATAGCTTAAGGTAGCCATCTAGTTTTGCCCGGTCGAGATTCAGCCATTAGCGAGCAAGAATCATTAACAAAGTTTGAGCTCCGGAGACATTGAGAAACGACCATATCTGGTATACCGATCACAAACTATTTTATTTTTGTTCTTGACAAATGTAGATATTTAAGACAAATTAGATCGAAGCTCGTCATACATTTTTTGGAATTCGACTATGCAATTCGCAAAGAAGTCAATTTTAACAACTGATTAAATGATTTCAGTGCATTTTCATAGTAGGTATGTGATATTTTTGATAATATTCCCGAAGACGATAGGTATAAAAAGTTCCAAAGCACTCAATAGGTTCGTTCGAGCAGCAGTCAAAACCAGTCAAAACAATTGGGGATTCTTGTACGCATACGCAATGCAGGCTTTTGCAGGGCAAAACCCCCATTTGGCATGCGCAGGAGAAAGATCAAGAGCTTTACGCACTTATTTTGGTGCTGCTCGAACAAACCTAATAACTATCCGCAAGAACTTGACAAAAACTGTCTACTGGCACCCTTTAATATTCGTTCGCTGGCTAGACATTTAAAGAACTGTCAAAACACCGTTTTGTAATACGCTTTGAATGTGCACACAAATCGTCATCGTTCGGTTTCGCCACGCTACGCTCCGGGTCTACTCGCTCGCTTCCGCTTTGTATGTGCACGTACACTTAAGGTGACCGCAAATAGCGAGCGGATCGAAGCTGAGCTACGGTATTGAAAACGACAGATTGCACTAAATTCCATGAGAGCGAGCGTGAGATGTTGATCGGGCCAAGCTACGCTAAGCGAAACCGAGCTGGGCTGTGCTGATCGAAACGAAGGATAGCAGAGCTGAACGAAGCTGGCATGATTTCGCTCGGCGTCGCACAGCTGAGCCCAGCTTGGAATCGCTCCGTTCCGCTTTGGTCCGCTGGCGATTCTCTTTGACCGGTACTGAATTTTTTTCTGAAAATAGGCGTTTGCTATTTTCAACACGTGGTTTTAACATTTTTGTGTCAGTTGTAAATTGTACGCACTGCAATGGCAAGCGAAGACAGCGACATAAGCGCACAAATTAAATATTGAATTGGTTCGAAAAGAACCAATTTTATATAATAAGCACAAATTTTACCATGACAAAAGAAAAAATAGATTGTGGGAAGTGATTCGTGGTGAATGTAACAAACACGGGTAAGTAATTTTATATTGTTTATTTATTATTATAAAATTTAAATATCGTTTTGCCATGGAACTTCACCTAAGGGAGAGATGAAAAACCTAGCAAACTGTCTCGTATTAGAAATGCTTCTTGCCTGTCATTTGCAAGTTGCGGTTGTAAATTGTTCGATTGTCGGTTGGTCTGATCAGATTCACTGTTGATGGTACATTTTTTCTTTTAAAGGTAATTGTGTAATACACAAGTGGCTTTTATTACTAAGTCTACTGACTCTACTGGAACTTCAATCGTTCCTCTGTAAACTCTCCAACGAGCTGATAAAATACCGAATGCATTTTCTACAATTCTTCACGCACGAGAAAGTGTATAATTAAAAATTATTTTTTGTCTATTTACTTCTTGGTTTGATGGGTATGGTCTCATGAGGTGTCGTAGTAATGGAAATGCTTCGTCTCCGACAACCACAGGGCATCGGTATACCATCTTCGTAAAGTGGTTCGTCAGGAGGTAAATCTATTGATTCTCGTATTCGACGACCAATACTGCTACTGGCGAATATCCCACCATCGCGGAATCGTCCTTTCGGTCCAATATTGACAGAAAGAAATTTATAATCAGCATCGACCATTGCTAAGAGAATTATTGAAAATGTTTTTTTATAATTAAAAAAGCCAGACCCATTGTTTCCAGGGGCTTTTATAGTCACGTGTTTTCCGTCAATGGCTGCCATGCAATGGGCAGTGCCATTTGTTTCTAAATTGGTCTTCTGACCGTTTAAGAACACCTCACTCCTAACCTACAGCACAAGTCCCGTGGCCGAACTGCGAAGCGACCGCCTTCGTGACGACGTTATGACGTACTGTTGTTGCCAAGAGGGCAAATTTTTCACTTTTTGAAATAAATCGTACCATTTTGGAAATTGTTCACTCCACGCGGAGTTTGAATGAATAAAAAAAAGTATTTTCTCTCGTTTTCTCAGTTATTTCAACACCCTGGGTGGTGTTAATTTTTATTTCACACCGTCGTGCTGGAGCCGGTGAAAATTTTCACCTTGTCGGATATCAACTATTTTCAACTACCTGCTGTGTAGTTAAATTAACTCCGAAATTATGTATAACAACAATTTTTAAGATACAATCAACTGATTTTCGAAGAAAATTTCACTCCTTTTTGTGTACGATTAACTACGTGCGAATTCACTCCGTAAAATTTTTATGTGTGTACTTGCTTACAGTTGAGCATCATGACATGATAAAACTGCAGTAAAGACCATTTTACACTCCGTAAGCTTAAGTACTGTTTGTGTTTAGAATACTTTTAGACATCGTATTGCATGTACCTACTTGTTGTTTTGTATCACCTTTTCTTGCGTTTACCTTTACCATTTCAATTATCTCAGGGCATTTAAATTCTGTACCTGTTACGTAGCTCATGTAGACGGGGCAAGAAGGTAGGTCAGGAATTGCCTAGAATGTAAACAAACAACAGAGTAACATGATACCTTGGTTTATTAGACCGTCGCGTCGTCGAGTACAGCTGATGTCTATACAATAGTCGCGCTACTCTACAAGTAGGTGCTGCAAAGCTACTGATATCCTTCCCATCCTAATCCGTGGCTTTTATATTAATTTGGCAAGACGTCATGACCTGCTTTAGGGACCCAAAAATCCTTAGTTAGGATTTTTGGTTGCACACGGCTTTTTGATATAAGTAAATGTTAATGTGCACGCTTTGCACGCGTGCCACAAGGAATTTCCTTTGTTCTATATCAAAAAGCCTGACGCCTGCATTTCTGACTAAGCAACTGTCTGCCGGACGGACGGGTTAAATGACCTGGCCTAAATTATACAATGCAATGTACTATCTTTCGTCACAACCCCCCTGGCAAACAATTGCTCGACCCACAGCAATGAAAAGAGAAAGACACAAAACTGAACAGCCATGGATAGGGATAAGAAAGAACGCACCACTTACAATTTTTATTTGCCTACAACAAAATATAAAAATACACATAAAAGCAAAAAATATTCATAACAATACAGTAAGTTTACCCATCGAGAGTTTTTGTCAGCCGTTGTGGTTGGTCTCCTCTGCTGGCTCCACCTCTTCCGTGATCCGGATGATCAGTCGGTCCAGCGATACCACTGATGCTACCCTGGCTCCATTGCACACCTCCGCTGCATAGTATGGTCTGGGCCGAGTACCGTGACGCGGTGTCACTGTAGGGATACCTGGACTCCCTTCAATGCCAGGTTTTTCCTCTGCTATGAGCCCTCGTGTTGCCTCCTCATTTATACATTTCGAGCCCTTTTTTGCTCCTCTGTTGTGGCCAATCTCGTCGGATAGCCTCCTCAGACTGGTCGAAACGGCTTGTTTCGTGCGGGGTGGTTCGGTAGAATCCGTAGCGCCGGTCCCGTCCAGTCTTCTCCGTTGCCATATTCTTTTGGCAAGCATCAGGCAACACCATATAATTACTGTTGTACTCATGACCCCAGCGGAGTTGATCAGCGTACCTCGTGGGCAGCATCAAATGCCCTCACCGACGTGGGTACTGCCGCTAGTGCTGTTGGAAGACGTCGGCACGCCAAAATGACCATGATGCTTAGCGCGGTATTCCAAATCAAAAATATGGTGTCTCCAAAATAGTTCCGTTTGGTTCTGGATTGCACTTGCTCCTTTATTGACTCCATTCCTGCCCAATTATGCTGGGTGCTATGATGGTTGGTGATGTTTAGGTGCGGCACCGACAACGTCCAGTTGGAATTTAAGCACTCTGACATATTTTTGTAGGTTGGCTGCATCCACAGTTGAGGGTGCATCACGAAGGAATGCAGATTTGACCATATCGCCGGTAGTGTGTGCTGTATCACTACTTTTTCCCGCTGGTGTTGGCACGGGAACATCTCGTTGATGATGAATTCTTTGTTCGTCACGAAACGGCAGTGGCACGGCAGGTCTACACTTATAGCTCCGACCTTCTCATATACGCTGTCAGCCAGTGGGAGTACGTCCGCAAATTATCCTGGACTCTCGTTCTGGGTGTGTAAGGATGTATCGATTGGCTTCCAAGTGCGTCACCAGCATCGTGGTACCCTGATGGCACCGAAGTGGGCAGTAGCGTCCAATTTCCTGTACCGTAGCTTCGCGATGTAACACCTTAGCGCACTGCGGACCCTCCAAGGAGTCTGAAGAAAATCGGGGTAGGAAGCATAGTTTATCGTGGTATGGTCTGCATTGATGAAGGTCAGGACCCATAATTGGTCGAAGTTCTTCTGTGGCGTCGTCGTGTCCCACGGCCAGAAACATGCCTGTATTCTGTATTATACATGTTTCTTCTTTCCAAGCAAACGGAGTTGCCTTCAGCTCTGTTCAGGATAGGGTTTTAAATTAAACGCAATCGATGAGTTTTAACTGACAGTAGTATAACAGGCGGGATCCTGGGACACGACCTTGAAATGACCTTGCCACCAGAACCCCGCCTGAGCCTCTCTGACGTCACACTGACCTTGATAGCCTTATCTGACCTTTGATCTCTTATCTTGTTGACGTCTGTGTGTTCGACCTTTGAGCTTGTTGTTGACATGTGTGCTGTTGCTATGCGCGCCTTATCTTATGTGTGGCTGTAATCGCGAACAAGTCTGGACTTGCAACCTTGGTGCCGACTTGCTGGCGCCGCAGATGACATCATCACACACGCCGAGTTTAGCGGGAGATTTGAAATAATGTTAAAAAGCAGGCGTGCGGTTGGATTCGAACCGGAGACCGCGCTAGACCTATAGTTTACAATGCAATCGACTGACCGCACTCGACCACTCGCCCATTTACGTGAAGAAGCGCTTGTTTGTGATTAGTATAAAGACGAGTGGGGGGCGGGCAGAGCGCCGTCAAGGTTAAATAAGGAAAAGTTAAAAATGTACGATCAAACTCCACAAGCCTAGACTAGACTAGACTAAACCTGTAATATCTCACTCTCTCAGCGATAAATAAAACGCATAATATTCTTTTAAAACATATATTTGTGTGTTTCTTAATTGATATGACAACGAGATTTCTGCATAATAATATTCTTTCTAAAACATGTATTTTAATGTTTCTTAATTGACATAACATAAGCTATTTATTGGTAATATTATTGAGGTTGAGTAATACTTTTATTTTTCTCTCTGAGATAAATAAAACGCATAATGTTATTGTTAATATTTTAATTTAAGTTTAAATGTTTTATAGATAAAATACAATTAGTTAATAATATTTTGTGCTTAATGTCTTTTAGTAGCTTCTCTATCTTTAGCTTATGGATTTTCCTTCTAGAACAAGTTTTCAACTGTTAATTTTTTTGTATAATAAAAATGATTACATACCTTTTCTGTAGTTCCAATGTTTTTGATTTAAGTATTTGAGACATTTGTTTTAATTTCATTTTGTTTCAGAAGAATAAAGTTATACTTGTATGTTCGTGTATAGGATGCGTGAAAATGAAACAATAATATAACAGTTGAATTAATTTATTTTTATAAAATAGTACATTATTAAAAATTCATAAATGTTATCACATTTGGTTTATCAACACCATTATACATAAAACTCATCTGGGATTGTCCATCTTTAGATCTGAGCATGTAGTCATCATACACAGCGCCTCCTATCTTTCTCGGTAGTATAATATTTAACATTTCATGTTGAATAATGACTATTCCGGACATGGTTTTTGCGAGTGTACAACCACAATAAATTTCACCTACTTCTAGATCTTCTAAAAATACTAGGACTTCAACGGCTTTTCCTGCTGCTGATGAAGCTGATACTGATGGTGGTGGTGGTGGAGCTATTACATTTTCACTTATTAGAAAAGCCTCTAAATCTGCTAACGTTGTGGTGGTGGTGGTGGTGGTGGTTGTTTCTGGAGCTATTTTTTGTTCCATCTAGAGCAAGCAAACCATCAGTTAAATTACTTATATAACAGAAAGAAACTAACTACATACCTTTATCCGTTTACTTTTGCAATGACAATTTAGCGGGCTATCACCTAATGTTTCGTAGCACTGTAAATCTAAGGTCGTTTTTGGATAATGCAAATTGACAGAGTTGTGGCAAAAACAAAAGTACTCATAGCAATCGTTGCAGAATTGTGTAGGCATTTGTAGGTTCTTTGGCTGACGATTAGAAATCAGTCTTAATTTATATGAGTTACCACCCCTCTCTATCCAATTATTTATAGAATATTATCTTTGTTTATCCAACTGTTATGCCTCTTATCCAAACCTAACCACTTTACGAAAACTTTGTCCTTTTGTCGTTTCAGCACTTTCTCAACTAAATATACATCTGAATATTTTACTCTTTGCAATTGATAATCATAGAATCCTCCATGAATGTCTTTGTTTTCCTCTAATAGGTACGTAGTTGGGTTAGTTATTTGCACACGTTTAATTGTGAATATTTCAGTCGACCAATTGGGAGTGTATTTTTTTATCGAATACTCCTCGTATTTTCGATATTCGTACCCGATCACCTACTTGAAATTTATTTTTTAGTTGTCCTCTTTTTATATTACTATATACTGTATTCAATAACAGTTGTTCATGTGCTTTAGAAACTTCAATTGGTTTCATTTTT
This sequence comes from Melinopterus prodromus, assembly GCA_964023965.1. NCBI lineage: Eukaryota > Metazoa > Arthropoda > Insecta > Coleoptera > Scarabaeidae > Melinopterus > Melinopterus prodromus. The sequence goes on along the minus strand of OZ030391.1, from coordinate 38,766,288 downwards.
ATGGTCCGATGTTTAGAATTGTTATATTTGTTTGTAATACTTTGTAAAATATCAATCCATTTATAGTGTCCTCTGTAACTAAATTCTTTCCACATTATATTTTTTAATGTTCTATTAACACGTTCTACAATTGACGCTTTTTTCTCACTAAAGGTACTATAATGATTTATATGGTATTTTTTCATTAGTTGTTGGAACTCTTTGTTAAAAAATTCCTTTCCTTGATCGGTTTGTAAATTTATCGGAATTTGCTCTTTGAAAACGTTTTCTAGAGCCTTAGTAACATCTTTTCCTGTTTTGCTTTTGATGGGAAATGTCCATGTAAATTTCGAAAAACAGTTAATTACTACTAGAATGTATTTGTAGCCGTTATTATTCTTAGCATATGGGATCATTTCAACTAAGTCAGCTTGAAATAAATCGTTTAGAGACTTTAAAATTACTCTTCTTCTTCTAAAATTAATTCTAGCTGGCTTATGAATTTCTTCAATAACTTGTCGTTTTTTATCGTCATCCATTATCACAGAAATTCTATTGTATGATTCTGGCCTCCCTTAGTTCTTCAATGATTGAAATAATTTCGTTCATAACACTTGTATTACCGGCGTCGTGTGATGCAAGTAACAATTGTAGTCTTTCCGTTAATTCATTCGGATTGTCCCAATAAGCAAATTCCTTAGTCTTATCCACTTGTGACATTAATACACTACAGCTACCACCTGTTTTTTTGTTCTGCACTAGAGGTGCTAATATTTTTCGATACTTTTTCAGTTTGCTCCCATCAATTTGTTTGTCAGCTTGATAATAACGTCTATGTGCATTCGTTTTTAAAACAATCTCTTTGTAATATTTTTCATCTGTATCATTGTAACCTTGTGGTTTCTTTTTAAATAATAATTCATAAAGTCCGCGTGTACCTTTATATCTTTTGTTCTTAACAGTTATATCACCATTGGTTGAAATAGTTATTTGTGAATTTCCAATAAAGAATTTTTCAGTTTCTGCATCATATCTAATGCCATATTTAGTGTCATACTCATCTTCCTTTTTCTTCATCTCGCTAATGTACTTTCTTGTTAAGGGGTGTTGATAGAGATTCTTATCAATATCATCATCATCATCATCATCATCATCTACAACCATTGGATTAACTGAAGTATGTTCTATTGGTGATAATGGTTCAAATTTCCCATCACTATCACTTTCTTCCTCCTCCTCCTCCTCTTCCTCTTTCTTTACATAACCAGGATCGTTTTTATGATTAAGTTTAGTTTGAATAATTTTCAGTTGTTTAGTAATTGGTGAGAATATTTTTTCTTGTGCGATTTCACCATGTTTCAAAACACTTAACTTCTTCCTAATTTCTCGTCTTTTTACGATAATTCTTTTCTTCATGTTCTTTTCATTTTCAGACATTTTTACATCTAAATGGTACGACGAACTAAGGAAAAATGACCATAAATCCTATGAGTACTACAATAATATAAACTGATCGAAACCTTTACGATATCGTCCTTTAGATAGATCACTATCTTTAGATACAGTTAAAAATCCATGTGGTTCCTTCCAACATAGAGAACACATATCTTTAAATTTTTCAAAAGACATATCTGTTCCTATATGGTCTCTGTATACATATTTTAAGTTTAAATCGTCCTGTTTAAATAGAATAATTAAATTACTATTGTCTCTAATTAAATGTTTTGAAACTTGTGCATAGGTTTGCGATAGGTAGAAACAATCGATATAATTATGTCGACCCATACTGAAATATTCACGCATAGTATTTTGGTTGCCGCATGAGACATCATCAAAGATGAATATTGAATTTGGTAATGCTTCATTAGGTGATAATATGTTCTCGTTATTGTGAAAAGAATTAAAAGTTATTCCCTTTATTGGTTTCAATAACCGTTCTAGGTAAACGTATTTAGGTTGATTTAACGATTTCGAATAAATGTAAATATTTTCAAATTTTAATCCATTTTTATGTTCAATTAGTGTAATCATCACATTAGTTTTACCGCAATTTGATGGACCTACGATTATACACCGTACAGTTGAAGGTAAAAGTTTACCATGCCTTGAACACTTTTTTACATCAAAAGCGTCAGAATCGTGGTTTTCCACACACATCGAAACCTTCTGTTGAACTACTTTCATTTTTATGGTCACTAACACTAAATAGAGGAGTTGTTATGAACAAGAAGAGGGATAGTTAAATACTATAATCATGAAACATATTAAACATATTATATATTTCCGGTACTGTAGTACGCACATTGCAGTATCATTTTAGATATCAAGCAGTGAAAATGAGAGTGTATACTGGCGACGGTCTTATCAATAGCGCTATTAATAGTTTACCCTTTGAACTGCATATACCAGGCGGCTATCAGTTCTGTGGTCCAGGCACTCGTCTTCAAGAACGTTTACAGCGTGGTGATAAACCTAAAAATAAATTAGATGCTGCTTGCAAAGACCATGACATAGCGTACGCAATGGAAAAAGATTTAAAAAATCGCCATAACGCAGATGGTATATTAGCTACAAGAGCAATGGATCGATTTCGTTCCTCAGATGCATCGTTTGGTGAAAAACTTGCGGCATTAGGTGTTGCGGGTGTTATGCGTAGTAAAGTGAAATTAGGTATGGGTTACTCTAATAATGTTAATGCTAAATGCAGTAAAATTATACGAAAACATTTAAATTCGCTTAAGATAATTAGTAAATTACTTAACGACGCATATAATGATCTGGATAAAAATTTGAAAGATCCCGATGTTGTTGATGAAATAATGGAAAAAAAGAAGCCAACAGTGAATAAAAAGAAGAAAAGTAGTGGTGGAAATGAAATTTTAAACAAAGCAATGTTGGCAGTACTAACGAAGAAAAATGAAAAAACCGAAGATGTACCAGTCAGTCAGAATGAATTGGATTTAATGATGGACGTTGATGATGATTCAAGTCCAGAAATACCAACACCGTCACAACCACAAACTGTAACAACTAAGAAGCGAAAATTGGTTAAGCGTAGCAATGAGCATAAAAATAAAAAGACAAAATTAAATATCGAAGATAATACGATAATTGACCCACCTCTACAGCAACAAGATCCTATTTTGAAACGTAAATTAGAAGATAACTACAATGAGGAAGTAGATAATTCGTCTGCCAAACGAATTAAAACCTAGGTACAAAGTCGTTACGTTCAATAGTTTCATGAGAACTTTGGCGGTGAACGTATCATTTTGTTAGCATAATGAAGAAAAAAAATCAGAAAGCTAAATCTGTTTCCTTACCGAAAATCATACAGGAAATAAAACGAAGAATTGTTCAAAAACAACCTCAGAACATAAAAAGTGCTATACGGGTTGCAAGTAAACTGGCAGCAAAATTTAAATCAAAAGTTAAAACCAAAAGTAAACGCGTAATACCCATACCTAAAACAGGTGGGATTTTACCTCTAATCCCAATCTTTGCTGGCCTCTCAGCTCTCGGAGCGCTATCTGGTGGCGCAGCTTCTATTGCAAATGCTGTAAATCTAGCTAAGCATGCAAAGGAAAAGCTAAAGGAATCAGCACGTCATAATAGGTCAATGGAGGCATTAGCCATGGGAAAGGGTCTCTATTTAAAACAATACAAACGAGGCTTAGGTTTGTATTTGCATCCAATAGAAGCACAACGAAACTATCCAAGATGAGTATGGTTAGACGACGACCGCTGACAGATGTTGACATAAGAAAATATGCAAAAAAATTTAAAATCCCACATTTTCGCGGTGTATTCATGAAGGATGAGCTACCATCTAAGATACGTAAAACATTTGAAGCAGGTGTGATTAATTTGGATGACTCCATTGGTCAGGGGACACATTGGGTTGCGTACAGAAAAAATGGGAAACAAATAATCTACTTTGATTCGTATGGTAACCTGAGACCACCAAGAGAAGTTAATAGATACTTCACTTCAAATGGTTCCGTTCAAATTTATTATAATTATAAAAAATATCAAATGTTATTGAAACCGTCTTATAATTGTGGACAGTTATGCATAAAATTTTTGTTAAATAAATTATATAAATAGAGTGTACAGCTTTTATTATTCCTATTCCCTGCTTAGACACGATCTGAAAATGTCATCGTTCACTTTTACGTTTCATCAGAAATCTTCAGTGCTCACATCTAAGATATATCCACCAATTATTTTAAGTGATGAATATAATTACGCAATAGGTTTGGTGAATTTCGTCAGCTATAATTCGATACCAAACGTAGACTCATCAAACAACAATTTTTATTATCACGATACAAAACAAATTACCCTACCGGAAGGATTATATGAAGTAAGTGACATCGAAAACACCATAACAAGTCATATCGAAGATAAATGGACCAAAGATCGTCCGATTGTAATGATAAAAGCTAATCGGAATACACTAAAATGTGAGATTAAATCCAGCGTAGATATTGACTTTACGAAACCGAACAATATAGGAAGTTTATTGGGATATAAATCGAAGGTACTAAAAAAGGACATTAAACATGAATCAGACTATCCCATAAATATTTTTAAAATTAATACTATAAATGTAGAATGTAATTTAGTTACTAATTCGTACAGCAATGATGATCAAATGCACATTCTCCATGTGTTTTATCCAACAGTCTTACCTGGTACAAAAATTATTGAAAATCCTGCAAACGTTATCTATCTACCAATCAACACCAAATATATAACTGAAATTATACTTAAAATAACCGACCAAGATGGTAATGTAGTTAATTTCAATAACGAAACCATAACGGTAAGACTTCATCTCAAACGTGTGTGATATTATCTCATTAGAAATGGTATTCATATATAATGAGCATATAAATACATCAAGTGCTAAACCACCCATACGCAGTGTAAAAAGAACTCTCAAGGTGCTAACAACATCCAATAGGAAGTTTTTAAGTGCATTAGGATTTAAAATATTAGAAGAAAAACAAAATTGGTAGAAGACTTATTGCGTTCTGGTCCGATCTGAAAATCAGTGTAAAACAATTTGGTCTGCGTTTGTTGTGCGTTTGTCGCTGTTTCGTTCAAGACATAAAAAAATGAGTTTTTATAACCTAAAAGTTGGTGAAGGAATATATGCAGATAATTCAATCACTAGGTATGAATTCCACACACACCAACCGTATGCAGCTACAAGCTTCAATCATAACGATGAAATTAGGATTCCAATTCAGACTCAGGACTTGTACTCATTACCCTCCGAATCACTACTATGTATCGAGGGGAAACTATTGAATGAGGCTGGTGAAGTTAGTAAAACATTGAATTTTGTGAACAATGGTATCATGTTTTTATTTGATGAAATTCGTTATGAATTGGGTGGAAATGTCATTGATAGGACAAGACTTCCGGGGATAACAACTACGTTAAAAAGTTATGCTTCCTATTCACCTGGCACTCTTACCAGACTACAAAATGCCGGATGGAATCACCAATCGTATCCAAAAATAATTGATAAAGATGGAAACTTTAGTGTCTGTATACCGTTGTCTATGCTATTGGGAATTGCAGAAGATTTTTGTAAAGTAATATTGCATGTTCGCCAAGAGCTCATACTACTGAGGAGCAATTCAGATTTGAATGCTGTGTGTAATAATCCGGTAACAGCTGAAGATAAACCGAACATTAAGATTAGTAAAATTGCGTGGAAAATGCCCCATGTTATGGTTGGTGATGAACAAAAAATACATCTGATGGATCGCGTTGCATCGAATATGGATTTAGAAGTGGCATTTAGAAGTTGGGAACTGCAAGAGCTTCCGTTAGTGCAAGAAAATACTAATCATACTTGGGCCATTAAAACAACTAGTCAATTAGAAAAACCTAGATTTATTATTTTTGCATTTCAAAGCGAAAGAAAAAACTCCCTAAATCGCAATATGAGTCAATATGATCATTGCGACTTAACAAACATAAAACTATATTTAAATTCTGATGTATATCCATATGATAATTTAAATGTAAACTTTAATAAGAGCAATTTTTCCATGCTTTATGAAATGTATGCAAACTTCCAGAAATCATATTATTATAAAAGTAGTGGGGCAGAACCATCTCTCTCTCCAATTGATTATAAACAGTTAGCTCCGTTGGTGATCATAGACTGCAGTCATCAATCTGAAGCAACTAAGACCGGAGCCGTTGATATTAGATTGGAATTTGAAACCAGTACAAACGTCCCTGCAAAGACAAGTGCATATTGTCTCACACTCTACGATCGTATCATCAACTACAATCCGTTAACGAGTGTTGTGAGAAATTTCTAAGCAAATAATGTATATTGTGGATTTTCAAGGCTTCCAGTATAAGGATAGTGATTTTTTCATCAAAGAATTGGCTATTTGTAATGTCAGTACTGGTAGTAGTCTACACACACTTATTGCACTCACACATAAATTGGAATGGTACAAAACATCTGTGAGGGATCACATGCAATGGACCACCACAAATATACACGGCTTAGATTGGAATCAAACGTCAGATTTTACCACTACAATACCACAAGAGGATATTTCGAGATATTTAAAAGACGCAGTTGGGAGTGAAATTATCTTAGTTAAAGGTCTGAATAAGAAAATTATGCTTAAGAAATTTCTTTCTAATGTTATTATAGATATTGATAAAATTGGATGTCCAAATTTAAAAGAATTAAGTACTTTAAGTGTTAACTATCACTGCAAATGTCATTTATTGAATAGTGTTGAGCTAAATTGCGCTCTGCGAAATGTACATGCACTGTATAATTGGATTATTCAATAAAACAAAAATTATCAACAATATACATTTTTTTTTTCTATTTATTTCCTACATATATTTTAATTACATAAATAATTATTAAAGTAAAATATTCTCCAAAATATTTATCTTCTTTTTCATCTTTTTTACCGGCACCGGTTCAGGTTCTGCATACTGCAATGATTCCCTCGTATCATCATCATCATCATCATCATCTTCACCATCAATTTCCTGAACTTCCTCGTGGTCGCTCTCAGGTATAACATATATTTTTCTCTTTTTCTTTAGTGGCTGCTGCTGCTGCTGCTGCTGCTGTTCTTCTTCCTTTTGTTGTGCTCCTCCTCCTGCTGCTTCTAACATTAGAGGTTCATCCGCCTCTACTTGTAAGTTAAAGTTGAACATCCGTAATGCTTCCCGGAATATGTTTAATTCCTGCCCCGTCTCCAGGTGCAGCTTCATATAGGTGACGGGCAGGTCACCAAACTTATTTTGGAGTGTAGTTAGTTTAGGGGTGTAAGATAAGTTTAATAGAACCTGCCCTTCCCGTTCCGTGATGCTCTTCACGCCGTAGCTGAACAACTGTTTGCATATAACAAACAGCATTTTCACTGGAAGGCGGGCACTGGTTGGTTTAACAATAATTGTACTAGGAACGGATGCCATTGTTGCTGGTTGTCGAACTATCGTAGTCTGCTGAATGATGTACAGTACAGCTGGAACTGCATTCGCAAAATATATACCCAAATTTTGGTAACGATAGTAATTTTTATTGAAAATGTACGATCACGCGCTAGAAACGGTGATTTTCCATTATGATAAGAAATATATTTCGACTGTAGACTTTAGCTGCCTGACTAGCATAATTATTTCCGGGGTAAGTGATAAATATGTTTTTCGCATACATTGTAAGTAAATTTTGTTGAATCTAGAAATTCTTATTTTAAAAATGTAATCATGTGATTGCTAATATTGCATCTAGCAGCAGTTAGTTTCTTAAAAATTCATTGTGATAGCAAATTATTTCCGGGTAAATAACAAATTTGTTTTTGATAACATTTCAATTCATCATCATCATATAATCACATGATGCGATAACAACTGTGGAATATTTCCGAATTTGTGGAATATTCCAGAATGCTTACGTGTACAAAATCACTCTGTATTATGTATGTTCATATCTAAAGAAAGAGGTCATGACCCTTGTGATAAGATTCTATATCCGTCTCGAGACCGAACTCAAAATAGTTTATTTCATGAAACGTATTTATGGTTAAAATACCCAGTGTTCAACACAAAAAAAATGAACATGACGCCTATATATATATTATAAAAAATTTACGTGGACAACATATTTACAATAATGTCATCACCAGAAACAGTTGCCGATTTATCTAGTGTTGCTATCAAGAAACTTGAAGAGGTAAGCAGAATAATTAAAACTCGTCCTCAATTATTGCGTTTGGTGAAATCAATAAATACCTTAATTCTAACTGTTCGGAAAGCAATAAAAAATAAATCTGATAATAGCGGAAACTTTTCAAAATTAGAATCTAATTTAGGGTTACTTAAATGTTTCAAAGAACGATTTAAGTGGTTGGCAAATAAAAGAAAAAACCTATACAAAAAACGAAACCTACAATGGGAACAAGTTGAATCTTGCTTTGATTGTAGAATTCAAAGCGGTGTTATTATTAATTATAAAATTTTGGACCCGGAAATTTTTTTAGATAAAGCATTTAAGAGTTTTTCATTGAAAATAAAAAAAGCATTAAAAACGTCTTTGTTAAAAGTTAATACGGTATTCTATGCGAATTTTGTTAAACCACAGAACAGTGATACTGATATTAAACATTTTCCCACCAAAACCGAGGTTATTGATAATGGTGTAAACTTAAAGGAATGGTATAGGGAACATGTTAAAAATAAAATTTTAACGAAATTACAAACCTTTGAAGAGCGTGACTCAGGATGGGCCCTCTATGAGATTTTACAATTAAAAGTTAATATTAATAACTATTCACCAATAAGCTGTGGTATATCTACGTATGTGGAAATGCCACAATTTATTAAGAACACGAAATCAGTAATTAATATAAAAAATGATGATCCGTATTGCTTTTTATGGTCAATTATGGCCTGGAAGTATCCATGTGATAAGAAAACGAAAAACGTTAGTAGATACACGTCGTATCCAAAGTTTTCTGAACTAAAATATGATGGTATTCAGTTTCCCATGCGCGTTAAAGATATACCTAAATTTGAAAAAATGAATAACATGTCAATTAATGTGTTTATAGTTAGTAGAGGTAGGAATATGGAAATTCTACCTACACATGTAAGTAGCTATGATTTTAAAGATGAAATTAATTTATTAATGCTCAAAACTGAAAAAATTGGTGTTGATTGTGAAGATGATGATGATAATGATGATGAAGATGATGATTACGATACACAACACAATCATTTTGCATTAATTACAAATTTATCTGGTTTATTGAAGAAGCAACTTCCCGATTCTAAAAATAAAAGTTGGATCTGTAATCGTTGTCTAAATCATTTTAAAACAGAAGAAACATTGAACAAACATCGCATCATGTGTAGAAAAGTAAATAAGGCTAAAATTGTTTTACCTCAAGAACCAGACAACATAATGTCGTTTAATAATTATAAAAATGTTTTAGATGTTCCTTTTGTCATCTATGCCGATATCGAAAGCATTCTATTAAAACATCAAGATAGTAAGGCTACTACCACATTGAATAGGGAACAGAAACATGAAGCATTTAGTATTGCTTACTATTTAAAATGTTCTTTTGATGATTCACTTTCCAAATTTGAATTGTATACAGGTAAAGACTGTAGTATCTGGTTTGCAAAAAAATTAGAACAGATTGCATTAGAATTAAATACAAAATTTTGTAATATAGTACCAATGAATTTATCAATGATGGAAAAAGAGCAACATAAATGTGCAAAAAAATGCTATCTTTGTTCAAAACCATTTACCACAGCAAATTACAAGGTCAGGGAGCACAATCATTTTACAGGAAAATTTAGGGGAAGTAGCCACAACTTATGCAACTTGAAATTGAAAGATTCACATGCTATACCAGTGGTTTTTCATAATCTCTCAGGCTACGATTCTCATTTCATTATAAAAGCTATCACAGTTAATATTCCAGGTAAAACTAATCTATTACCACTGAATAAGGAAAAATACATTTCTTTCACAAAGTATGTTAGCAATACAAAGGTAAACATCAAATTTATAGATTCTTTTCGCTTTATGGCAAGCAGTCTAGACAAACTGGGGTCTTATTTAAATGACAATCAAAAGATAATAACAAGAAAAATGTGTAATAGTGATCAGGAATTTAAACTACTTCAACGGAAAGGTATATTTCCTTATGAATATTTAGATAACTGGGATAAGCTTGAGGAAACATCTTTACCATCTAGAGAGCATTTTTATAGTAAGTTAAATAATAAAGGCATATCAGAGTCTGATTATAAACACGCTTGTGGTGTGGAATCAATTCAAAGTTGAAAATATTCAACAGTATGCAGAGTTATACTTGAAAACTGATGTTTTAATTTTAAGTGATGTTTTTGAAAATTTTAGAAAAATTTGTAAATCTACCTATGGTTTAGACCCGCTGCACTATTGTACAGCGCCTGGCTTAGCATTCGATGCCATGTTAAAAATTACCAATGTTAACTTAGAATTACTCACTGACGTCGATATGTTAATGTTTATTGAACGGGGAATCAGAGGTGGCATTTCTCAGTGTTCTAATCGTTATGGAAAAGCCAATAATAAGTATATGAAAGATTATAATGATAATCATGAACAATCCTATTTAATGTACTTTGACATTAACAATTTATATGGGTTAGCAATGAGCCAACATTTACCGAGTGGAGAATTTGAACTCATTACCGACCGTGATATATATTCGTTGCCTAGTGTTGAATCTGTTCCTGATAATAGTCCCATTGGTTACATTTATGAAGTAGATATTTCATATCCAGTGGAACTATTTGGAAGACATAAAGATTTACCTTTGTGTCCTGAACATTTGGTACCACCTTGCTCACAAACAAAAATTCCAAAATTATTAACAACATTTTATGAAAAAAAAATTATGTTATTCATTACAAAACGTTACAACAAGCTCTTAAATTAGGTATAAAAGTTCATAAAATTCATAAAGTGTTAAAGTTTAGGCAGTCAGATTGGTTACGAAAATATATCGAGTTAAATACTGAAATGAGAAAAAAAAGTAACAACGACTTTGAGAAAAATTTCTTTAAGTTAATGAACAATGCAGTGTTCGGTAAGACCATGGAAAACGTACGCAAATATAGAGATATAAAATTAGTTACGAGATGGCGCGGACGTTACGGTGCAAACTATTATATTTCTCAACCAAATTTTCACAGTAGTACAATCATTGATAATAATATGATATTAATTCAAATGAACCGGTTAAAAATGGTTTTTTCAAAACCCATATACGTTGGAATGGCAATATTAGACATCTCTAAAACGTATCTGTATGATTTTCATTATAATTATATGCTTGAAAAATTTCCAAATCAAGCGAAATTATTATACTGCGACACTGATTCATTAATTTACCATTTATTCGTTGATGATATTTATCAAAATATTAAGGAGGACATTCACAGGTTTGATACCTCAGATTTCCCTGAAAAGAACATATATAACATGCCTAGAGAAAACAAAAAGGTGATCGGCTTAATGAAAGATGAGAATTGTGGGCGTATCATGACGGAATTCATTGGTCTTAAATCAAAAATGTATGCCATCAAAGTGCAAACAACTGAAGATGAGGTAAATCAACTTCAAAGAAAACTCAATGTTATCGGTGAGGATAATAAGCATATTGAACAATTGGTATCGAACATAGGTACTGTAAAGAAAGCAAAAGGTGTAAAATCATCTTCTCTAAAACATATAACCTTTGATCATTATTTTAATTGTTTATTTAATAATCAAAGCTATAGGACTGATCACTATTTAATCAGATCTGAAAAACATGTAGTTTATACAATAAAACAAAACAAATTAGCGTTAAGTGCACATGATGACAAAAGAATTGTTAACTATTTATATACAGACACCAAACCATGGGGTTATACGTAGTTTTAATTATCTTGTATATGTCTTCAAGTATAAATGTCTAAGCAGATCTAGAGAGGGGGAAAAATACAGGTTAGATAGCTTAAACTAAAATAAAATACACATCTATAGTTAGTATGATTTCAGCTATATCAAGATGTTAATGGTTTTACTATTCCTCTTACCTCTGACGAGAGGTAATTCAGTACAAGAAGAGCAGTGTGATTATTACAAGAGTGAATCTGAAAAGTGGCGAAATGACTATGAATCCCTTTATAATGTCAGTCTATCTATTCATCAAGAATGTACAGATGAACTGGACCAATGTACTGAAGACCATATGAGCGAAATGGATTTGACTGACGAATGTTTCAAGAAAATCACAGGATTCGAAAGACGAATTGAAAATTTAACTGTATCTACGGCTCTCATCGAACGTGAAAATTTAATAAAACAAAGTATTCAACTAGAATCTACCATACAAGAATTGAGAAAGTCCCTAAATGACTCCAATAAAAAACTGAGTTTTTCGTACGGCCTCATTAATGAGTATAAACAAAATATAACGGAATTACGTGGCCTGTATGATAAAATTGTATTAGATGCACATATGTTAAAATTTGATTATGATAACTGTGATGTTAAGTTAACAAAATGTATGAATGACATTCTTCAAAAAGAACGAAAATTAATACAAAATATAAACGACTGTGTGGAAAGGGAGGAACAATGTCAAGAGAAGAAGAATAGATATTCACTTAATCTAAGCATTTGTCGAAAATCAAATAGAAAGCTCAGATTAAGTAGAAATAAAAGTATTACTCAACCTCAATAATATTACCAATAAATAGCTTATGTTATGTCAATTAAGAAACATTAAAATACATGTTTTAGAAAGAATATTATTATGCAGAAATCTCGTTGTCATATCAATTAAGAAACACACAAATATATGTTTTAAAAGAATATTATGCGTTTTATTTATCGCTGAGAGAGTGAGATATTACAGGTTTAGTCTAGTCTAGTCTAGGCTTGTGGAGTTTGATCGTACATTTTTAACTTTTCCTTATTTAACCTTGACGGCGCTCTGCCCGCCCCCCACTCGTCTTTATACTAATCACAAACAAGCGCTTCTTCACGTAAATGGGCGAGTGGTCGAGTGCGGTCAGTCGATTGCATTGTAAACTATAGGTCTAGCGCGGTCTCCGGTTCGAATCCAACCGCACGCCTGTTTTTTAACATTATTTCAAATCTCCCGCTAAACTCGGCGTGTGTGTGATGATGTCATCTGCGGCGCCAGCAAGTCGGCACCAAGGTTGCAAGTCCAGACTTGTTCGCGATTACAGCCACACATAAGATAAGGCGCGCATAGCAACAGCACACATGTCAACAAGCTCAAAGGTCGAACACACAGACGTCAACAAGATAAGAGATCAAAGGTCAGATAAGGCTATCAAGGTCAGTGTGACGTCAGAGAGGCTCAGGCGGGGTTCTGGTGGCAAGGTCATTTCAAGGTCGTGTCCCAGGATCCCGCCTGTTATACTACTACTGACAAATATATTCTTGAGTAGTAACTAGCTTTTTTTTACATTGTCATGGTTCTCGTACAACATTATCAATCGCTCTTAGTTCGCTGTCAACTGTCTAAACTAATACAAACTAAAAATTATTATTCTTAACACCTTCTCCTAATGATTTTTGAAGTTTTAACAAACATACAAAATATACAGAAATATTGTTATTCTACTAATACATTTCTATGCTTTGCAAATTTTGTGCAGTTCAATGTTTTCGTTAAAATATCCGCTATCATCTCTTCGGTTGCCAAGTATTCAATTTTAATTAGTCCTTCTTTCACTTTTTCGTTAAGAAAATGATAACGAACGTCTATATGTTTACTACGACGATTAAACTGTCCATTCTTTATTAAAGTCATTGCACTTTGATTGTCCATTTTAGGTTTAACGTTCACTTGTTGGTTTGTCATTTCTTCTAACAATGATTTTAAAAACATAAGTTCTTTAACACAATCTGCGGCTGCTATATATTCTCTTTCGGTACTTGACAGTGCTACTATTGGTTGTCTTCGAGAGCACCAGCTCACGGGTCCATTGCAAAAGTATATAACATACCCTGTTGTACTTTTTCTGGTTTCGATGTCACCTGCGTAGTCTGAATCACAGTATCCAGTAAGTTCATAATTCTCAGCATCGGGGTCTTTCTTGTATACTATTCCACAGTCTTTTGTCGATATTAGGTATCTTAGTGTTCTCTTGACATTGGTTACATCTAGTTGTGTTGGGTTTTCCAGTTTTCTACTGCCATATCCAACGGCAAATGCTATGTCGGGTCTAGTTTTGTTTGAGAGATATAGTAGACTTCCAATTGCTTCTCTATATGGAAAACTTTGCTTCATTTTGTCGTCATGTTCAATATTGTCATTGTACAGTAATGGTGTTGTAACTGATTTTGCATTTTCCATGCCAAATTTGTTTATGATTGATTCAGCATATGTTCCTTGACTTAGTTTCATTCCATTTTCTTTTATTTCCATGTCCATTCCAAGAAATGTTTTCACATTGTTTTCCTTTGTAATTTCAAATTGTTCTTCTAGTGCTGTTATCAAATCTTCGATATCTTCGTGATTATTTCCAACTATTAGACCATCATCTACATATATTGCTAACAGTAATGTTCCTTTTGGGTTTTTGAAAATGCATTGTTCTGTCTTCAATTGTTCTAAGCCTCTGTGTTTTAAGAAGTTGGTGAAATGTTCATTCCATTTTAGTGGTGCTTGTTTCAGGCCATATAAAGATTTTTTCAGTCTACAAACCTTGTTTTCCGGTGTGCTGTACCCTTCAGGTATCTTCATGTACAATTCTTCTTGTAAGTTACCATACAAAAATGCTGTTTTGATGTCAAATTTTCTTATTATGTAGTTATTTTTCACTGATAAAGCAAGTAATAGGCGTAGAGAACTTGCGTTTACTACTGGACTAAATATTTCTTCAAAGTCTATGCCCTTCCTTTGTTCACAACCTCTTACTACTAATCTTGCTTTATATCTTCCATCGTCTTTAATTTTAAATACCCATTTATTAGATAAAACTCTTTTGTTTTCAGCTTTCTCAATATTCACGTAGTCCCATGTTTCATTTTTCTTTAATGATTCTTTTTCTTCTTTCATTGCATCCATCCATTTGATTTTATCTGGTCCATTGGTTGCTTCCGTATAAGTAAGTAAGACATAACCTTCAAATTTTTTCGGCAATTTTATTTCTCTTCGACATCTTGCTTCTCGTTGACCTTCTCCCAAGTGGTGTTCGTTTTTATCTTCAGCTACGTTTTCTGGTTGTTGACTTTCTTCATCATCTTGAATTATTTCTTCTTCTTCTGATTCACCATTTACTTCTCTTCTGTTGATATTTTTAGTGATTTTGTCTTCCATCTCATTTTTCTTCATCGTTTTAAATATTACGTCCCTATGGATTACTATTTTTCTTTTTTCTTTATCATACAGTCTATATCCGTTTAAAGTATATCCAACAAAGATATATTTCTTGCTTCTCTCATCCAGTTTTTTCATGTATCCAAGTGTGTAAGCCTCACATCCAAAAACTTGTAATCTTTTTAAATTTGGTTTCTTCTTGTTCCACATTTCGTATGGGGTTTTGTTTACAGTTTCAGATGGACTTCTATTTAACAAATATGCTGCTGTTCTAACTGCTTCGCCCCAGAATGATTTCGGTAAACCTGCTTGAAATAATAAGGATCTGGTTTTATCCATTAGTGTACGATTCAGTCGTTCAGCTTTTCCGTTTAATTGGGGAGAATGTATTATTGTCGTATCCATTACAATACCTTTTCTTCTACACCATTCTTTAGCTTCATAGTTAACATATTCCTTCCCATTATCACTTCTCATCTTTGAGACTCTGTGTCCAGTGTAGGATTCCATTTCTTCTACGTACTCCATCAAACATTCAAGTACTTCGCTTTTATGTTTTATTAAATATACTACTGTATAATGAGTATAGTCATCAAGGATGGTTAAAAAATACCTTTTATCATCCCACGTTGAAGGTTCGATTGGTCCTGCTACATCGGTATGTATTATTTCAAGGGGTCTTGTTCCTCGTGTTCTTTCACTATTGAAAGGTAGTCTTGTCTGTTTAGCTTTTATACATATCTCACACAATATTTCGGCATCACAATCTTTTCTTTCTATGTCCAAACCTGTAACCATATTCTTTTCTACCATTTGTTTTAACGCTTTAAGTGAAATGTGTCCCATCGTCTTATGCCAGTTTATAATCTTGGTTTCTTTCTTTGTTGTAAGCATACTCTTTGCATTTGTTTTCATAATATCTACCGTATATATCCCATTACTCTCTTTCTTTCCTTCAAAAATTGTTTTGTTGTCCTTTGTTATATGTACCTTGTCACCTGTGAAGGTTACCTTTCCTCCGTTGTTTGTTATTGAACTGACTGATATGAGATTTTTACATAGTTCTGGTACATATAAAACATTTTTCAAAATGCACGAGTTTCCCTCAATTGATCCTTGTCCTTTTGCTTGCATCAATTCATTTTTCTTTGCAATTCCAATCTCTGTTTTTGTATTTTCAAAATCTTTAAATAGCTCTACACAGTTTGTCGTGTGAGATGTTGATCCAGAATCAATAACAAAGATGCTTTCATTATTTTTAATCGAATTTGCTTCTTCTGTTAAAAATGATATCTTTTTCTCTTGTTTATAATTTCCATCTCGATTCTTAAAATAACAGTCTTTTTCCACATGATTATTCTTTTTGCATATCTTACATTCATTTGAACGGCAATCTTTGGCGATGTGACCAGCTTTGTTACACTTATAGCATATTATTTCATTTTTCATTTTTGTTCTACAGAATTTCTCTATATGCCCCAATTTTCTACATTTATTACACACCTTGTTTTTAGTATTGAATGCCACTGGTTTCTCTGTTTCGTCATTTCCCATTGTTTCCTCAGCTATAAGTCTACTAGTTAGTGTTGTTAATGTACGATCTTGCATTGGTGTTGATTCCCATGCTGTTCTAAAGTGTCTGTATTTTCCAGGTAGTGTGCTCAAAATCTTAGATATAATCATTCCGTCATCAATTGGTTGGCTTAACGATTTCAGTCGATACGCTAGTCCTTCTAGTTTACTTATGTGCATTGACATGTCACAACCCTTTTCATACGAGTAATTAAAAAACTCTTGTAGCAATGCGCATTTCTGTTGTTCCGTATCTTTGCGAAAGATATTACACAATTTCTTGTACATTTCAGCAGAAGTTTTGCATGTTATGATATGCATTAGTATCTTCTTGTCGATTGAATTAACTATTACGCTTTGGGCTTTTGCATCTTTTCTTTTCCATTCTACTTGTTCTTTGTCTTTTTCTATATCTTCTAATTTTAGTTCATCTGTCACTATTTCGTACAAACCATTTGCTTTAAACAGAATTTCAATCTGGAAGTTCCATATTTGAAAGGTTTCTATACCTGATAACTTTTCTATTTGGGATGTTTCCTCAAAACTTATACCAGACGCCATTATCTCCGTTGTCGTTTTTCAACTGTGTTTCTTAACCTCAACTCTCACCGGTTTGCAAGTCACGTTCACTAGCTTCTATATTCTTACAGCTTTCTTACGTTGTTTTTACAGTTTCTGCGTATCCTGGGCCCATAACCTGTTCAGGATAGGGTTTTAAATTAAACGCAATCGATGAGTTTTAACTGACAAATATATTCTTGAGTAGTAACTAGCTTTTTTTTTACATTGTCATGGTTCTCGTACAACATTATCAATCGCTCTTAGTTCGCTGTCAACTGTCTAAACTAATACAAACTAAAAATTATTATTCTTAACAAGCTCGAACAACTCCCACTTTGTTGAGCCCTTCCTGATGGGTACCTTGATGGTTACCGTGATCATGTCCTTGGATATAGTGAAGTCTGCGATTGGGAGCTGATAATATTTGTGAACCTTCTCCGGTGGGATTACGAGTTCGTACTGCTGTTTCCTCAGACTGGTGTTGAGTTGTTCCAAGTCTGTCTTTAATATCGAGGACATGATGATAGTGGCGGGTAAATGGTGGTTCTTGCAGCTATGTATGACATCACCATGTTTGATCTGGTTGGTTAGGGCGTTTATTCTCCGGGCGTTGAAGTATGCGTGGGACAGAGCTCGTTGGGCGTGTTTTAGCTTCTCCTGTTCCACACGACGAAGTTTGTAGTGCAGACGTTCCAAGTTCTTCATCCTGGACTCTAGGGTACGGAAGCTGTCCTGGGTTTGTTCTTGGTATACTTGGAATTTTCCGAGTTGGTCCCGAACTGCTTGAACTCCTCCTGAAGGTCAGTGGTTAATCGTTCAATGGTGTTTTTGATGGTGTCATCTTGGCTGATCAGGTCATCGAGCTGATGTTGGGTAGCTACTCCGCAGCATCAGTTGAAGGCGTCCCCCACGAAACTCAGCGACCGCTTGGTAATATTGCTGCTGAAATCCTCTACGTCTGCATCGGGGTATCGAAGTACAAATTCCTCCGTGGTCCATGTTTGCTGGATTAGTTTTAGTTGTTCGTCCACTGCGTCTCCTAATTTGTAGAGTTCTTGGCGCAATAGACAGGGTAACGGTATGGTCTCTTCTCGACAGTCAGTGTCCTCCATTGAAACTGGTTTGTATTGGTGGGGCCTCCAGTTTGACCGGTATACGATTGGTATCGTAGCCTCGTATACCAGCGCTCGTGGTAATGGTTTCCAGTGAATCCCGGCGCTAATGTGGACGGGGGTGTCCTCGGGGTGGCCGGCTATCAGTCGGGCAGTCCATAGCAAAGCAATGAACGTGAGGATAGCTGGCTGGCTCATCTTATGTGTCGTCATAATCGTCTAATTACGAGAAAAGAAAAACCCTTATTACTAAACGTTACTAATGTAATTACAGCTATGATTAAGACTGGGTATTTGGGCAGGGTAAGGTAGTCCATGGATCGTGGTAGGGGAGGATGCGGCTCACGTGCACGGTATCGATTTTAGGCTTCTTTCCCCTTCTCATCTCAATCTCGTAGTTGACTTCATTTACTTTCTGTTGAACAGTATATGGTCCGTACCATTGGAGCATCAACTTCTCACTTCTCCCCACTTTTCGGGTAGGTGTAAATACCTTCACTTTGTCCCCAGGGCGAAATTCCACGTGTCTGTGCTCTTTGTCGAATCTTTCCTTCGCGGCTGCTTGACTGGTGTGGATTTTTTTCTACAGCAGTGGCGCGTGCTTCTAATGCTCTCTCTCGTATCTCAGTGACAGTAGTGTGTGTGGTTGGGTTGGACAGATTCGCTTGAGTCGGTAAAATGGGTTCTCTCCCATATACTAGTATGAATGGAGATGTCGGGATGGTTTCTTGCCACAATGTATTGTAGGCAAAGGTCGCATGCACCACGTATTCGGACCAGTCAGTTTGGGTGGTGTTTGTATACATGGACAGTATATCGGCAAGGGTGTGGTTGAACCTCTCCGTGAGACCGTTGCACATCGGGTGATAGCTGGTGGTGAAACTACTAACCACGCCCATACACCTTAATAGTTCCTGGATGAGTTCTGATCGGAATACAGCTCCTCGATCGCTTAAGAGTGTCCGTGGAGTTCCATGTCTGGTTATGATGTGCTCGAGAAGAAACTCTGCTACAGCTTCCGCTTTCCCATTTCGAATTGCCTTGGCTTCTACCCATCGAGTTGCGTAAGCTGTTGCAACAACTATGAAGGTCTTCCCGCTTCGACTTCTCCGAAAGGGTCCCAAGAGATCTATGCCTATCATGTCAAATGGGGTTGATACCGCTATAGGCTGGAGTAATCCTGCTGGTCTCAGGTTGGATCCTTTGCGGGCTTGGCAATCGGCGCAGCCTTTGACGAATTTTTCTACGTCTCGGTGAAATCCTTCCCAGTAGTACCTCTCTTGAATTTTCCGGAATGTCTTGGTAACCCCTAGATGTCCTGCCAGTGGTTCTGTATGATGACTGAACAGTATTTCGCCGACGAGATGGCGGGGGATGACTAGTAAGTAGAGTTGTCCTTGGGCGTTTGCGTTTTTCTTATACAGTACGCCGTTTTGCAGAAGAAAATTCTTGGCGTGTCTCCTATCAGCGATGCTATTCGCTCGAGCGTCCGGGACTTTCACTGCCTGAATTATTTGCCGAAGTCTGTTGTCCTTTTCTTGGTGGATCTTTATGTCCTCGTTCTGCAGGATTAGTGTGGGTATTTCATTAGCATCCTCTTCGTTGGATACTCTTGCAGGCAATACTGGGTTCCGAGATAAGCAGTCGGCATCGGAGTGTTTCTTCCCACTCTTGTAGATGATGGTGTACTCGTACTCCGTCAACGCGATTGCCCATCTTGCAAGTTTGCCTGTAGGGTCCTGGATCTTCTTAAGCCAACATAATGCATGGTGATCGGTTACAATGGTGACGTGTCTACCGTAAACAAGGTGTCGAAGGTACCGCAAACTCCATATAATTCCGATGGCTTCTAGTTCGGATATAGAATAGTTCTTCTCAGCCTGGATAAGTGATCGACTAATGTAGGCCACTGGGTGGAGTTCGTCATGTGATTCTTGTAGCAGTACCGCCCCCATCCCGTATCCACATGCGTCAACATGCAATTCGCAGGGTTTCAAAGGGTCGAAGTGGGCCAGTAAGGGGGAGCTCACTAGTTTGTCCTTCAGCGTCTGGAATGCCTCTTCTTGCTCTTGCTCCCACTTGAAACCATTTTTCTTGGTTGACTCGTACAGTGGCCTGGCTATTACCGAAATTTTTTTTTATGAATTTTCGATAAAAATTGCAGGGTCCTAGGAAGCTCTGTAGTTGCTTGATAGTCGTGGGTTTTGGGAAATTGTTGATGCTCTGTAGACGGTCCTCGATGGGTAGTATTCCCTTCTCGTTGACTGTGAATCCTAGTACTTGTACTTCTCTTTTCGCGTAGACACACTTGGATGGTTTTAGTGTTAAGCCGGCTTCCCTTAGTCTCTTCAAAACTTTCTCCAATCTCTGTATGTGTTCCTCAAATGTGTTCGAAAACACCCCAAATACCGAGTCCGTGAGATTTTGAAATAAGCACGGTGCATTGCAGAGACCGAAGGGTAGGACGTTGAACTCGTACAGGCCATGTCCGGGGGATGTGAAGGCCGTATATTGTTTCGAGTTCTCTGCCAGGCCGACTTGCCAATAACCACTGAAAAGATCGAGGGTGGAAAAGTACTTGGCTCCGCCCATGTACATCAGGATATCGTCGATGTTGGACAATGGGTAAGTAGATTTTTTTGTGACCGAGTTAAGTTTCCGGTAATCCACGCAGAATCTTGTTTTATTATCCTTCTTTTTGACAAGTACCACGGGGCTTGACCACGGACTGTGGCTGGGTCGTATGATTCCATTCTCCAACATCTCTTGGATTTGTTCGGCAATTATTGCTCGCTCCTTGTGGGACACTCTGTAGGGTCTAACCTTGAGGGGGGGTCCATGGTCCACTTCAATGGTGTGTTGTACCATGTTTGTAAATCCCATAGTTTCCATCGATGTGGAGAAGCAATCTTCGTAGCTTCCTAGCAACACCCTCAGTCGTTGTTGCTGTGATACGGGAAGCCCTTCGTCTACTTGCATGTCCAGCTCCGTCAATAGTATGGTATCCTAGGATGTTGGTTCTGGTCTTACGGTAGGTTGGTGGGCCTGCAAATACCCTAGGGTGGTTCCTTTGAATAGCGTTGTTGGGACCATAGCGCGTGACTTCATCCGGGCTTGGGGTATGTGTTGGTCCAATGAGATATCTTCCAAGTATATCAACTTTTTCACCATAAATTTCTCATTGGGGACAAATTGGAGAAACTGGACAGGCACCTCCTCCGGAACGTCGAGATGAACTATCATGGTACCTTGAGGGTCTAAACGAATATCTTGAGATAGAGTGACTTTATGGCTTCCATCCGACCATGAATGGTCCACGCATAGACCACAGAACTCGTCCTCGGATCCTCTTGAAAACGGGATAGTGACACTGGCTCCCCGATTGGTTAGGTCGACCTCTTCGGATTCGAAGTTGATAGTTGCTCCATGCTGCTTCAGAAACTCCACTCCTAGGACCAAGGGTTTCGGTAGGTTCTTGATAACCAGGGCATTGATGTGGAACTCCGCGTCTTGAATTTGGATAGTAACTTGACATTCGCCGATGACTGGTACACGATGTCCTCCCGCCGTGACAAGAGGGGTGATGCCACAACTGGTGAAGTTACTTGGTTTTCCTGAATGATATTTACGCCTGACCCGGTATCTATTACTGCTGTTATCCTGTGATGATTAACGTCCCCTTGGATGCACAGGATGTTCGGCCGCCCGTTTTCGACCACGGGGCTCACGGACGGGCTATCCGCTGCCCGCGTTAGTTTGGGTGGTCATACGTTGTCGTTTCGCTTCTGGTCTGGTGCTGTTCTGTCGTTCATTCCGAGCGATCTCCCTCTCCCTGATCCTGGCCCTGCAGTCTCGGATGAAGTGACCCGGTATGTTGCAGTAGTAGCACCTTGGTGCTCCATTATGTGTTCGAGTGTTGGGAACTCGCCACTCCCTGGCTTCTCTTCTAGGCTCTGGGACGGTTGCGGTGACCAGAGCAGTGACGTGATTCTGTACCACTCGTTCCCTAAGATGGCTTATCTTCAGTACTGCATCTCTTAATTGAGTTGAATCCATGGTGGTATTACTAATAAGGTAATAGCTGTCGGCGTAGCTGGGATGAAGTCCTGTCTCGAAGTAGTCTTGGAAGGTTGCGTCCGTCATCTCGGTGTCGACCTCGTGTGCAAGAGTCACGAGGTCGTAGTAATACGATTTGATATCTTCATTTTCCCTCTGCCTCCTATTGCGTAGTCGCATCAACAGCCCTCTTGTCGACTGTTCGCCGCCAAATTCCCTGGAAAGATCTTCTTTTAACTGTCCCCATGTCTTCTGTCCGTTCTGCTCGTTGCCCGTATATTTGGAGTACCATATGTTTGCGGCCCCTTCCAGGAATGACGGTAGGTAGTATATCTTCATTGCATCGCTCCATCCGTTCGCTACTGCTGTGCGATCATAAGTTCGAATAAAATTAGTTATGTTAGAGTTGCAGGGGTTAAATACTTGCGGCGATATACATTTTGGTACCGATGGGTTCCGCTCCGTTGTTAATGCTACCGTGATTGTGGTATCGGCCATGTTGTGTCGTCGTTGAGGGGTTTTGTAGTCTAGGTCCTTATCTTCGTCTATTGCGTCTTCTTCGGAATCCAACCTCTTTGTATTGTGTGTCTCTTCGGTAAAGACGTCCTCTTCGGTGTCTGAAATTTCTGAATTGCGTGCTTCTCCGGTGGTCCCAAATTGAAATTCGATCGCCTGCACTTCCGTAGCCCGTTGGTTTTCTTTTGTGGGTGATCTAGCCAGGGATTTTCGATGATTGAACGCTGCTTCTTCGCTTGCTTTCGCTTCTGGTAACTCCGTACTTCTGTGTGGTGGGTTGAAATCCGCTTCTTCTCATGACAGTTTTGCTTGGCGCCTTGTTGGATACCGTCTAGACATTCCCTTGATACCTAATTGCTCGTTGAATCTTCATTGGGATCGTTTTGCGCCTCCACCATGTTACGTAGCTCATGTAGACGGGGCAAGAAGGTAGGTCAGGAATTGCCTAGAATGTAAACAAACAACAGAGTAACATGATACCTTGGTTTATTAGACCGTCGCGTCGTCGAGTACAGCTGATCTCTATACAATAGTCGCGCTACTCTACAAGTAGGTGCTGCAAAGCTACTGATATCCTTCCCATCCTAATCCGTGGCTTTTATATTAATTTGGCAAGGCGTCATGACCTGCTTTAGGGCCCCAAAAATCCTTAGTTAGTATTTTTGGTTGCACACGGCTTTTTGATATAAGTAAATGTTAATGTGCACGCTTTGCACGCGTGCCACAAGGAATTTCCTTTGTTCTATATCAAAAAGCCTGACGCCTGCATTTCTGACTAAGCAACTGTCTGCCGGACGGACGGGTTAAATGACCTGGCCTAAATTATACAATGCAATGTACTATCTTTCGTCACACTATCTGCTTGAATGTAGATGAATTTTGTTAGTTACAGGCCTCACAATGGGTTTCGACTAGTTGACATTTACCTTATGTATCACTATCTTCCTTAAAACAGCCTATCTACTGAAGTTCCACAGCATTTCTAAACTTTTACTTCGTTAACGACATTAGACGTTATTTTGCCATCAGTGATTGGACAAGAGCGTTTTAATATCAGCAAATAAAACTATTGAATTTAACTGTTATGTTCGATAGAACATAACAGTGAAGTTATGAGCATCTCTAGCTATAATGTGAACATCACCCACCTGATTTGAGAAGATATGTCAAAAATTGCTGTCATACAGTACTCCAAATATTGCCTGTACCCAAGAACTGGTCGGTAACCTTGAACAAAGACAGCTCCTTTGGTTGTTGCGTCGAAATCTCAGCAGAACAGGCATTTTCCTTTGATAGTACGGCTTAACATGAGCCATAGAAGAATAATTCTTGGGCGGATAATTAATATTGGTATCCAAATCTTTGTCCATTAGAAGCGTTATGTTTTCTCTCGTCACAGTTGTTGCAGACCATCGTGGTTTCCACCTAACCTACTCACATGGTTACGTCGAGGTGTCGCTGCACGCGGAGAAGAGAGTTTGTGACTATAACCAGTGACAAATGAAGTAGATGGTTTCAGCTTGAAGTTTTATCTCTTAGCTTCTTCACGTAAAGCACCACAGAGGTTGGTTTTCCGAAGACAATACTGTTGAAATACTGCCGGTTCCACAACTTCTAGGATTGTGCGTTGCCAATTTAGTTCATACAATATTGGTCCATTTCACCAAACCTGTTATGTTGCATATAGTACACTGCCATTCGTTCATCCCAGTTGTTGCTATACTGTGTCATACTGGGCTACTCTGGCTTATACTACCTCCTGGATTAGCCAACATTTCCACTAGACGTTCTGTTCGTTCAATGGTCATTCCGCTTCACAAAACTGCGTCCATATTTACGATGACGTTTACGTGACAATTAGGGTTAACACATGCCTTCCATGCCTTGTCCCTGAGCTTGTATTTGGTTCTGATTTGTTGTGGATGACGCTCGTTGCGTAACCGAAGTCTTAGACGTTAGTATATCGTCGCCATTGCGATCACTTGGGCCAATAAAGAATATAATATTACTAAACTCAAATTAAATATTAGTTGATTTCCAGCACGTAGGAATTTGCCGGAATACGAAAAAATAAAATGTTAAGTAAAAAAATTATAATTTAATAACGAATACTAAAACTCCTAAATATTATGTTTTAAATTAATTTGTTTCTCTTTTCGGTCGAATAACTGGTATAAAAGAAATACTTTTATCTTACACGTAATAATGATGTTACATGTTCAAGTTTTGTGTATTCATATTAGAGAAACAGTTAGTAAGGAACTTATACCCGGAATAAATCGAAAGAATCGAACTTTAGAAACAGGTTAGGAAAAAATAGGTCGCGTACGGTATCATAGAGAAGCCCTTTCTAAAACCAAATAGTTTCGTCTGAAACTTTTTGTATTTACACCAGCGTAAAGTTCGTGGAATTTCAAATTTTCGGGCCTCCTTAACGCTTGTCAATAAAAAATAGTTTCGGTCGAAAGTTACTGAAGAAACTTTCTTTATCCTACTCCATCTTCCGGTTCTTTTCAACGCACTACAGTTTCAAACCAATAATACTTTTTCTTGGTGTACTATCAACACTTGTATGTATTGATTAATACCATGTATAAAACACATCCATTAATGTTTTTGTCTCCCTTTTTAAACATTTTTCTTTCTCTGATCTCCTCCTATGAAGCAATGTAAAGCAATCCCGTTTTAGCAACCAGCAGTATTCAGACTCATATTGACGTTCCATTGACCCTAATATCGATATTCCATTTGTTTCTTGTCTTTGTGTCATTGTTATCTTTGCTCTTCGCTTAAGTCACCAAGATTTTCTGGAAAATAGGCTAGACTCAGCTAGAGACTATCTTGAAACTGCACCTTTTAATTAACTCATATTGCAGCTATGTTTTTATAAGATAGTAAGCATTAATCTACTTGTGTAGTCTGAAGATGCTTTATTTCCCAAATATTATTACTTTATATTAGTTTTAAATAAAACACTACACCTTTAGTTGAGTTCTGTATTGAGATTGGTTGTAGTACATGCGCATAGAAATACATATAGACATGTAAAATAGGTTGCATAACTTAAGGTGCATGTGGTATAATAATATACATAAAATATCACCGAGTGTACATATAACAGTTACGACCTTTTGAAAAGAATCACGCAAGCATCACATTCAATAGGTTCTGTTCGCATTGTTACATTCATTTTTTAAATAAGTTTGAATTTCTTATTGATAGATGTCGCCACGTATAGTAAATTGTAAGTGTAGCTTTCGAAGCGTGAACAGAGATGGCGTTGTATCTCTGTCCGCAATTAGTGTCCCTGTATTTAGAGAGTACCGCAATAGTCGCCATTTTGGTTCCATTTCTTATGGGCGAAAGGTTATAGTAAGGTTATGTTGACTTTTCAATCAGGCCAGCTGTCAATACTTAGCAGCCATTTTGAGTCCTAGTAGTGGCATAACCAATTGCGGTACTCTATAAATACAGGGACACTAGCCGCAATTATCGATCAGCAAGAAAAAAAAATTGTACAACCGCCATTGTGATGCATTGTAACGACCATGTAACTACCGTCCACGTTTTCTCCAAGTGCAACGATTAAAACTAAATCTAAAGTCAACCAAGGTGTTTTATTACTTTCAACATATGGTCCCTCGAGAGCCGAATCGAGAAAATCAACGCCAAAAGCAGCCGGAACAACGGTGAGTCAATTACGTATCCTTGTCCTATCACATAACCTAAAATCATCCTCCAACTATGGCTAATAACGAAGAAGAAATTAAAATTGTACGCATGAGTAGAGGAAGTTGCAAAGCACAATTAACATTGTTTGAAAAAGCTATCTCAAAGTATAACCTCAAAAATATCAACGATGAAGAAACACATAACATTTCACAACGATTGGAGAAAATTGCGGTTGTATACGATAAATTTAACGAAATACAAATTCATATTGAATCTTTACAATTTAACGATACTGAAAACTATGAAAAAGAATTAAACGAAAGGGAGGTGATCCAAGACGCCTATTTTGACGTAACCTCAAGGGCTAACAACTTTGCAAAAATTAAACATAACCAAGCTATTGAACGTTCTATGACGTCACCGATCTCAATACAAAGAAATGATTTATATACTGCAATAAAACTGCCGAAAATTGAATTACAAACATTTGACGGCACATTTACAAAATGGCGGAGCTTCTACGATTATTTTCTCTCTGTCATTGATTCTAACAAAACTCTAACTGACGCCGACAAGCTCAATTATTTGAAGTCATGCCTAAAAGGTGAACCATTCAACTTAATATCAGATCTTGAGACTATTGGGACTAATTTTCAAATCGCTTGGGATCAATTAATGAAGCGATATAACAATAACAGAAGAATAATCTACAATCACGTTCAAGCAATAATAAATATGCCAGAAATCGGCAAGGAATCGGAGCAGCAATTGCGTAATTTAATTAATACAGTTCAAACGCATGTAAATTGCGTAAAGTCATTAGAACAACCGGTCGAGTCGTGGGATACAATTTTAATTCCAATTCTAATTAACAAACTAGACAGCACAACAATTAAGGAATGGGAAGTAAAAATTAACAATGATTTTAACCACAAAAAAGTACCAACATTGAACGAATTTATGAACTTTTTAATTAACAAACAAAATACATTGGAAATGATTAATTCTAGAAAACTGACAAATGACAATCATAAACCTTCACACACTTTAAGAACTAAATCATTTGCTATTACTGAAGAAAGGCAACTGAAGCAGTCAAGTCCGGAATGCAAGGGAGACCATCTACTTCAGCATTGTGGAAAGTTTTTTCAACTAAATTCCGATCAAAGGAATAAATTAGTCAGAGAAAAGAAAATATGCATTAACTGTCTGCGCAAGGGGCATTTTGTACCTGATTGTAAATCTAAGCATTTGTGCAAAATTTGCAATAAGAAACATCACTCTGTCTTACATAACAATTTCAACAAAACCAAGAAAGAAATACCTCAACAGGCAACAACAACAGCCACGTGCATTGATGATGCTGTAAAGAATGTATCATGCTTAGCTATGTCAGACTGCAATGAAAAATTATTATCAACAGCAATTGTTTCTGCATTTGATGACCATCATAACCCGCACGACGCTCGAGTTCTGTTAGACAGCGCTTCACAGTCACATTTTATTACCGAGAAGATGTGTGAACAATTAAAATTAAAGAAAATTCGACTAGCTACTGACGTATATGGTGTGAATTTAGCAAGAAATGTATCCAAATACAAAGCAGATGTAAAGCTCAAATCAAAGACCAATAATTACACCATGACAATTACATGCTTGGTCATTCCAACGATTACTCCAAATTTGCCATTAGCAGCATTCGACAAGACTACCATTAAAATACCCTTTAACATTACGCTTGCTGACCCAACATTCAACGAATCAGGAAAAGTAGACATCTTGATATGAGTAGAAAAATTCTGGAAACTCTTATCAGTTGGACAATTTGAAGAACAAAATACATTATTCCAAAAAATGAAATTAGGATGGATTGTGTCGACCTCCATACCTTATACCAGTTATTGTAAAAGGAATGTATCATGTGTATCACTAAACAAATCGAATAAACAAGTCGAACGATTCTGGAAAATGGATGAATTCGAAGAAATTGAAAGAACATTAAGCTCTGAAGATAAATTTTGCGAAGATTACTTTTTAAAAACTACTAGACGTGCAACTGATGGAAAGTTCATTTGTAAAATACCTTTCAAGACTAACAATGTACAATTAGGGGACACTTACAATACAGCTAATCAAAGATTTATTTCACTCGAAAGAAGATTAAACACTTCCATTGAATTAAAAATAAATTATTCAAACGGTCTAAAGGAATATCGTTTATTAGGACATATGTCTATATCAAATGAATCGCACAATAACTCATATTTCTTACCCCATCATTGTGTACTTAGAGACTGAAGTGAGACAACTAAATTGAGAGTTGTGTTCGATGGATCCAGTAAATCACACAACGGCAATTCTTTAAATGATTTACAATATGCTGGACCCAACTTACAAAACCAAAATTTTGTTATACTTGCTAGATTCAGAACTTATGAATATGTGCTTATTGGTGATATTGAAAAAATGTATAGACAGATTTGGATTGATCCAGAAGATCGGAAGTACCAAAAAATATTGTGGAGAGACTATCCTGACCAGAAACTATCAATTTTCGAATTAAATACTGTAACCTACGGAACTGTATCAGCACCATGGCTAGCTATGAGATGTTTGAGACAAATATCTTTGGATATCCAAGGCAGTTACCAAAAAGAAGCTACTATCATCAAAGAAGACTTTTACATGGACGATCTTATCACAGGAGTGAATAATTTAGAAGAATTACATAAACTGAAAAGAAATATTTCAAGTATCCTGCATTCTTATGGATTTAATTTACGAAAATTAAATAGCAACATAAAGGAGCTTAGTGATAGAAAGGAAACAGAATTAGCTTTAGACATAAATTTAGAAAAGAAAACGCTTAGAATTCTTTGGAACACGCAAAAGGATATTTTAACATATTCAACGCAAATTATTTCACTAGAAAAAGCAGTCACTAAACGAATTATATTGGCCGAAACTGCTAAACTATATGATCCATTAGGACTACTAGCTCCAATTATTATTATTCCGAAATTATTACTGCAAGAATTATGGCAATTAAAATTGAAATGGAACGAATCATTACCGATTTATTTACATTCAAAATGGATTGAATTTCGAAAAGAATTGCAACAAGTTAAAAATATTACTTTACCCCGGAAAGTTTTATGCACAAACAGTAATCGTAACGAATTGCATTTATTTTGTGACGCTTCGGAACGTGCTTTCCGAGCATGTATTTATCTAAAATCATACAATGACAAAAATGAAATTTTCGTGTCGTTGATTGCAGCAAAGTCACGTGTCGCACCTGTAAAGAAAGTGACTCTTCCACGATTAGAACTGAGTGCAGCAGTTCTGGGAGCCCAGTTAATGGACAAGTTTAAACATTTGCTTAGACTGAAAATTGACAAAGAATTTTGCTGGACTGATCTACTGTAACGCTTTGTTGGATAAGATCTGATGTAAATCGGTGGAAGACCTACATAGCAAATAGAGTTTCAGAAGTTCAACGTTTAACAAACATTGACAGTTGGAACCATGTTGAATGTGCTCAGAAC
Source organism: Melinopterus prodromus (assembly GCA_964023965.1). NCBI lineage: Eukaryota > Metazoa > Arthropoda > Insecta > Coleoptera > Scarabaeidae > Melinopterus > Melinopterus prodromus. The sequence continues at coordinate 38,735,859 of OZ030391.1, read as the reverse complement.
CCAGCTGATTTTATAACACGAGGAAAATTGCCTAGCGCACTTATTACTGCGAAGTTGTGGTGGAATGGACCTGACTTTCTAAATAGAAATGACTCGATTAATTACGCTTTACCAAAAACATTGATAGGCGATCCAGAACATAAATTAAATATAGCTGAACAATTCCTGATTGAAGAAAAGAAAATTTGCCATGCAACATTTACTAAGAAGCCGACGTTTTTGATAAACAACTACTCATCACTTGACAAATTACGCAGAGTAACCGCTTACTGCCTTCGATATATAAGGACTGTCGCAAAAAGAAACCCGAAAATATCCAAATTGAAAACAGATTGACACTAAAGGAATTACAGGATGCTCAGAAAAGAATAATAAAGATTGCACAAATGGAATATTTTCCGAAAGAAATGAAATTGTTACAACAAAACAAGTCAATCGAACGTTCCAGTTCATTGTTTGCTTTAAATCCGTTTTTGGATAACGATAGAATTTTGAGCGTGGGAGGAAGATTATCATCATCTCAACTAATTTTTGAAAAAAAGCATCCAATAATTTTACCTAAAGAATCTTACCAGACAAAACTACTGTTTGAAAGGGAACACTTAATTTTGGCGCATTGCGGTCCCAAATTATTACTTTGCTCAATTAGAGAGCACTACTGGCCAATTCGAGGACGAGATTTAGCTAAACGTACTGTTAAGAACTGTATAAATTGTCAACGATGAAATGGAAAATCGTATCAACAGATCATGGGAAACTTGCCATCTGAACGAACCATTGCAATGTATCCATTTCATTCAACAGGAGTTGATTACGCAGGACCTTACTCGATAAAAGGAAATATAGGAAGAGGAAATTATAAAATGTTATATTTGCCTTTTCATTTGCTTCGCAACTAAAATTTAGAACTGGTCACCGATTTGACCACAACTGCGTTTCTTTTAACCCTTAAGCGATTTATTGCCAGAAGAGGAAAACCATTAAATTTCTACAGCGATAATGGTACAAATTTCGTGGGTGCAAAAAGGGAACTAAGGGACATGTATAAATTTATTCAAGAAAATGCAGAAGTTGTTAAAGATTCTTTATTTGAACAACAGATCAATTGGCATATGATTCCGCCGCGATCACCCAATTTTGGCGGACTCTGGGAAGCTGGAATAAAAAATGTTAAAAATCACTTAAATAAACTATTAACAAATACTCCTCTTACTTATGAAGAATTTTCCACACTTTTGATAGAGATTGAAGCCATTCTTAATTCTAGACCACTAACACCCATTACTGATGATCCCAATGATTTTGAAATCCTAACCCCAGCTCATTTCTTAATTGGTCGATCCTTTTCTACCCTACCCGAACCCAACGTAATTGATTTTCCAGTGGGAAGATTGTCGAGATATCAGCTCATCCAACGCCTGAAGACACATTTCTGGAACAAATGGCATAAAGAATATTTACATACTTTGCAAGAAAGAATCAAATGGAAAAGTGGTACTTACCAGGTGCAAATTGGGGACTTAGTCCTTATCAAGGAAGATAATCTTCGGCCTAACCAGTGGAAGAGAGGCAGAATTTGTGAAGTTCATCCTGGACCCGATGGAATCATCCGCGTCGTTTCTGTCAAACACTCAACTGTTTTGCAGCGAGCCTTGAACAAGCTATGTATCCTGCCAATGGAGAACAATGAAGACAAAGAAGACGACAAGGAAGAGAAGAATGAAGACGAGAAAGAGAAGAAAAAAAAATAAAGACATTTTTAGTGTATAGTTATTTTGAAATATTTTAATATTTACTTACCGTTATTTCTAGAATAAGATGTTTTGAGTTTGTTTTTTTTATAATTATTTGTACTACTTACATTTTATTTGTAACATTTATTTTGTTTTTGAAACGTTCTTTCAGTCGTTTCAAGGGCGGCGGTATGTTCGCATTGTTACGCCGGTTACACATTGGGAGGTTTTTGCCGTGGCGGCAAATGTGTCGTCGCCGTTCACGAAAATTCGTGGGTTTACACATTTAGTGGCTTGACCGCCGGCGCAGACTTTCAACTGCGAAATTGCCAGAGTTGTGTTTAGTCGTTATACAGCACAACTTATAAAATGGACCGTCAACAACTTTTTGCTCTGTTGTTACACCGTCGAAGAAAGAAGAGGCAAACAAAAAATTGTCTTATTTGGATGCATCCAATAAATCTAAGAAGGAAAGAAGTTGGAGCATTTTATACATTGTTTGAAGATTTGAGGAATGATGACGCGAAGTTTTTTAATTATTTTCGAATCTCCATTAAGTCATTTGACGAGTTACTGGGGTATTTGAAAGATAGCATACAAAGAAAAAATACCCAACATACTTTTTAGTAACTCCAAAATTATTAAACCTAAAACCTTTATATACATAATCGTAAATCAGGTAAATATAAGGATGTGATGTATTTAAATGTTTAAGTATTCTTGAATAGTTTTTCTTTACCAAACTGGTATGTTGGGGATATGCGCGCGAACACTATACATTTAAATACATCACAAATAGTAATATCAATACATATGAACTGATCTTTGTTTTTTTGTGTGAACAGTGGGGCATACAAAAGAATTTAGTTTATAATACCTTTATACAAATATGATTGGACGTTGTTTATTGTAGTTGGGGCCTGAAGACGAGATTATCTCGAAACCGGTAGCCAGAAAGACAAAATAAAGATTACTTTGGAACCACTGCAACCCTGCATTTTATTCTAACTGACTATTTACACCAAAGTACCAATGGAGAGAATTATAGCATCACCTTTATACAAGTTTACTCACCAAAGGCAATTTTATTTTATCATACGCAGTATGATAAAGTATTGTAATCGTGCCGAAAAATATTGAGATTTTAGCGGAAATATGTCCTATTGGGTCCCCTGAACATTTTTGACGAAGGTACAAAAAATGTCTGTGTGGGTATGTATGTGTGTACCCGATTTTTGTGACAACGATTCCGGAGAAACTACTAAAGGTATCGGGACGAAAGTTCATATTTAGAAGTTTTATTACCAAACTTAGAGCTGTTTTTGGTCAAATTAATAGTTTAGCAGTATGAGCAAATTCTATTTGATCGCGATCGTGTCTGCATTAAAACTAGTTAGCCAGGATTTGACAATTATTTTCATTCTAATGACAGTAGCTACTGTCACTATTGCGTAGTGTTATGGTGCAGTATTGTGTGTTAATAATTATTGTATTATGAGCACTGTGCGAATTAGAACGAATAAATTATTATTAGTATTATGTGACAATTATTTTCAATCTAATGACAGTAGGTAGTGGGAAACGCTGATTTTTTGACAATACTTACTGTCAATATACTGTCAAACCCTTGATAACTTGGTTTATCTTTAATGCAGACACGATCGATCTCGATCAAATAGAATTTTTTGCAGCTAAACTACTAATTTTGGTATATTATATGATAAAGTCATGTGCCTGGCCACATCAGATTTTTCTTTGTCGTCCAGTTCATGTCATTTTTCATTTCAGGGTACACTTCTCTCCACGCATTTCTGGTAGCAACTCTATCCTTGAAAATATCTAAAGTGTTATCCCACAACACTGGTCTTGATTGAACCAAAGATATTAGTAAGTCATTACCAATCAACACCTCCTCCATTTTGCTACTTATCAACTCTACAGGTTAATTGATGTATACTCTCTGCCATCAACCGCAATTATGGAACGGTAAAAAACCGCCGAATGTGTAGACGCTCATTTACTCACGTACACTACTATGTGAAAAGGAACGACAACATTACCGCCGGGCTAGTGGCAGCAGGCGGCTGCACAGCGACCGTCATCGGCAAGACGGCCGCACGTCATTTATGCCGCTCAGTGTAAAAGCTTCCAATCAATTCTATACACTACTGCCGGAACGACGGCGACCGCGACGGCAAGTTTGCCGCAACGGCAAAAACCGCCCAATGTGTAACCGGCGTTATATTCATTTTTTAAATAAGTTTGAATTTCTTATTGATAGATGTCGATACGTATAGTAAATTGTAAGTGTAGCTTTTGAAGCGTGAACAGAGATGGCGTTGTATCTCTGTCCGCAATTATTGTCTTGTCTCGCCGTTGGTTTCGCTAACCGCTCACCCGGCACAGACGGTTCGTATAATACGGGAATTCCAATCAAAGCAAATTACTTTCCACACTTTATTTTCCCTCGTCGGCAGTAGATTACAATACCTTCCAAATCAATACAAAACGCGACTCACAAAAATCTGTCAACATGACATATATATCAACATAACAAAAACAATTTTCCGACATCCGCCCACCTGAGGAATGGTTTATACGTTTCTCACACAAGAAAAGTAAAAAATAGTACAATGACAAACATGACAAACTTAACCTACAAATATCTGGTTGGCGGTCTAGAAGCTCGACCATCCGTGTATAGCGCACTCTTTCAGCGGGTACTCTGCTTTCATGCACTCCCGCACTGTTATCACTTCCATGAACGGGTACTCTGCTTTCATGCACTCCCGCACTATTATCACTTCCGGTGGTGGGTACCTCCATAGATAGTTTGGCACCACCAACATCCTTCTCTACAGGTTCTTCATCACTGCACTCTAAAGGAAATAAATGTTGCACTGGCCTCAGCAGCTCGCCTCGCGCAGTCTTGACCCGATGCACACGGATGCATCCATCTTTTCCTGGAATAACTTCTACTACCCGACCAATCGGCCACTCCAATCTCTTCACACTGTCGTTCCCGATTAACACGATATCTCCCAGCTTCACTACAGCATTGGGCCTTTTTCTGAACAGAAGTTTCAATTGTCCAAGGTACTCCAATCGAAAACGACTACGTAAATTGTCTCTTAATCTTTGAGCACGTCGTACACTACGCGACAATGAAGTTTTGTCTATCTCGTCGCAATCAGGCATATCAGCACCAGCTTGATCCCGTAAAAACAGAGAGGGTGTTAGCGCGACTAAATCGTTCGGGTCACTTGAAAGGTAGGTCAAGGGCCTTGAGTTCACTACGGCCTCAGAGTCACAAATCAAAGTCAAAAGTTCTTCGTAACATAGACTCGCACGTCCGAGAACCCGACGTAATAATTGCTTCACAACGCCAATTAATCGTTCAAAAAATCCTCCCCACCACGGCGCACTGGGGGGAAAAAATACAAATAATACGTTCTGTAGACGTCTCTCGCGTGATGGTTTTCCAGTCCAAATTCGCGAACGCATTTTCGGCGCCTTTGAAATTAGTGCTGTTATCACTATAGTCTCTTCGGTCTACCGCGTCTCGCCACGAACCTACGTAGAGCTTGAAGGAAACTTCGAGTAGATAACGCTAAAACTAATTCCATGTGAACCGCCCGGTATACAGCACACGTGAACAGACATATCCAACATTTTTCACCAGATTTCAGGTATAGTGGGCCGGCAAAGTCCACGCCAGTTATCTCGAATGCCACAGCGTCGCGCACACGATCCACAGGGTGGCTTCACCACATGCGGTTTCGCTTCAAATCTTCTACAGGTCGCACATTTTAATAAGACCGACCTTACAGTGCGTCCTCCACCTAACACCCAATACTTCTCACGCAACTGACATAAAAGACCTTGAGTCCCTACATTTTTTTTTTGTTTAATTGCCCTTGAATCTACAATGGAAAACAAGTTTATAGTTAAAGTAGACATTATTATTGTTTTATACCTGATAATAATAACTATATGTGTTTGCCTAAGTCTAACTGTCCTAATACTTGTCTCTAAGCATAGACCTTTCTCAGTCTTCTTAAAAACTCTTCCAGAGATTTTCCAGTGTTGTGCACTTTATATAAGGCCTTCACTTCTACGACCACGTTTGTACCTATGAGACCTAGAACATTAAACTTATCAGATACTATACATATACTGAGCATATACAATCGAATCGCCTAGAATCGAAAACAATACATGTACATAGGATTTATATTGGACTTGTACTGTTTTCGATCTCGGCGATTCAATTGTATGAGACGTTCTGTTCAACGTGAACAATGTTAACATGCAAACATGCCAAACATAAAAAAAACATGCATTATCATGTAAACACAATATTGCTGTATATTTGGTGTAATCTCCAATTAGACAGAAAAGGTTACAAAATTTCTATAATAAACAACCTCTGTATATTAAAAAAATCTGATGTGGCCAGGCACATGACTTTATCATACAATAATATAAAATTAATAGTTTAGCTGCATGACAATCTATTTTATTGAGATAAATCGTAGGTATTGTCAAAGCATCAGCACTTGACACTACCTACACTACGACATTAGAATAATAGTTATTTATGTTACAAGTGCCGAAAGTATGGAATAGCGCGACGACCGGTGATCGCAGGTGAGCGAGTCGCGCTATCTAGTTTTCGACAGGAGTGACACCAACGTTAATTTTGTTGCTTTTTGAAAAATATGTATTTAAAAAAAAATCTGATGTGGCCAGGCACATGACTTTATCATATAATATATAAAATTAATAGTTTAGCTGCATGAGAATCACTACGTCATTAGAATAATAGTTATTTATGTCACAAATGCCGAAAGTACGGAATAGCGCGACGAGCGGTGATGCGGCGCGTCACCGAAGGGCGGAGTGTCGCCGTCGCATATGAGCGAGTCGGCTATCTAGTTTTTGGCAGGAGCGACATCAACGTTTATTGTGTTGCTTTTTAAGAAATACGTAATAAAAAAAATGATTTCTGTATAGTAAATGCTAGGTTGGTACCACTTTGACGAAACGTCAAGTTTAAAGGTGCGTTCCGATTGGTAGGTAATGGTAGCTAATGGCGGTGGTACAATACGAAATTATAGTATTTCTTACATGTCGTGATAATGACACATATTAGTTTGCATGTACATAAACATGAGTCACTAGCAATTTTCTATTGGAAATACTATAACGGCGTCTGCTACCACTGCTATTATCACTAATGAAAACGCACCTTAACGCACCTTTCACGAAATTAGAGAAATGACGGCTTATTTGCAAAATCCTTGAAAAATGCTTAGAATAAACTACCAGTTTCTTTGGACCCTTTTTAACCAAAAGCTTTTCAGCTCTAAGTTAGGTCATGAAACTTCTAATTATGAACTTTCGTCCCGATACCTTTAGTAGTTTTCCGGAATCATCGCCACAAAAATCGTTTACACACACACGCACGCACACACACACACACACAGACATTTTTTTGTACCTTGGTCAAAAATGTTCAGGGGACCCAAAAAGACCTATTTCCGCTAAAATCTCAATTTTTTTTTTTCGGCATGATTACAATACTTTACCATACTGCGTATGATAAAGTAATAATTAAAAAATGGTTATCTTTCTGTGTAGGAAATGTTAGGTTGGTACCACGTTGACGAAACGTCAAGTTTAAAAAGATAATTCAAATTCTGACAGATTTATATTTGTTCATGACACTGTAGATATCACATCCCAACCAACAACCTAAAATAAAACTACACTCATCGCTATACTTTATTTACAATTTTCTCAATTTATCGTTTTTAGAATTAGATATAAAGACGGGTTGATATTTCTTATTAACAAACAATCAAATTGGTGATCTTCCTTTATTTGAAATTTGCATTTTGTACTTTGCTGCACTAGAGCGGCAACGTTCCATAGCGGTTCTCCAACCCAACCTCTGATGAAATCAGTTATTTTCGACTGTGACAGCACAAAAAATATTTGTCAAAATCCTGGCTACTATTTAGTTTCATATCAATGCACATGCGACCGATCTCGATCAAAAAGAATTTGCTCTTGTAGCTAAACTATTAATTTTACCAAAAAAAGTCATAGGCATAAATTATTCAAAATTTCCTCTACTTTAATTTATTGTTTAAGTATTTTGACGAAATTGCAGAAATGGCGGCTCATTTGCAAAATCCTTGAAAAAGGCTTAGAATAAACTACCAGTTCCTTTGGACCCTTTTGAACCAAAAGCTTTTCAGCTCTAAGTTAGGTCATGAAACTTCTAAATATGAACTTTCGTCCCGATACCTTTAGTAGTTTCTCCGGAATCGTCGCCACAAAAATCGTTTACACACATACACACACACACACACATACACACACACACACACACACACACACACACACACACACACACACACACACACACACACACACACACACACACAGAGACATTTTTTTGTACCTTGGTCAAAAATGTTCAGGGGACCCAAAAAGACCTATTTCCGCTAAAATCTCAATTTTTTTTTCGGCATGATTACAATACTTTAGCATACTGCGTATGATAAAGTAAAAATATTTAAATTATAGATTGTTTAGAGTAAAAACTTTTGTTTGAAAATTGTTTTAAAACTGTTTACGCTTGGAGAATTGTTTCGGACTTAGACGTTATTGATGAAATGAAATTTTGATTAATTGGTGATAACTCAAAAAGAAACCATTTAAAAAAAATATTTTTGGTAAAACATTTTGAAATTAATCTAAGAAATAAAAATGTAAAAATATACAACGGCGTTCTATTTAAAAAAGAGCTTTAGAGTTTAGCTGCAAGAGCAAATTCTATTTGATCGAGATCGGTCGCATCTGCATTGATATGGAACTACATAGTAGCCTGGATTTGACAAATGCTTTTTGTGCTGTCACCACAGAAATGTCTATGGCTGTCACACTCGAAAACAGCTGATTTCATCAGAGGTTGGAGAATCGCTATGGAACGTTGCCGCTCTAGTGTAGCAAAGTACAAAATACAAAATTCAAATAAAATAAGATCACCAATTTGATTGTTTGTTGATAAGAAATATCAACCCGTTGTTATATCTAATTGTAAAAACGATAAATTGAGAAAATTGTAATTAAAGTGTAGCGATGAGTGTAGTTATAATTTAGTATCATGAACGAATATAAATCTGTTGGGGGGTCGATGTCGTATAGGATAGAGCGGCTGCTATCCACGCGGTGGCCCCGTGTGCTGTCATTATGCGACGTGCATGTTAAAGAACTCTTACTGGAGGTTGGAATTCCTTCAGTAGGACAAAATTCCTGGGTGTGTGTAGCGTACCCTCAGCGTCGGTGATTGGCCTAAGTTGCGGAAAAAGACCGACGTAAAATAAACAAGTCAAAAGAAAAATATATATCTGTCAGAATTTGAATTAGCTTTTTAAACTTGACGTTTCGTAGAAGTGGTATCAACCTAACATTTCCTATACTGAAATATAACTAACCATTTTAGAATATTTTTAAAATACGTATTTCTCAAAAAGAAACACAAAAAACGTTGATATCACTCCTGCCGAAAACTACATAGCGCGACTCGCTCACATGGTGACGCGCCGCATCACCGCTCGTCGCGCTTTTCCGTACATTCGGCACTTGTGAGATAAATAACTATTATTCTGATGACAGTAGGTAGTGTCAAATGCTGATGCTTTGACAATACCTACTATTGATACTATTGACTATCAAAATATCTGTCAAATCCTGGCTAACTAGTTTAACTTTAATGCAGACACGATTTATCGCAATCAAATAGATTCTCATGCAGCTAAACTATTAATTTTATATATTTTGTATGATAAAGTCATGTGCCTGGCCACATCAGATTTTTTATGCTCACAATAGTACATATTATTCTCTGCATATTGTCAAAGGTGTCTTTAAAAAGTAAATTACGTACAATTTGTGCAATACGTACAATGCACAAAAAATACAGGCAGCATTGTATGTTATTCTATCAGAACAATTGCACCACTGGTATATTAATTTATCGGCCAATTACTTAGAAGTTGCTACAAAGTGTACTCACCGGAGTGAATAATCCATCGTTAGCCATAATTTTCATCTTTAACAATAATTGTAAACATTTGTAAGGTATGTACATATCTGATTTGTAGATTTGTATTTCCACAAAAAGTATGAAGAAGTTCATTTTCACGTTGTACTGTAAAATGCAATATAAATATCAACAATAAAATAAATAAATATGAACTTACCTGCAATTGATGTAATATCATCTTTCTTGCGTCCAAAATTATAAACACCGTACTAAATGGTACTAGTATTAAAACATAACCAACCCAACCATACCAAATCTACATTTTTATTTTCTTTCTTTAATCTGTGGTAAATACCGTTGTTATATTATGACAATTCTTTGTATTTAGAAAAATGGTATATTTTGAATCATTGGGTTATTCAGAGTGTCCCATTTTTTCCAGCAGAACTTTTCTATCCTTTTCATAAGTTTAAAAAGTTACAGCCGTTTCACATATTAACAAAACTGTATTTTTAACTATTCTAACGTCTTTAAGTATTGAGAAACCCCTTAATAAGTTGATATGAAACTTTTCACTCAGAATGGAATTTGCATGTAGAGAAGCAAATGTCTATTGTATGTATGTACTTTGTTTCCTCATTTGTTACTTAAAATTAGTTTCATTATTTTGAATTTTTTACTTTTATTGTGGGTATTGATTGTGTTCTTTTTTATCGAATTGATTGATATGTTTATTTTTTATTTGTCTCTATTTTGTTAATATTTCAAACGCCTATAACTTTAAGCGTTTGTAACAACTATTAAGTGTATATGAAAAGCTATATGGAGAATGACATTTACTTGTAGTTGAATATTACCAATTATAAGAATTGCTTACGTTAAGAATATGTATTTTAGTTTATAGTATATATTGCAACATAGGAACAACAGGCGATGTATGAGTTTGCTGCGTCAACTCATATCGACTGTTGAACCCAAGACGACCTACCTGTAAGCCAGGTGCGTGGCATGGTCCGTCTAGTAAAGCACAACGTATCATTATTGTAATAGATGTATTAGTAACATGTTGACTTTCAATCCATCGATCCTCCCCTATCACATACTTTTTAAAAAAAATTTTTGAGAAAAATGTGGTACACGTGTAAAGATCTTTTGTATTTTTTTACAATACATTTTACTGGCAGAAATTAAAGGTGGAAGTCGAGGAACTATTTTCAGTTGTCGTGAGACAGACTATAAACTCACTATGCTAAGCAGAAATTGTTGCAACAATTTTATGTAGTATTATACAAATGTAGCTTTTATTATGTATTTACTTACGTTTTACAATGTTGGTGTTAGTATCTCTAGCAGTTACACAATTACATTTCATTTAAAACGATTTACTTACGTAGGCGCAACAAAATTGTTCGATACGTTTATAATAATAATCACAACACACCATTTTATTGACTATTGTCAATAAAAACTTAACAACTACATATATAGATGCAACATATGTATACAATCTCAACATAAGATCTCTATGACAAAACAACTCGCACTACATATGATATATCTGAAATAATTACAAATTTATACACGCCCAATTATGTAGTTTTTGATTTTATATAATATTGCATTTCAAATAATTTGATAATCAAATAATTTAAATGTTATAGATTATTATACTTAATTCTATATTTGAATTCGACATCATGAAAGAAAAGGCTTAGTGAAATATTTTATAATATGTGCTCGTTCATAGGGCGTAAATATCTATTTTACTGTAAATATGTATATATGGTTAGCCGGCTATTACGCTCCTTTGAGTTGTAGAGTTGTACACGATCGTAAGTATGTGAATCTTATGCAACGTGTTATAATAAAATAATTTACGATGAATTACTTTGTTTCCTTGATTTCCCACATAATACGATATTATAGCAAACATATTATACTACTTTATTTATTTTGAATTTAATGAAACAAATTTTTACTAAGTAACTAAATAACTTAGTTTTTATTTTATATATACATATGCGGGGTATTTTATATTTATTTTTATCTGTACTATAGTTTGTACCAAGTGTCATTATAAATAAGTATACATATATTAAATTTGTAAAGGTAATATGTCTGCAATTGTAACAAAATCACTTAATTAGTTTAAAAATTATACCGACATAAATAATGTACATCAGAGTACGTTTGGAGCAGTTGTTTAGGTGGCGCCATCTCTGTAAGATTCATTGAACTTCAAATTCCAACTGTTTCAACGAAAATCTAAAATTCCCCTGAATATCCCCAGATTTTGTCAACAAAATTTCAAACGTAGTTATCAACAAATTTAGACTACAGATATGCATTTATTTTGGCGACGGTATCCATAACACCATAACCTTTGTAGATAGATGTAGTGGAGCGTATGTTTCTGTGTAGAATTCAAATTTGAGGTGCAGTTTGTGGTCCTCACAAAACACCGTTTTTCTCCTGCTCAAATTTATTACATAAAACGTTGTTAGCACTCGAGAATCATCTGTCTGTCTAGATTTGTCGTTTATCTTTAAGGATCAACCGGATTTTTGCACTGTATGTACCGTATATTGTCAATGACCACGTACGAAAATACCCTTGCATATGCGTCTAAAATGCGCGCGAAAAGTGCTTGAAAACCTAGCCTTAATATTATGCGTTCCGCTATACTATCGTGAAATCTATAACTGTTATAAAGAAAAGTTAGATACGGAAGTTGTCTGGTTTTCGGGATAGTTTATGATTATTCGGTTTTTATATTTACAGGTGCCCAACAAAGTATGTATTGCTATTAATTTTGAAATTTTAAATAGGTCAACTTTCTGGGTTGTTCATCCGTAGTATATCCGACACGTATAACAATATTTTTTTAAATCCCTACATTTTGATCCACGGCGTCTCATGTTATTGTTTACCATTATTTAAAGGACCCTCCGCGTAATCTGGTTTTGATCGATTAACCTATTCAATTAACTTATTTGTTTTAGAATGTCTGGCGGAAGAAAAAGGTTATCTGGTAGTCAATATAAAAAGAGGAGGTTGGAGAAGCAAACCCAGCTTCAAAAGCAATCAGGATCGTTGTGTAGCTTCTTAAAAGATGCTAGTAGTTCCAAACAAAGCAAACAAAGCGATTGTCGAGATCTAGACACTACTATCAATTCTGATTTGGATTTTGATAATCAAGGCGACGGCAACAATAATAATGAAATTGAAACTGAACTGAGCTCAACAGGTTTCGAGGCAATGTATACTACCACAGGAAGTGAAGGAGGACTCAACCAAACACTCTCAGTAGACCCAGGATTATGGCCCGATGGTATGAGCGACTCAGATCGAATATTTTTAGTTAGAAAAGGTCCATTACATCCTTTATTCGGTTACGATTTTCCGTTTGACAATCAAATTCCAAATCGAAGATTTAGTGCAAACTACTATAAAAGAATTTTTAAAAATGGAGAAGTAGTGTCAAGAGTTTGGCTGATACATTCAGTGTCAAAAGATTCTGTTTTTGTTGTCGACTTTTTAGTAATTCAAAATTAAGTTCGTTTTTAAATGAGGGTTATAGAAACTGGAAAAATATTCGTGAGATATTAAGAAAGCATGAAGACTCGAAAACGCATGTAAATAATTTGAATTGATATACGTAACGTGATGAAGATACACAACTGTATCGTATCACAACTCTTTAGATAATGATTCATGTTCCTCCTTTGTTGGGACCGGCCGCTGTCCGTGATTCAGCTATCACCGGTAGATCAGGCCGTTGTCACACTCCCTGCAAGATATCCTCTTGCAGGTTCCTCTATATTCATTAAGCTTAGTAGTTAACGATATGGTAAAATCTTCCTTGGGGGCAGCGAATTTTGTTAATATGGTTCAAAAGCTATATACATTTTTTGCATCGTCAACTTTTCGGTGGGCCATATTAAGGGCCCGTTAAACTTTGGCCGCAACTCAGAATCTAAACAGAGACGGGTGCGACTGTTCTTTCTGATGGGCGGTTATTAACATGATCCCACTCCGTTGAAATTGCAGTATAGGAGTGTATCGCCGTGTGCGACGTGCAAGCGATCGTCTACAAGCTTATGGATATACGTAGGCTTACCATAATTATGAAATTTCAAACCGGGACAAGAATTACTTACTTTTCAAAATAAGTCAAAAACCCATCCGCGCCCTGTGGTGGCTTTTTATAGTCTTTAATTTTTTTGTGTGTCCTTTTTTTGCTTCTCAAGTGTTTTCGTGTGTAATTCGTCTTTTAACAATTGGGGCGTTCCCACAAAAGTAAATTTGAATACCAAATAATGCATTTATTTCAACACAAAACAGCAAAAATTACTGTGCACAGATAAGACATGATGGTAACACTGATTTTGTTACAAGAGATGTGAGATATCCTTTCAATTTTGTTTTCATAGATTCCAAACCAAAAAGGCTGCGCAACGCAAATCTAAGACGTGATGGAGACGTTCCCGGTTCGTCATCTACAAACAAAAAGTGCTTTGAAATGTCCACATAACATTTTGTGACAAAAGACAAAGTGGAATAGGTGTAATTATTCATTGAAACTATCGTATTTTTCGCTGAATGTACATTTACTATTATAATATCTTCTTTAATCAAATGAAGAAAAAACAAATGAACCATTCCACAAATTTTTAATTGCAGAATATTGCTGTTACTATTGGTGTTAAACAGTGGCGTGCGGTGCTTTTGTTCATAAGGTGTGCAGTGAAAAATAAATACTGTGAACAACAAGCTTGGAACTCGTAACACATTTATTAGAAGTACATAGAATCGGTTACAATGACATATCATTCGTTAATTATCAGTTGTCATATTATTATTGTAACTACGATGGTAACTAAACTGTCCAAGGCCGCCTTTGACATCCTTCTGTCCAAGCAACCCTTGACAACCCACGCTCGCACTCCTGACGTCCTGACAGACTGCGGCGTTGTTTACAGTCGGCCATGCTACTGATATCCACGTCCTCGTGGATTTGCATCCGTGACGCTACCTAGAAAAGAAACAAAACCGATACTCTGTGGACGTAACACAGGAAAACGTATGCTGAACAACGTCTGTCCGCAATTATCATCGTTAGGGGCCCCCTTTCACTTTTTCAGATTCCACGTCGGAATACAAACTTTCGACGTTAAAGGGCATCAACTTCAACAACAAGAGATACTGCTACCTTGTATTTGCTCTGTTGACACATTCGGTTTCCACGTCGGAATCCGAACATATTTCAACACTGAACTTATCAAGAGACACTTTGTCCCTTGCGTTTCCTCTGCGATCGAGGAAAGCCCTTTACGTCCTCAACTACGCATCCCAACTTATTTGGATGCCAAAGGCCTATAACGAACTGTACATGTACAATAATACAAAATCTACGATTTTCTTGTACTATTCTTACGTAACGATCATGATCTACAATTGCGACCACAACGAATAGGTCTAACAACTGCCGAACTTTTATCTGCATAATTCATAGAATATGCCTGGATAAAACCTTTTCCTTGAGCTTGTATTTTGTTCTTATTTGTTGTGGATGACGCTCGTTGTGTAACCTAAGTCTTAGACGTTGGACGTTTAGAAGAATTCTCTTCGGACTATGAATGCCATCCGCCATTGTACTACTATCGCGTTTGAGAACGTTTCTTGGCGATCGTGTAGGGAACTTGTCGCTCATTAGCCTCTAACGTTTAGATGCTGACCCTTTGACGTTGACATTCTTCCAAGATGACGTAGGTGATATATCAAACTCAACACATTTTATCAACACTTGGCTTCCATTTACTTCTTTTCGACATCTTCTGCTTGATTTGACACCTGGTCAGCAGAATTCATCCGTTATCCGACGTAATCGCAGCTGACATCCCACATTGGTAAAATTGGCGCCATAATAATATATGAAGACACGTAAGCCAATCCCACCGCTGCTCTGTGAACAACAAGCTTGGAACTCGTAACACATTTATTAGAAGTACATAGAATCGGTTACAATGACATATCATTCGTTAATTATCAGTTGTCATATTATTATTGTAACTACGATGGTAACTAAACTGTCCAAGCCGCCATTGACATCCTTCTGTCCAAGCAACCCTTGACAACCCACGCTCGCACTCCTGACGTCCTGACAGACTGCGGCGTTGTTTCCAATACTTGTAAATGTTTAATAAAAGATAGAAGTTGCCTAAAAATGTATAAAAATGGTAAGCTTACAGTCAAAATCAAGTGCAAGAGGCACAAGGCATCAGATAACAGAATGATGCAGCAGTGTTTTTATGTTACAATTTTGCGTTGTTTCTTGTGATTGATTTGTGTTTTTCTAGTTTTTGGCTAATGATGATTTGTTGATCAAAACTTGTACATAAGTACCCATTCTTGCAAAATAGAGGGTGTTATTTAACTCCTATCCTTTGTTAAAGATATTTACTTATATGCTATTGATAAATCAATGCTCCTTTACGCAATTTAAAAACATTTATGACATTTGCATAAATATCCGTCTTAGATTATTAGTAACATTGATTTAAACCAGAAATAGAACTGACTGTAATGTAGGTAAAACTGAAATAAATTAAATTTAATACGACAAAACTATCATCAATAGACACAACATGCATCATGTTATCAGCATTATTGAGTTATTAAATAAAAATCATAAAAACATGGACACAAATACTTCAAACTTCAAATTCAACAAACACTTCCAACACAAGTTTCCAAACGCCAAACGTCAACTGTGCATCGGAGCTGCTGCACGCTGGAAATACGTTTGCCCAAAGGCGAATTTAAATTAACAAGTATAAGCGAAATACATAAAAAATCTGATCAGTCCTTCCCCGGATTATTTATTGGACTTTAAAGAATGCATAGGTAAAAGTCCGATCAAAATTAGTTGGGTAGTTTTTGAATTACACCATTAGTAATTGTTTGCCGTTCGTCGGTGCACCCCTAGCCGCTGCACGCTGGAGCGATAAGGTTGCGTGTATACCTCCTATATGCACTGTGTGCGTATCGGTTGGTAGTAAAGTTCGGACAGCGGAAAAATAAATTGGTGTGTTCTGTATTCAATCTCTAGAATATACTTAAAATTTGTCGTTGGTAGAGTTTGCGAAGGCTCATACATTATTTACATACGTATAAAGCAGCTGATGACTCTTGAATTCGCCGATTTTAGCCCAAGTTAAAGCGGTACACAGTCTGGTGCACCGCTTGTGGCTGCACGACATGGCAGTAGTCGCAAAGGCGGGTGTCGGTCGGGACGGGAGTGCTCGGCTCTAGCAAGTAGCAATGATATGGTGTGATTGGTCCGGACAAATGCAGTGGAGTTTTAACACCATGTGGTGTAAATTACTTTAAATTATTAATACGAAGAAATATTACTAAATATATCGGTATATACATAAATACATAATATATCATTTTTTGGCAGGACTATTCTTAATAATCTTCCTTCTTTTTTCCCTAAATCTTAGGGTGTGCCTGCACGCTCTGCACGTATGGACCGCACGCCACTGGTGTTAAATAAGACAGAAATAGTGCGTCATCTCGGAAGCCGTTGGAAATACTCCTATTTTAATAATTATTTTTGCAAATGTTGCAAATTTAAAGCACTGGAACTTTTACACCTAAAATATTGACGTTTGTTTTTTTATAAATATTCACATTTAGTAGATTATTAAATTGTATATGGTAACCATCATAAAATGTATTTACAAATTGTTCCGAAATCGAAACCAAAGGATTTAACCCCCATTAATGATCTTTAATTTGACGCATGACAGAAAATTATAGAACAACATTTAGAAAAATAAATGAAGCACTTGAGTAATATGGATTTCAACAAATTTTATTCAATCTTGCGACAATCGATTTCGGTACACCTGGTACCATCATCTGGTCGGCACTACAAAAAGTTTAAGATAAAACAAACTAAATCATTTAAACAGGCAACAACACTTACTGTCGAGGAAGCTAAGAGTTAAACATGAAAACGAGCAGGTTCGCCAACAATGGTAGGGCGATATCCCATCAGTGCGTAACAAAAAATTAAAAATGCGTCACACATCAAATATAAGTAAGATGAGGGTGAATTCCTAGTAGTGAACGTGTCAACAACAGTCTCGTCCATCAATCCCACACAAGTATCCACGTCAGAGAACATAAAATGTCACATGTGCAAATTTCACCAAAAAAAGTGAGGTTAACCAGTCCACTCATACAATCAAAGATCTAAAATAAACAGAACACTCAAATATAGACAAAGCAAAGTCATTACACCGCTATCGTACAATGTAGGTGGTCAAGTCAAATAAATATTGTCAATGATAACAGATATTTGGTAATCACGATTCTAAGAATATAACCAAGCACGCGCCATATAAAACGTCAATCAGAGATGTGTGCACAGTGAAGATAGCAACAGGTGGTCAATTGGTGATATTACCAACCTCAACGAACATAAACGAAAGTACAAGTCAAAAACCAAACGGCAAATAACAACACAATAATTGGGTATGAACAACCCATTACATCACAGTAGCAATAAAATGCGCGACAGTCACAAAATGACAGTAAGGGTTATATTCACCTCATAATGTCCAAACATGGGGAGTCGATGGCGTATAGGATAGAGCGGCTGCTATCTACGCTGGAGGCCCGGGTTCGAATCCCGGCTCGGCTAAAATCGACTGTCCTGGTATTTTAGGCAGGGAACAAATACCTTTGCATGCCGCCTTCCATCGGATGAGGAAGTAAAGCCGGTGGCCCGGTGTGCTGTCATTATGCGACGTGCACGTTAAAGAACTCTTACTGGAGGTTGGAATTCCTTCAGTAGGACAAAATTCCTGGGTGTGTGTAGCCTGCCCTCAGCGTCGGTGATTGGCCTAAGTTGCGGAACTAGACCGACGTAAAATAAACAAGTAAAAAAAAAATAAAATAACGTCCAAACATACCAACACTGCTGAAGCAAATGTTACTAACAAAATTACAAAAATTAATTTTAAAATTTAAATTTGAATAAATAATATCCTGGAAAGTCTGTTATATTATTAAGTAATTTCTCATTTCCCTTATCCCGCTCAATCCTTTTATGTATATGGTAAATCTCAGCGTAGTCCATGTATATAGATTTTAGAATGTTTCTTATTAGTTTCATGTCCCTTATGTGGAAATTATGGCCTTCATTTATCATGTGCTGATACACTGCTGAATTGGTTCTGGTGGTATGTTCTCTAAATCTAGTCTTGAGGTTCCTTCCACATTGTCCGAAATATGATTTGTCGCAGTTGGAACAACATAATTCATATATACCACTGCGGTCCAGGGTTGGTATGGTATCTTTGTTGTTCATGAGAATGGATTCAACACTATTTCGTGTGGGATTACATACTGTGATGTTGCTCCGCTGCATTGTACGACCAATTTTCCGGTGTAACACTGGGTGGTAGGTTCATTTCCTGTACTGTTGTATGGTTCTAAGGTGGGGGTACACTTCCCTCAATACCCTATCATTTTTCAATCTCTTGTAAAGGTTGTCTATTGTTATCTCACTATAACCATTGTTGGTAGCGATGGTCTTGATCACTGAGAGTTCCTGTGATCTTTCTTCAAAATTCAATGGGATATTGATCATTCTGTTGATATAGTAACGAAAGGATGATTTTCAGATTGTATGGGTGTTGAGAGGAACTAGGAATCACTATATCTGTCGCTGTTGGTTTCCTGTATATAGAATAAGTAAATTTGTTGTTATTTCTATCAATTGTTAGATCCAGAAAATTAAGCATGCCTGAAATTTCTCAGTGCCTTTCTCAAGTGCTTTTCTCAAGTGCTTCATTTATTTAACTATATTCAATATGGAAACGGTGGAAGATTTTATCACCAATATTAAACATTTAGAAAAGTTATAATATTTTGCTAAAGCAGAACAAAGTAATGTTCAGTTGAAGCCACACAACATAATACAATATTGTTATTTGGGGGTTCTTCACCTCAGAGCAAAACATTTTGCATTCATGAATAGGACTACCGCATCTAATTACCTATATTTTAGTATATGGTGAAAAGTTATATAATAATTTTTGAAAAAGTTATAAACATGTTGTTATCACAGGCAACCAAAATATTAACTCCCTCCACTTGGTGTCATACATAATATCATAATGTGGAGGCTTTTCAGCTTTTAATGTAATCATTTAAAGTATAATCCCAATCATACCTACAATTTGGCCTAAGAGAAAAGGATTTAAACAGTTTTTTAAAATTATAAACATTTTTCTGTTGTAAAGATATGTAATTTGAACCGCAATACTCAAATAAGTAGTAGACTAAATTACTGTGATTTTGGGGTTGTATGCCGCAAAAAAATACTCAGCGTAAATGAGTAAATGCAACGATTAATTACCTACGAATTTGTCATATGAAGCAAACATATGTAACAATTTTGTTTTCCATTTCCTATACATTTAATTTTTGTAAAAGTTATAAGAATTTTTCTGTAGCGTTTTTCGTATATCTTTCGTATATAGAAAGTATATGCAAATTATTGTGATTTAAAGGTTGTTTGCTGCAGAACGGGACATAGTGACTAACTAATTGAGATAGGTAGCCTACATTTTGACGTATGGAATATCGTCGTTCTGTAATTTTTAAAACGTTATAAACAATTTTCAGCAGTTAACTTTGTGTTTCTTTGGCTGTCGATACTTAATATTGTTACAATACTAATCGGCTAGTCGCTCTGTTGCCTGTTAGCAACGGAGTTCTTACCCCTAAATCATCATTATTTTGTTTATCTCTCAATAAGTATCGAAAAGTAGTAAAATGAAAGCATTTTTCATGGCAAAGAACATATGACTTGAGACCTTTTTAGATTTCCAAAATTCTACCATTTGCAAGTTTCAACGCTAGATGTGTTCTACCGATCAAAAATAATACCTGATTCACTAGTTTGACAATAATCAATCAATATATTGATCTGACTGTTTAGTTACTGATATAAATTCCAGTAAAGAATGTTAGCCGGGACATAATACCAAACCGGCCGGGACCGATGTCCCAAACCGGGACTGTCCCGGTCAAACCGGGATGTATGGTAAGCCTAGATATACGTCATATCAAAATTTATACGGTAATACAAACGCGAAAGTAACCAACAAATGTTTTCGATGTCCATAAACGCTTTCTGTTGAATCGATTTATTATATTTTATGTTTTCTTTTAACATATTACGCCAGTTTACTCGATTTATAATCGATTAATAGTCTGTACAAATTGTACAACGTACATATATGCATTTAGGGGTACAGGCATCTGTTCAAATATGTTGATTATGTGTCGAAATGCGTCGAAAACACATTAGTTAATCTTTTAGTAAGTAATAAATACCTTTGCAATTTAATGTTAGAACTAATATTATGACAAATACCTACACTAAAGAATCTAAATGACTTATGGCCCAGAAAAAAATTTTACCGTTTATAAATAATAATTACTTTCTACCGTTTGAAGTACATTTACCGGGGTATCAGTTTTGCGGGCCTGGAACTAAATGACAAAAGAGGCTACAACGCGGTGACGGGGGAGTGAACAAACTGGACATAGCCTGTAGAAAGCACGATATCGCGTATTCTAAACATAAAACTTTAGCGGATCGACATCAGGCAGATAAAGAACTCGAGTATAGTGCTTGGGATAGAGTAAAATCATCAGACTCTAAATTGGGTGAAAAAGTATCCGCTTGGTTTGTTACTAACGGTATGAAGTTAAAACGAAAACTTGGTATGGGAATACCAACATCAAAACGTTCCAAAGTTGTAAAGAAGAAGAGAAGTATGAAGAACCAGAAGCCAAAAGTTGCATTCCGCAAAGCAATTGTAGACAAAGTTGCCAAGACTATTAACAAATCTGATAATCTGAGAGACGCATCACGCTTAGCTGTACAAAGTGCTCGTTTAGCTGTTAAAGATGCTGGGGGAAAGTCAAGAGTAAGAGTCCCCCGTATAATCCCAATTCCCAAGACTGGTGGCATCCTTCCTCTACTACCAGCAATTTTTGCCGGACTATCAGCTTTAGGAGGATTGGGTGGTGGAGCAGCTGATGTATGCAGAGCCATAAAGGGTGGACAAGAGGCTCGAGATAAGTTAAAGGAATCGGAGCGTCATAATAAAACGATGGAACCGATAGCTATTGTTAAAAAAGGATCTGGATTATTCTTGAAGAAACATAAATCTGGTTTAGGGTTATACTTGAAGAAAAATTTTTAAAAGAGCTACCCAAGAGACCCCTAACCAACATCGATTTAGTGAGATACGCTAAAATATTAAAAATCCCCAATTTTCGGGGAGTCTTTATGTGCGACACATTACCGAAAACACCTCACACCCCAAACGAGTCTGGCATTGTTAATTTGGATAATGATAGTGGAGCGGGGACTCATTGGGTAGCATATCGGAAGACAGGACATCAAGTCAACTACTTTGATAGTTTTGGAAACCTACGACCACCAAAGCAGTTGGTAAAATATTTCAAACATTGTAAAATAACATATAATCATGAAAATGTACAAAAGAAAAATACTTACAATTGTGGACACTTGTGTTTAGAATTTCTAATAAAGTATAAATAGTAGTACGCACAACAAAATTGTTTAATTATATCTCAAACGTTCACCCTAACAGGTACCAAGAGTACACTCTGAATTGATTTCTACCCTCCAATAGAATTGGAACATAGATCACAGTATTCCCTAGCTCTACTTGCTCTGCATACGTACAACAGTATTCCCAATATTGAGGAAGGTGTAAACAATAAATTTTATTTCGGAGATCCAAAGTTAGATAAGCAAAAACAAGAACACGAAGACGTAATCGAGATTCCTACAGGATCATACGAGCTCAGCGATATTACGTCACACATTCAGGAGGAGTTATCCGCGCGCGGATATATACCAGCATCATCAGATAAATCTACATACGATAATTATCTATCGATCAGGGGAAATAATAATACTTTGAGGTGCGAAGTGAAAAGTGAACTACGAATCAACTTTACTAGTGAGAATTCCATTGGACGAGTGTTGGGGTTTTCACCGAAAGTACTTATACCGAAAACTAAATATCAATCCGACTTACCGGTAAATATAAGTAAGGTTGTTACGATTCGTGTTGAGTGCAATATTATCCACGGCTCGTATTATAACGATAAAACATCGCTTACGTTGTATTGAGTTTGCTCCAACCGTAGATCCTGGCTATAGTATCGATATAGAACCAAGTAATTTAGTATACCTACCCGTAATAAATCAGCATTCCATATCCAATATCACGATAAATTTACTCGATCAGAGTGAGGAATTGGTCAACTTTCGGGGTGAGAAGATTGTCATTAGATTGGAATTGAGAAAACTCAACTAACATGGGATTGGTTTTCAATACCCAACTACCTGGAAGGTATATAAACAAGCAAAATTTTCAAGCAGGATCAGTTAGTGTTCGACCGACAGTAGCAGTACAACCATCATCGATTAAGCACTCTTCCACATTATCCGCAGAAAATATTCAGTTTTTACGTTCTCTAGGATATCATGTCAGAAAAACTATCGTTATTCGGAAGCCCCGAATTTGATACTTCCATAGCGCGAGAAGTGATCCATACTTACCATCCCACAACTAAATCTTTCCAGCGGAACGATGAAATTGAGATCACAATCAATCAGAAAGATGTTCTGGTCTCGATGTATGAGAGCGCTCTGTACATTGAGGGAAATATTGAGCATTCAGCTACGGGAAAGGGTACTGTTAGGATTACAAACAATCTGGGTGCGTTTCTCTTCGGAAGTATCAGCTATGAACTCA
The DNA here is from genome assembly GCA_964023965.1 of Melinopterus prodromus. Taxonomy (NCBI): domain Eukaryota; kingdom Metazoa; phylum Arthropoda; class Insecta; order Coleoptera; family Scarabaeidae; genus Melinopterus; species Melinopterus prodromus. Next base: position 38,712,178 of record OZ030391.1, on the reverse strand, counting down.
ACGGTATTGAGATTGATAGAGTTGAAAATCCAGGAATTACGACGCTCCTAAAAGCCTACTTGTGCTTAAGTGAAAATGAGTGTAAAGCTCTTCAAATTGCTGGACTCACATACCCGCTTGATAAAAACATGTATACGCTGCACGAGGATAACAAATTCTCTCTTCGTGTTCCTCTAAGTTTTCTGCTGGGTGTTTTTCATAACTATAGACGTGTTATTTGCGGACGTCATAAGCTGCGTTTAGTACGTGCTAAATCTGATAATAATTGCTATCAAATTGTTCTCCCAGAAGACGATAAGGATGCAACCGATTTGAAAACTTTGAAAATAAATCTCACCAGCGTTCAATTAAAAGCAAAACATATAATCCCCTCAGATATTGTAAAATTAGAAATTTATGAGGCACTTAAGCGCGACAAAGCCATACTAATACCCTTCCATAAGTGGGAATTACATGAGCTACCGAGTCTTAGGAATACCAACAACGATATCTGGGCAGTGAAGACAACCGTCGCCCTCGAGAGACCGCGATTCGTTATTGTTGCATTCCAAACAAATAGGAGAGATAACATTAAGAGTGACATATCATACTTTGATCATCTGAACATCACGGATCTGAGGGTGTATTTAAATTCCGACTGCTATCCGTATGAGTCTATGCGTCTGAACTTTGATGAAAAGAGATACACCGAAGCATTCCAGATGTATTTAAACTTTCAGACTAGTTTCTTGGGTCGTAGTCACCCCGAACCTCTGCTAAATTATACAGATTTTAACGAAAGAGCCGTATTCGTGCTGGACACATCTAAACATAGTTCAGAAGTTGTGCTCCCATCAACCTGCGACATCAAACTTGAATTTCAAAGTTCCAAGCAATTCCCCGATAATACTAAAGCTTATTGTATTATCGTTCACGATAGCATTGTTGAATACATTCCTGTGCATGAGCTCACCCGACAAATTAGATAGTAGCAGTGGGGGATTTTGCCGATGGAGAATTTTACTCAGTTTAATTCCTACTCCCATCAACGATGCCAGCTAAAGCAGTATCTAAGAAATTAAGTGCTCTTAAACGGAAGCAGCAAGTGTTACGCGACCAATTAAAGTTATTTGTGTCAGAACTGGAGGATTTAAATGGAACTATTGCAATGTACAGTTTTGTGAAGAAGTTTGAAACAATCAACATTACGTCATAGGTGGGGATAAAAAGTATTATATATTAGTAGGTTATAATAAATTCATTTAGTTTCCAGTTTACCGCCAAATAAAAACATTCAAAATGAAAATCGTCGTGGTCGACATCCAAGGTTTTCAACTCAGGTCTGACGATTTTATAGTAAAAGAATTGTGCATTTACGATGGTAAATATCCAGTTAACCATTTATTCATACCATCCACCAAATATGAAGAGCTGAACGAGTTGGAAAAGAAAACTATCCGTCATCTCTCAACACATCATCATGGTCTCGACTACTGCGGAGGCTTCATCGAGCTGAGCAAACTATCCAACGTCTTGGAATTACATCTTAGTGATGTGGATCGCGTCTATGTAAAAGGTGCTCAAAAATATGGAGTACTATTGGCACATTTGACCAATATGAAGTTTCAACCACACATTATCAATTTGGAAGGGATTGAATCCTGGTGTCCACCGCCACCCCTTCTGGAGAAGTTTACACCATGCAAGTTTCATACAAAAAATAATATTAGCGCAGTTTGTGCTCTGAATAATTGTAAACTACTATATAATTATATTATGTCAACTTTACCATTATAACGAAATAAATGTATTAAACGAATTTCTTATGTTTTATTTCATAGATTAAACAGTGATAATATAAGAGTGAACGGTAAGTATATTAAAACACTGATGGTGACGTCATCATTTGGATATTATTAAAAGAGTAAATTCAATACGGTAAGTATATTAGAATTTCTTATATTTTCATTAGCAGTGTAATCATACTTAACTTTTTTCTCTTAATCACTATAAATACTAAACGGTAATAAAAAGCATACGGGTTTCAATTAAGTAATTTTTTATTATCATTATTTCATTTAGCATACAATTCATTTATAAATCTATAAAAGTTATCATTTGGGCGTTGGTAGGCATTCCAACGTTTTCTCCCCCTTGTATACCATAGCCATCGAAGATAGACTGCGTAGCTCGTCTTCGGTGGTGATGGCTTCGGCTAATCTCTTCGGAAGGAATGCTACGAAGTTTTCAAATTCGACAAGAATTGCTGGCCAAGCACACTTTGTAATTATTTTCGCTGATTTAATTGGATAGGGTGTATCAATTTCCAACTCTGATATCTTCTTCTTTGGCTTTATCTCACAAAGGCCCAACTCGGATAATCTGGAAGACATCGTGTTTGTTGGTGTTGTTGTTGTTGTAGTTATTGTTACTGGTGATAGCTAGTTGTGGAACTGGCTATTTTACTACATAATGGTCCTATTTATATGAAAAGATAGTATGGAGAGGGAAATTTTTGTTCAATCGTAAAAAAAAAATATTCCTCTTAATCACTATAAATACTAACCGGTAATAAAAAACATGCGGCTTTCAGTTAAGTAATTTTTATTATTATCAAACTGGATCCACCTCTACGACCGAGACCGAACGCCAGTCGAGCGCGCCCGAACCGGGGAACGTAAGTGAATGACTCACACATCGATGCTAGAGAGAGAACGCACTAAGTCGCGCGCTAACGGTGTGTGTCTTTCAAAGTTTCGCGGCTGAAACCTGAGTGTATGACTCACACGTCGATGCTAGAGAGAGAACGCACAAGACCGCGCGCTAACGGTGTGTCTTTCAAAGTTTCGCGCAACAGATTGCAAAGAGGATGTAGCGCTAATCAGTAGTGACAGGAAGTTGCGGGATTTGTTCGAGCGACAATACATGTTCCATTGCTAAATGAATAATGAAATCCGCGGACTCACCAGTCTTTTGTTAACAATCGACTAGTTCACATCGTTTTTCACTGCTTCAGAGTCAAGTGCTTCTCCGATAAGTCAAAATGTTCACCTGTGAAGTTTGCGCTAAATCCTTCAGCCGCACCGATATCTTAACGAGGCACATGAAAACAGTGCATATGCGTGCTCCCAAGCAATGCACGATATGTGATAAAAAATTCACGCGTATTGACAATTTGAAGAGGCATATGGAAAAGAATCATCCGGGAGTTCCATCCATAGCCGCTGTAGCGGGAATTCCATCCATAGCTGTTGAACATCCGCCTGCATCGTCGTCATCATCATCGTCAGGGGCACCAAGAAAACGTAAGAACGAGCCATCCAAGAAAATCATGCAAAGCAAAAGAATACGTATGCTTTGCAATTTTTGCGGTGTGGAATTCAATTCTGCAATGACGCTTGGTGCTCATCTTAAAACGCATAAGCAGCAGCTGCCGAATGGGGTGCAGCAGTTGGCTACCTGTTTCCAAAATAGGGTAGCCAGCTATGAGATCGGTGGAGCTCTGCCTAATGATGACATCCCCGAATATCTGGAGAGAAATAAGGCAATCGCTAAGGATCTTATATGGGACCACCTAGCAGACGCAACGTTAGTGAAAGTGCAAATTGAACTATTCGCAATATTTGTGAAGAAAATGGTTGTTAGTGATGGTGAGGAGGAAGAAGAAGTTATAGCCTCACTAAAAAGTTTTAATACTAAATTTCGAGTGGTAACCCCGTCTTGTAATTTTGACAGCATCTATAATGGAATGGCGAGTGATATAAAGAAGCAGAGCGAACAGTTCCAAGAGCGTGATTCAGGATGGAGTTTTTTTTTCGATTTCACATATGGAGTTAAACATTAACCAATTTCGACCACTTCAGGGCTCATCCTACATCCCTCTTCCCAAGAAAGTAGCGAAAAGATACGCATGCATCAATATCAAGAACGATGATAATGCATGCTTGGCTTGGGCTTTAACAGCTGCACTTTGCCCCGCAGAACGAAACGTCTCCCGAACATCTAGTTACCCTCATTACTCCGAGGTGGTAAATATGGGTAAGTTGGAATTTCCAGTTAAATTAACAGATTTAGCAAAAATTGAGGAACTAAATAACCTAAGCATTAACGTTTATGAACTAACAGAAAATGGTAAGAAGCATTATTGTGTGGATGGACCCATTCATTATACAGAAAATAGACGCAAAAAACACGTTAATTTATTATACATTTTTGAGTATGGTAAGGGTCATTTCGTATTAATTAAAGATTTTTCAAAGTTACTTTCCAAACAACTTTCGAATCATAATGGGCAGATTTATTTTTGTGATGGTTGCTTAACAAATTTTGCAACTGAGCATAAATTAGCTAAACACCAGGAAAGTGACAAAATTCGCACTATTTTACCATCCGCAGAATTAAATTATAAACCTAATTATTTTGGAGAAAAATTACCGGGCAATATTTTGCGATTTAATAATTATAATCATTCACAAATTGTACCGTTCGCGATTTACGCAGATTTCGAATCGTTATTACAGCCTGTGGAGCATTGTCAACCTGATCCAAGCGTTTCTTTTACGCAAGCGGTTGCGAAGCATGTTCCATACAGCTGCGCATATCAAATAGTTTGCTCCTTTGATGACGCGAATAATAAATTTGAGATTTATACGGGGGAGGATTGCGCGAAAGTTTTTATCTCAAAATTAATTGCCGATGTAAAGTCAATTTATAATAATCATTATAAAGACATTAAACCGATGGATCCCTTAACATCCGAGGAGCAAGCTTATTATGATGCGGCAGAGCAATGTTTTATTTGCAATAGACCATTTCTTGGCTCTGATAAAGCTCGCGATCATTGCCACGCTTCCGGCCGATTTAGGGGGGCTGCACACCCCGTTTATAACCTAAACTATAAAATACCAAATCATATCCCGGTATTTTTACATAACTTCAGCGGATACGATAGCCATCTGTTCGTCAAAGAGTTAGCCGAAATTGATGATAGTGGTATCGATGTGCTACCAAATAACAAAGAACGCTACATCAGTTTTGGCAAACAAATTCATGTGGGTACGGTGCTACATGATAAAGGGGAAATCGGAAACCAATTTTTAAAATACGGTTTTTGGATTCCTTTAGATTCATGGCATCATCTCTTGATGCGTTAGCGAGTAATCTCTCAGATGTGGATCTAGTTAATGTGCGACAATATGCACCCGAGCAGAATAAGTTTAAATTACTAAGGAAAAAGGGTATTTTCCCCTATGAGTATATGACTTCGTTAGGCAAGTTAGAAGATACCTCACTACCCCCTAAAGAGGTGTTTTTTAATAAAATGTCTAACGAGGACATTACGGATGAGCAGTACACCCACGCTCAGAATGTTTGGCAAACATTTGGGTGCAAAAATCTGAAAGATTACTCAGATCTATATTTAACGACTGATGTGCTACTTTTGACAGATGTTTTCGAAAAATTTACAAAACATATCACCTCGATCCGGCGCACTACTATACAGCGCCCGGACTGAGTTGGGACGCGATGTTGAAATATACTAGAGCTAATTTAGAACTGCTAACCGACATAGAAATGGTTCATTTTATGCAAAAAGGGATACGGGGTGGAATCTCACAATGCTCACTCAGACATGCGTCCGCTAATAATAAGTATATGTCTACATTTGATCCCAATCATCCATCTAAATACTTAATGTATTGGGATGCGAACAACTTGTACGGTTGGGCAATGTCACAGTACTTACCTTATGGCGGATTTCGTTGGATGGGTCAGGAGGAGATTGGAAATTGTGATTTTAACAAAATTTCGGATGTATCTAGTGATAGATACATCCTAGATGTTGATGTCGAATATCCACAACACCTCCATGACTTGCACAATGATTTGCCATTTCTAGCGGAAAATATCGTCCCACCTTGCTCAAAAACCGATAAACGACTTATTCCAAATTTAATGAATAAAAAGAATTACGTAATTCACTATCGGAATTTAAAACATGCCATTGCTCATGGCCTTGTTATTAAAAAAATTAATCGGGTTTTAACGTTTAAACAATCAGCTTGGCTAAAAAAGTATATCGACTTGAATACGAGTTTACGTCAACAGGCTGTCAACGAATTCGAACGTGAGTTCTACAAACTTTTAAACAATTCCTGTTTTGGCAACACAATGGAGAACATCGACAAGCGTGTTCATTTGATATTATAACTAGCGGGCGTTCTAAATTGGGTGCGGGTAGTTTGATCGCGAAGCTTAATTTTAAGAGTATAAAGGTATTTACAGAGACTTTTTCCGCAATTCAGATGGGGCGACTTAATGTTTTTTATAACAAACCCATGTATGTTGGGTTCGCAGTTTTAGAACTCTCGAAATTGCTAATGTATCAGTTTTATTACGATTTCCTGAAGCCTAAATACGGGGATATGATTAGTTTATGTTATATGGATACGGACAGCTTCACTGTCACCATCCAAACCGAGGATGTTTATGCGGACGTGCGTGAAAACTTGGAACAGTTCGATACATCCAACTACGCGAATGAAAATCAGTTCAGTATTCCGCTGCAGAATAGGGCAGTTTTGGGTTTGATGAAAGATGAGAATCGTGGGAGAATAATGGAGGAATTTGTCGGGTTGCGCGCTAAGATGTATGCAAATCGGGTTGGTGGTGTTGGGGGTAACATCACCAAAAAAGCAAACGGGATAAAAAAGTCTGTGGTAAAAACGAAAATCACATTAATTGACGATTATACTAACTGTTTATTCAATAAAAGTCAATTACGCGTAAAACAGCTATTATTTAGGTCTGATACGCATACCATTTTCACTAATTTGCAGAGTAAATTAGCCCTTTCACCCTACGATGTAAAACGCCATATTAATAATGATGGTGTTACAACGTTAGCTTGGGGGCATTACACAATTGGTGATAAATAATAGATGAATTATTCTCCCACAGTTCTCACGATTTTAATTTTGTGGATGGAGGAATTGTATAATAGATGGGTCAATCGCATGATTTATTTCTTAAGTTCATAAACGTTATTTCTGATGCTCGATTTTTTGCTATATCTTTTATATTTATCTAGATATTCCAACTACATATTGTATATGTGAAATCGAAAGGAGCTCATCATCGTTCTAGGAATTCTTATATCACACGCCATTTTATTATTGTATACGCTATTACTAGTCGGGGTTGCAACACCAAGATTTGGTAGCTATTAGATTTTCTTCATAAATATTGTGATTATTTCAATCTGCTAGTCGATGGCGGTCGAGAGAGAGAGAGAGAGAGAGAGAGAGAGAGAGAGAGAGAGAGAGAGAGAGAGAGAGAGAGAGAGGAGAGAGAGAGAGAGAGAGAGAGAGAGAGAGAGAGAGAGGATGAGAGAGAGAGAGAGAGAGAGAGATGAATACTAAACAACGTTTTACATATTGTATTATTATTTCTATTATTATAATTTGTATAAATTTTTTGGCTGTGTAGAGTAAATATTTCAAATTCATGTGTAGATTTTTATTTACCTGACTTTAACCTTAATATTAAGATATACCGATAGGTTGCGAATTGATGGAAACTTTTATAGATTTATAAATGAATTGTATGCTAAATGAAATATTGATAATAAAAAATTACTTAATTGAAACCCGTATGCTCTTTATTACCGTTTAGTATTTATAGTGATTAAGAGAAAAAAAAGGTAAGTATGACAACACTGATAATGAAAATATAAGAACGATTTAAAATAAGAAGATGGTGTTCGAACATGGTTGTTAAAACCCCATCTAAAACAAGAAGATGGTATCGTTTAAGAGTTAACAGTTAACTAAGAAGATGGTACTCGGGCTGACATTTTAAAATAAGAAGATGGTGTTCAAAGATGACCGCTCACCGGAAGTGCCGACCGGAAATCTGGACCGGAAATGAAAATTTGAGACCGGAAGTCCCGACCGGAAATGAAAAATGGCGACCGGAAGTGCCGACCGGAAATCTGGACCGGAAATGAAAAATGGCGACCGGAAGTGCCGACCGGAAGTGTCGACCGGAAGTGACAAAAGGGGGTGACATTTTAAAATAAGAAGATGGTGTTCGAACATGGTTGTTAAAACCCCATTTAAAACAAGAAGATGGTATCGTTTAAGAGTTAACAGTTTAAAATAAGAAGATGGTACTCGGAGCTGACATTTTAAAATAAGAAGATGATGCTCAAACATGACCACTCAAACCCCATTTAAAACAAGAAGGCGGCATCGTTTAAAAGTCCGACCCATTTAAAATAAGAAGATGGTGTGCAACCCATTTAAAATAAGAAGATGGTGCACAAGATGGCTGCCGACACACCGTTAGCGCGCGGGATTTTTAAACTGATAAATTTAATTTAAACCGGCGGTTTGCGCATGCGTGGCGACATTTTAAAACTTTAAAATTTTCGACCCTAATATTTAAATGGTGCGTGGCGACACTTTATAATTTATGGCGCGAAAATTTAAATGGTTTGCATTTTAAAGAGGGACCGCTAGCGCGCGGACCTGTGCGTGCTCTCTCTAACATCGACGTGTGACTCATACACTTACGTTCCCCGGTTCGGGCGCGCTCGGTTTTAGTCGGGCGCATTTTAAAATAAGAAGATGGTGTTAGAGGCGGAATGAGGCGGATCCGGCTCTCTCCTTTCTATACTACTGGCATTCTGATCCAAATACAAACAGAACATTCCGTAAACGAGAAATTGAACATTTTGGTAAGGTAAGTCAAATTTTGTAAGCATTCCATGATTCTTACGCATCCAATAAGCCACGCTGAAAGTTTTATCCATTTCGCACTAAAAATAACTTCTAAAATCGTACAGTCCGTTTTCGGGTGGGTTGAACTGCCTCTGAAGGAAACACCTGAGAGCACTTACTTTGAAACCACTAAACGACACTCGTTGGGAAAGTCGTATAGATTCCCTAAAACCTTTACGTTTTGAAATAGAAAATATTCACGATGCCTTATTAAGTATTTATGAAAATGTAGAAATACATAGTATGATTCGAGATGAGGCCAGTAGTTTAATGATCACAATAAAACAATTTAAGTTTTTATGTTCGATCGTCATTTGGTACAAAATTTTGAATCATATTAATCCCATAAGTAAGCTACTTCAATCAAAAGATTTTGTATCTCAAGCCATTGATTTATTAAATAGCTCATTAACGTTTTTTAAACAATTAAGATCGGATGAATCATTTGACAACGTTGTCTTCGAAGTAGAAAAAGTAGCTAACAAAATAGATGTAGAAAAAACTTTCAATTGACTACACCACGACATCGTATGTATCGTATGTGTTCGATCTAAAAAGCGAAATTTTTCATATGAAAACTGACGAACCTATCCAAGATCCAAAAGAAAATTATAAAATTGTTTTTTTTATTTACTGTAGATCAGGCGATTAGTGCATTGGAGCTGAGCTTCAAACTACTGAATGGCCATAACAACTCTGAGTTTTTATATGATGTTCGCAAACGTAAAGACATGAGTAAAAATCAACTACTGGCACATTGTAAAGATCTAGAAAATGTATTAACAGATGGTGATTCAACCGATCTCAATTATTTAGAACTGGCTGACGAAATCGACCTTGTTTCTTCACTTTTACAAAAGAAGGAAAGTCCAGTTGATGTTCTTACATTCATTTCCTCCCTTAATATAGGGCCAAATTTAAGCATTGCATTAAAAATTCTGCTAACACTGCCCATAACAGTAGCTACCGGCGAGTGGACTTTTTCTAAACTTAAAATAATAAAAAATTATATAAGAACAATGTCTACTCAAAATCGGCTTAATGGATTAGCAATGTTGGCCATCGAACATGAGTTAAGCAATAAATTGGATATGAAAGAAGTAATACGCGATTTTGCTGAAAAAAGGTACGGAAGAGATTATTTTAATTTATGTTTAAACTTATATTGTGCATATTGTGCAATGATAATATTATTTATTATTGGTTGTTTGATTATATTATACTATATTGATATTTATATTATTAGTATTGTTTGTACTAGTTCCGTTCTAAAGTTAGTGTGTTTTCAATATAAAAAAAATCGTATATGTATATTGTATTAGTATTAAGTTTTTAAGTTTTAAAATTATATTGTATATTGTGCAATAATAACATTCTTTATCAGTTGCTGTTGTATTATATAATATTGATATTTATTATTATTGGTATTGTTTGTACTAGTTTAGTTCTAAAGTTTGTGTGTTTTTAATATTAAAAATCGTAATTATTTTGAGTATTATTGTGTTAATTCAATTAGATTAGACCGTTATTTATCTGGCTGTTCTTTTATAAATCTGTTTTCTCTTATTTCTAAACTTTTTTGCAGCTTGGAGGGGCGGCACTTTTGTGGTTTGCCTACGGCGGCAAAAATGCTAGGGCCAGCCCTGGGGTAACCAATCGATTATGTAACAGAAACCGGGCATTAATGTAATAGATAAGAATAGTCAGGTAAGTTCAGTCTATTATCTCGAATATTACCATCAAAATTCGCATGAGCTAAATATTCCATCCCCTTTCGCTCTACATTAAGCTGCCTGTTCATTTAACATCAAAAAATTAGCTAACCGCTCGGGTAACCACACCTACCCATATGCTAGGTAGTAACATAACAAATACTTTTCAAATATTAAACAGACAAAAAAGAACGAAAAACAAAGTGAAACACTGACAAAGATCATAGATTTTTTTATTATTTTTTTTGATTAACTAAACAAAGCTAAATAAAATTATGAATAAACACTTGCGGCATACTTGCCAGAAAAATTTGCAGAAGGGTTCATTTCCCAGCTCTACCTGTTCGTTCAGCAGTCAGTTTTCACCTTTTGCTCGCCGAACTTCATAGCCTTCTAGCAGCTCAAGTTTTCGTCCCTTCGTCTCGTAATGTAGAACTTCTACAGTATGTGTCCGCAAAAATTAGGCATAGACCTATATAAACTACCGTATCACGAGACGACACTGTCGACGCTGGTTGAGCGGGCCAGCTAGTTCTGGTGGGAGAGCAGGTCTGGTTTTGCGTTTCGGGGCACATGGAAGCAACGGCAAAACTATCGCATAACTAACAAGGCTAACAACGCTTGTTCATAACCTAATAATCGCAATCTACCCTCCGCTAGAACCACTTCAAATAATCAAGTAATATTACGGTGGCAATTCGGCGCAATAGTGCGTGGATTTGTTTGCAGTCACTTTGGAAAGCAGACCGATTTCGTGCATACAAGCCATTTTCAATATTGTGCATCTATTTGAAAAAGATCTTTGTCTAAATACTACCGAGACTTATTCGCGCACCGTGAGCACAGTCATACTTACAATACCAGAGGCAACAACGAAATGCTAAAGACTCCACAAACTACTTTAGCCCACGTACACCACGGAGTGGTAACACAAATGATTCGGATATATAATCATATGCCGTGCGAAATAAAAAATATGCAGTTACGTCCAATGAAAAAATATCTTAAATTATTTCTATCCCAGAGGGCATGTTATTCAGTGGAGGAATTCTTTCTTTAAATGTTTTTGTATTTTTTTGTACTCTCAAGTCCTGGTTATGTTGTTTTTTATGTTATAGGGAACTGGAGACAAAGCGAGATTTATCTGGGCGTCACTGTTTTATTTTATATCTATGTTGGACACTATACACGTTATATACATATATATGTACTACGTACCTCTGATGACGCATTCTATGTACAACACGTTACATTTTAGAATAAAGTTTGTTTATTATTATTATTATTATTATTATTATTAAAGAGCTCAGTACTTGTCATCCAAGGGAGATAAGTCAACAACAAATTGACGCAAAAGACCGGTGGGATGTACTTATCTGCGGTGCTGTAGTACAGAACGATAGGAAATCCACTCGAGGGATTGCATTGGCGAGGAATTGGGCGTTTGGTAACAAAACCAATGTTAAGGCTCTCAAGAAGGGTGTCCAAGTACTCAAAGACTCAGGACACCTTCGCACACGACAGTATTCGTAGAATGGAGGTTTGTGTAACTGTAATGGAAAAGGCGAATGTAGATGAAAATTTGCCAAAAAAATTGTTTTCTGATGGGTCGACTTTTCCGTTACCTACATGGTCATTAACATAATCCTTCCATTCTGCGATATTGGGTCTAAGAAAATTATCTCCGAAGCTATCCTTACCATACTCAATATCCCGAAAAATTAATTGTTTGGGCTGATATACTAGGCAATCAATTAGTTGGGCAATTCTTTATTGATGGATCTCTTCACGACCTTGTTTTGCTGCAAGAGCAAGTACTACCCGCAATTCCCGGTGCAGATCAGGATGATGTTTGGTTTCAGCAAGACGGCTGTCCCGCTCATAATACGGCCAGTGTGCGAGAGTTTTTAAAAATCACATTTCCTCTACATCTTATTAGTGGGACAGGCGACATTCATTAGCCCCCAAGATCACTTGATCTGGTTTATGTAGATGAAGCAATAGGGTACATAATTTACAGTTGAGAGCAAAAATTACAGAACAACCGAAACGCTCTCTGGCGTGAGGGACAACCGCCTCGGATTCTGACTTACAGCGCAAGGGGGAATCTTTGAGCCCGGCTATACAAAATATTTATTTCATTGTTAGAATATCACTTAATTATTATTATTTTTTTGGGAATAGCGTTTTCATTTCTGCTTATTATTTTCTGACAATTGAAGAAAATTTTGATGTGTCGTAGGCAAATGGTTATTTTAGGCAGAAGGCTTTTGCCGAGGCAAATAGATATGGAACGTTTATTTTCCTAGCTATTTTCCTAGCCACATGTATTTGGCAAGACCTATGTCAGGCAAATAGCATTTAGTTGTCAATCGCGTTTGTTTTAAAATTATGTGAGGTTACGTGGAATCCGTGCATGTTACGTTCTCCAATACGTCATAAACTCATAATTAATGTTTAGTCGTTGATTAGTTCTGTGTAATTTCGTTAGGCCTGATTTCTTGTGACAAGCGTCAATACTCATACTTTTTTTGCAACAATTTTCTCAATTAAAACAAGACTTTAGGTTAGGAATGTTAGTTTCCCTTTTACCAGAAAAAAGTTATACTAGACTGGAAAACACTAAATTTCTGAATTCTTATCTTACTCTTATTTTGCACACGGAAATCATGCGGTACAGATGCAGAACTCAGTGAACATTTGGTGTGTTGAAACGTTTTGCATGTCTTCATAATGGTTCACCGATATGCTGCAGAGGTTACTGTGATGTTTCAAACACAGTAGCCGAATCAAGTTGTAATAGGAAACGGCGATGAAGTTAATAACGCTGTCAACAATCACATAACCTCACATAATTTGAAAATCAACAGTATGCTGACTGCGCACTGTTACTTGCGATTACGGTAACACTCTGTTCGTTAGAACCAATCGCTTTACCATTTTTCTCGGTATAAATCAAATCGGCACAGAAAAATTAAAAATTATTGCGGCAATGTGTATGGCAATGCCTGTCAACAAAGAGCTTTTGTTGTACCAAGAAGTATAACCGACAGAGAGGAAGGAAGAACGACCCCCATTAATTATGATGCTATGGACTTCTCTACCCGTACGGAATGTATTTTAGCGTAGCGAAACGTAATCGTACGATGTCTATACAAAATGCTATGTGCCTAACAACGGCTTGGTCAAATACATTTGCCTAGGCAAATTGCTTTAAACATATAAATGTAGTCTCGATATCCATTTGCTGGCAAATAGCTTTTGCCTAGGCAAAAGCCTTTTGTCAGAAATAACCATTTGCCTAAGACATATGCACCATGGACGTGTATTTTTATAAAAACTACAAAAGCGCGCCCCCGTCCCATGCTGCAAACAAACTACTAGCTGTAAACGAAGCGCGTAGCCGCTGACAAATACGCCTCATTTTAGATCCCGAGCAAATTTCTTATTTACATTAATATACACATAATTTCGACATCCATGCACGATTTATTTACATGATAATAAAATGACGTATTACAAATACAGCAATCACTGATATCTTCTTTGTATAATTTCTCGAGATTTTGGCAAATGACAAGCAGATACGTTATGAATAACATCCGCTGCATCGGCTAACTTCAAATGTTCGTTAAGTTTCTCTTTGATGCCATCTTTATCTAGGACACTTTGTAATGTATCAATTACGTCGCTCACCTGTTCTTGTTCGACGCATCTATAATAACATACGGTAAGTATAAAGAAACATTATCGGAAAGTAATCATTTTTAATTGACAATACGTACAGAGGGCACGGGTTTGAAGCAACAATTTTCTCAATTGGTGCTAGGTCGTACTTGATCTTCTCTTCTTTAATAACAGTGTCTTTCTGCTTCTTCTTGTCGGTAGTTTTTTCTTTGTAATAAGTTGCCATAATGAGTTCGTTAACTCTGTGTTCTAACATCTCCAAGTATAGTAACACGTTGTAATTGTTTATTGTAGAATTATTGCCTAGAAGCTCAAGCAGAGGTTCATTGCTGCATTTGCATATTTTGAACAGTTTATCAATTCCTTTCAACAAGTTATTAAGCATATTGTCGGTATTATCTAAATCCTTTTGTGCCGCATCAGCCTAAAACAAGCAATTAATAAAATGTTTAACAGACATACATTTAAAATGATATTCGTGAAGAGTTCCATCTTTAACACTAGTTAGAATTCGCCTGGATACATGGTGAATCGCTAGAGATGCGGTGGTCGATACTATTTATCTCACGACATAGAAAGCAATATTTTATTTAACAGTTTGGGCCGTCATTTTCTACAACAAAAAATTATTTACATTTATGCATCATTTAGGCGTAAAGGAAAGATTATTTTATGAAATACCCTGTTTGTCATTCCCTATTATGAATTCTAAAAAAGTTGTTTTTCCAGCTGTATTAGGCTGTCCTGTGTAAAGTAAATAGTTTCTGAGATATTCAATTGTTTGTACAAAAATGACCCTCCAGTGGTAAAGTGCCGTATGTACAAAAATGCCATTGATTGAAATATTTTCCGTTTTCTCTTATAATGAAACTAATAAGCCGGTTTTACGTACAAATAGTTGGGTAACATGCTAGGCTAACGTAAATTGTTTAAAATGTAAAAAATGTGCGTGGTTTTTGTATTGAAACAGAGAAACGTGTAGCGATTTTTGTATGTTTTTGTCGGTTTACCGTTGGACGGCAAAGCAGGTCTATCTTAAAAGCTACGTAAAAACTACATTCTTGCAAGTAAAGGCGTTTTTCTAAAGGTTTGTTCGAGCAGTGATAAAACCAATTTACAAACAGTGGATTTGTGACAGTAACAGTAACAGTAACAGTAACAGTAATTTACGGCTTAAATTACCAAAGGTAATTTTCCGTCAGCATATATTACCGTTGGTAATTTACCAATAATTATAATAATTTCGAACACCTGAAAAATAAATAACTATTAAAAAATACTGTTTTTATTTATTTATTTGTATTTTATGAGTTTTTGGCCTGGTTTCATAAACAATGCTCAATTTTTAATTCGGTATATTATTACTCTTTTTACTATTATTACTTACTATTACTATTATTATTTACCTACTATCGAGTGTATGATTTTATGCAATGTTTTGGTGACCCGGATAAAAAAGTGATCATTGTGAAACCGGCGATTGTTGATTTGTGTGCTGCAGTTAAATGAGTTTATACTACAATTATGCTGTTAGACTGTCCTTTTATAAATTGCTAGTATAATTATTACTTTATCATACGCAGTATGATGAAGTATTAAAATCGTGCTGAAAAAAAAATTGAGATTTTAGCGAAAATAGGTCTTTATGGGTCCCCTGAACATTTTTGACCAAGGGACAAAAAAATGTCTGTGTGTGTCTGTATGTGTGTGTGTATGTATGTGTGTACCCGATTTTTGTGACGACGATTCCGGAGAAACTACTAAAGGTATCGGGACGAAAGTGCGTATTTAGAAGTTTTATTACCAAACTTAGAGCTGAAAAGCTGTTGGTTCAAACGGGTCCAAAGGAACTGGCTGTTTCCTCTAAGAATTTTTCAAGGATTTTGCAAATGTGCTGCCATTTCTGTAATTTCGCCAAAATAGTTAAATAATAAATTAAAGTAGAGGAAATATTTTTTTTTTTGTAAAATTAATAGTTTAGCTTCAAGAGCAAAAATATTTGATCGAGATCGGTCGCATCTGCATTGATATGAAACTACACAGTAGCCTGGATTTGAAAAATATTTTTTTGTGCTGCCACCACAGAAATGTCTATGTCTGTCACACTCGAAAACAGCTGATTTCATCAGAGGTTGGAGAACCGCTATGGAACGTTGCCGCTCTAGTGCGGCAAAGTACAGAATACAAAATTCAAATAAAATAAGATCACCAATTTGATTGTTTGTTGATAAGAAATATCAACCCGTTGTTATATATAATTGTAAAAACTATAAATTGAGAAAATTGTAAATAAAGTATAGCGATGAGTGTAGTTATATTTTAGTATGTTGGTACGGATGTGACATCTACAGTGTCATGAACGAATATAAATCTGTCAGAATTTGAATTAGCTTTTTAAACTTGACGTTTCGTAGAAGTGGTATCAACCTAATATTTCCTATACAGTATTTCTCAAAAAGCACCACAAAAAAACGTTGATGTCACTCCTGCCGAAAACTACATAGCGCGACTCGCTCACATGTCACGGCGACGCTCCGCCATCGGTGACGCGCCGCATCAACGCTCGTCGCGCTATTCCGTACTTTCGGCACTTGTGAGATAAATAACTATTATTCTGATGACAGTAGGTAGTGTCAAATACTGATGCTTTGATAATACCTATCATTGATACTATTGACTATCAAATTATCTGTCAAATCCTGGCTAACTATGTAGTTTAATTTTAATGCAGACATGATTTATCTCAATCAAATTGATTCTCATGCAGCTGAAGTATTAATTTTATATTTTGTATGACAAAGTCATGTGCCTGGCTACATCAGATTTTTTTATTGTAATACCTGTTTTCATATTTATAATGAATTACTACAATTAAATGAGGAAAACAATCAGAGATTGGTGGTTATTTACAAAATATTGACTTTTAAGTTTGTACGCTACATTCTTATCGACATTACTTACTGTCATAGGTAAATTATCATTTTGAATTTTGAATTACCCGGTAATTTAAGAAAATATAATTTACCATCATAACTTACAGTGATCGCTTTAACGCCGATTTAATTTACCATTTTGAATTTTTAATTACCCGGTAATTTAAACTAGCGTAATTTACTATTTTGAATTTTTAATTACGGGGTAATTTACGCCAACGTAATTTACCATTTTTAATTACGTGGTAATGTAATATTTGAAATTAATAATTTTAAATTCCAACGGTAATTGAAACGTAAACACGAAAACCGATAATTACCGTAATATAACAGCCTGAGGCATACACATTACACATTTTTTGTATGTCCGCTGATATTATGTATCGGTTGATCACTGATAATTGTGCATGACTGCATGATAAAAACCCAATACTAAATTTTATCTATGTCGTCATATTGTTGGAGATTATCATGATCATAAAAAAGAACTACAATGAACTACTATGACGCGAATGACGCCAATGATTATAATGACAATAGCGTTGTATAATAATGACGGTTCGTTCAAATAATCACCTCATTATTTGAACGAACTGTTATCATTATACAACGCTAGTGTCAAAGTCTGTCAAAACCTACGTGGATGACAGTTATGTGACAGTTTGCCTCGCCATCATTGACAAATACATTTAAAATATTTTGCATAAAATGGGATTTATGAGTCATAGATAAAAAGTCGTATTTGACTCGCACATAACGGATATAAATCGCTCGCACGATTACACGCTGGCCTACGGCTCGCGTGTAAACTTCATGCTCGCGATTTATATCCTTAATTATGTGCTCGTCAAATAATACACTATTATATGTTCAATTTATTGGCATTTTAAATTACCATTTGAAATTCCAAAATACATTCATATAATAGGTATGTGATTTAAAAAACGGCTTTTTGTTCTTTTCTCGAGTTAATAACTTTTCGACATATGACTTCACTACAATTTTGCCGGATAACTTTTTCAACGGTGGCAGCGGATAATTTACAAATAATTGAAAGTATGTAATTGAATATCTCCAAAAAGACACATGTTAGGTACAAGGTATGTAACATACAACATCAAAATAAAAAATCTGATGTGGCCAAGCACATGACTTTATCATACAATATATAAAATAAATAGTTTAGCTGCATGAGATTATATTTGATCGAGATCGATCGTGTCTGCATTAAAATAAAACACGTACCCAGGATTTGACAGATATTTTGATTGATAATATTGACAGTAGGTATTGTCAAAAACCAGCATTTGACACTACCTACTGTCAGAATGAAAATATTTTCAAATCCTAGCTAACTAAGTTTTAATGCAGACTCTTTAATTTATTATTTAAGTATGTTAACAAAATTACAGAAATGGCAGCTCATTTGCAAAATCCTTGAAAAATGCATAGAGGAAACATCCAGTTCCTTTGGACCCTTTTGAACCAAAAGCTTTTCAGCTCTAAGTTTGGTCACAAAACTTCTAAATATGACTTTCGTCTCGATATCTTTAGTAGCTTCTTCGGAAACGTCGCCACAAATATCGGGTACGCACACACATACACACAGACATACACACAAACACACACGACTGAGTTCGTGACAAAAATAGTATCAGGAAGCCGACGTTTCCAGGTTACGTTGCACAGTCCGTAGATGTTTTGTGATGTGTTTTCGGCTCACAAATATCATTTCTTAATTTGTTATAAAGAAAAAACCTTAAAAATAGTGTTTTTTTGTTTTTTGTTTGTAAAACTGAACCGACGGAGCAATGTTGATGCTTCCAACAGACGAATTGTAGAGAATGTAAAGACGAAAAAAATTAATCCTGCACGGACTCGATTGAATTAATATTAACGGAGGAAATTCGGAAAAACCTGAAATAACTCCGACATTTTCACAGTTGTAGCGCAAGCTTTTCGCGTGAAGGTAGCGATTGGTGGGACTTTGAGTGTGGACAACCCAGGCGATGATTAGTTTTTGCAGTTGCAATTTGAATTTTTTATGCAATATGGTTCGGCGAGCCTGGATGCGTCGGAGGTGGTCCAATTTGAATTTTATTAACGTATTTCGAAAGTAGAAGTATTGTGCTACAAAACGTCTATTCTGATTTTGAGTTAAGGGTCGATGCGAAACGAAAAAAACGCGTTTTTACGTTTTTAGAAAAAAAAACGCGTTTTTACGTTTACTTAATTTGTTATAAACAAAAAACCTCAAAAAATAGTGCGTTTGTTAGTTTTTCGCCTGTAAAAGCTGAACCGATGGAACAACCTTAATGCACGGGTTATCCGAAGATTAGTTTATGCACAATTGCGATTTGAATTTTTTTCAATATGGTTCGGCGAACTTGGATGCATCGTAGGTGATGCATCTATTTAATTTTTTTTATCGTATTCAGAAAGTAGAAGTATTCTGCTATAAAACGTCTATTCTGATTTTGCGATAAAATGATGCAAAATAGGCGCGCTCCAAACTGGTCGAGTAGTGGGGGTAGGCGGCCGACGCGGGGAAGCGCGTATCTATAGTAATCCCAGCGCGCTGCGCGCTTCCCCGAGTAAGCCGCCTACCCCACTACTCGACAGCTTTGGAGCGCGCGGCAGTTTTAGTCATGTTTCCAAGCATTTTCGCCTATTTCGCAACATTTTAACACAACATCCTCCTACGTTCGAAATACATTAAAAAAATTAAAATCGGACCACCTACGGCGCATCCAGACTCGCCGAACCATATTGCATAAAAAAATTTAAATCGCAATTGTGCAAAAACTAATCATTGGACAACGCCTGGGTTGTGCATACTCAAAGGACCCATCAATCGCTACTTTGTCGCATAAAGCCTACGCTACTACTTTGAAAATGGCAGAGTTATAAAGTTTAGAAGAAACTACAGGCGTGGCTATAGTTTTTTAACTTAAAAAATTTCCGCCATCTTGTATTAACTATTTCCAATTTTCATATTAATAAAAAGGTTAGACTTACTGTCAAAAAAATCCTAACTGTAAATAGATACCACGGTCCGTTATTTTCCTATACGTATGCTCTTTTTAGTAAGTCCAGATAGCGCTAAAGAAAACTGAGCGCTGTTATACCGACTAGAGAGGCCGGAAAACCGTTGAACTACCTCGCGGAAGTAGCGGAATGACATAACCTATCACAGTAACCCCAGTAACCTATCATCAATCATGGTGTATACGTGTAACGTCCCTAACTGTTCATCCTTCGACAAAGGTGGATTATCAATGCACGTATTTCCTAAAGATCCACAGGTATGTACCAATTTATATTCATTGTAATACGTAAAACAACGCGGTTCACATAATTAAAGGATTTGTCAATTGCATGTTTTTATAAAGGTTTTTTCTTTTTAGTTATTCAAAATATGGTTAACCACTATTGGGCGACTCGATTTATTGGATTATTCCAATAGCCAGTGTACGAAAGACTCGTAGAGTTCGCGGATTGCATTTTTCTTCTGGCCATGGGCAGAAAGTTCCGCAGAATAAGAATCGTACTGATTTAAAGCGAACGCAGTTCCTGATATCTATTTAAATTGTAAATATATTTTTCTGAACTATTCAAATTCTTGCTTTTTATAATGATAATCATTACAACTGCTCACTGTAAGTAGCAAATGCCTACCCTACCTAATCAGATTGTAATGTTTCAGGAGAGGAAGACATTTTGCTCGTTTCCCAGCCAGAGGGAAAAAGCAAGCCAAATTAGTATTGTGCAATGAGATATAAGAAGCTTGCGTGTAAGGCCAACGTTGGGAAGGCTGTTGTTGATAGGTTTTATGTCTTTACTATATTACGCTATTTAGTAAAACACGCACATCTTAATCTGAAGACATTTATTATACGTATGTGTAAAATACATGTTTCAGTACATTTCAGTACATGGATAAATACGAACATTGTCCGTCATTCACGAGGCAAAACGACGAATGTTCCAAATTCAAATAATAACAATTACATATATAACAATAGGACCACCGACTCTTACATAAAAACAACTGTTAACATATCGTCGTACAATTTTATTATAAACCAAATCAGAAGAAAGCGCAAGTGGACGACGATACTCCGACGAATACAAAAATTTTGTTTTGACCTTGATGAAGCAGAGCTGTTCTGAATAGAATGGCGTTGACTACTGGCGTCAACGCGAACTGGATGAAGGTTTTGGCAGCTGATGTTGAGAAAATGGATGTGTTGGATCTATATTGTAGTTTACTGTTTGACGAGATTTCATTAAATCCAGGCTTATCCTACAATATCAAAACAGACAGCATTGATCGATTTGAAGATTGTGGAGAAGATAAATCTACCAAGTTGGCTGATCATGGTGTTTATGCTGCGTGGGCTGAGGAGAAAGTGGAAGCAGCCTGTTGCTTTTTATTTCACTGAGAGCACAATTTCGGTTGCTAACATTTAACGTATAATTATCGCAATTGTGAGTGCATGCAGGACATTGGGTTGCATATAATTGCCACTGTTTGCGACCAAATGTCGACCAACTGCAATACAATGAAGGCACTCCGAGAAAGATCAAGAACAGATGCTCTTCGCAAAGGAGAAGAATATCGGGACTTTGGGTTCAAAGTGAACGGCCAGGAGATAATTCCAGTTTTCGATCCGCCACGCCTCATTATAGGCTTAAGGAATAATTTACAGTTACACGATATAACGTTCACCTGGCAGAATGTGCGGCACAGAGCTTGCTGGAAGGATATTGTGCGAATATATTAACTAGATATTGGTGACTTTGACACCAATTGGTCAACCATTTAACAGAAGCTCACGTTGTTAACGTAAAAAATCTGATGTGGCCAGGCACATGACTTTATCATACAATATATAAAATTAATAGTTTAGCTGCTTGAGAATCGATTTTATTGAGATAAATCGTAGGTATTGTCAAAGCATCAGCATTTGACACTACCTACACTACGTCATTAGAATAATAGTTATTTGTCACAAGTACCGAAAGTACGGAATAGTCTCAAAAAGCAACACAATAAACGTTGATGTCTCTCCTGCCAAAAACTAGATAGCGCGACGCGCTCACGTGCTACGGCGACGTCTTATTTTATTTGAATTTTGTATTTTGTACATTGCCGCACTTGAGCGGCAACGTTCCATAGGGGTTATCCAACCTCTGATGAAATCAGCTGTTTTCGAGTGTGACAACCATAGACATTTCTGTGGTGACAGCAGGCGGCAATATACTATTACACTTTCCTGTCAGAGTGACAGTCTACATTTTTCTGTCAATGTGACACTGTCCGTGTCAGTTTGAAGTAATAAATTTGCCTCTTTTGCAGTGGCGTCATCTAGCGGACTTTTTCAAATCACGGCTGTGGTGCCTGCTAGTTTCGTAAAACTTGGAACACCGACATCAAAGGTGCCGCCGCAAGTGTCGTATCTTGATATTTCTAATCGCTGGTGACAGCACAAAAAATATTTGTCAAATCCAGGCTACTGTGTAATTTCATATCAATGCAGATGCGATCGATCTCGATCAAATAGAATTTGCTCTTGAAGCTAAACTATTAATTTTACCAAAAAAAGTCATAGGCATAAATTATTCAAATTTTCCTCTACTTTAATTTATTATTTAACTATTTTGTCGAAATTTCAGAAATGGCGGCTCATTTTCAAAATCATTGAAAAAGGCTTAGAATAAACTACCAGTTCCTTTCGACCGTTTTGAACCAAAAGCTTTTCAGCTCTAAGTTTGGTCATAAAACTTCTAAATATAAACTTTCGTCCCGATACCTTTAGTAGTTTCTCCGGAATCGTCGTCACAAAAATCGTTTACACACGCACACACACACACACACACACACACACACACACACACACACACACACACACACACACACACACACAGACATTTTTTTGTACCTTGGTCAAAAATGTTCAGGGGACCCATAAAGACCTATTTCCGCTAAAATCTCAATTTTTTTTTTCGGCATGATTACAATACTTTACATACTGCGTATGATAAAGTAAAAAAGTTAAGGTGAAAATGGCGAAAAATTACTTTTGACATCACCCATCAACCTATTGTAATATTTATTAATTTACATTTTATTTACTTTCAGCACCTGCTGACTTCCCAGACACAGATACAATAGGTACATCAAAATTCTGCCTCTTCGCGGACAAGCAGTTCGACTTTGTGAATGGCTCAGTCTTTAAACCAAAACGAGGAACACTACTGAGAACAGCCTTCTCCGAACAATCGCTTCATCACGAATTCTGAAAAGAGGCCATTCCCGTGCTGAGGAGCATGAAATGCATAAAGACAGATGGCACAGAATTTGTTCCAGTGACTGTCCAAAACTGGATTGGAAGTATTGAGGGTGTCAGACAGGTGTGGACCACGTTGAAGACTGGTGGTTACAATTTCCTTATGCCAAGAAATATAAACCAAGACGCTTTGGAAAGTTCTTTGGGTGAAACACAAACCCTAGCTGCAATGCATTTCAACACAGCTACCGAACACTAATAATAACTACTCATCGCCTCATTCTCCCTGTGCGAATTGCCTTGAGGATGACACAAAAGCTGTGCTGGAGAACATTAAAAATCTGCTTGCTGATATAGACAGCACGACAGATCATATGCAGTATCTACCAGATATCGCACCGACATTCACTAGCAAAGGGGCCATTGCAGTGAATACAGACGGCTACATTGCCGGCAGCATGGCCCGAAGAATATTGAAGAAAACTCTCTGCAAAGACTGCAGAACAGACTTATTAACATCATTGGAGTTACCACACAATCAAATCATTAAAATAAGAGAATATGCCTTATTAAAACCAAATACAACGTTTGTACGTTTATTTGGCGATTGCGTAGACGTGGCACATTCAATTTTGCCACAAGTAGCAAATAAACCCTAAATAAAAATATTACTACAGCACATATCAAAATATATAACATCACATATATTTAATTGCAAAGAACATGAGATTTTTTCAATTTTTCCAATATGTTCACGAAATTTTATATCCACATGTGGGTCAAAAATGTAAACAGTATTTTAAAGGGTGTAGAGAACAGAAACATTAACGACCCTATAAAACTACAGGCCGCTCGAAAGTGCCGTAAGCAACGCGTGAAACACAACAAAATTAGAAATATGAAGCAACTGGTTTAAAATTTAAATTTGTTCTGTCCTGTTATTTTTATTATTAGCAGATTATATATTTTATTATATTATCTATTTTATTTATATTATGTATCTTATTTTTTTTTCATTTTTGTCACAGCGTATGGAGTTCCCGCGATCCACCTGATGGTAACCAAAGTTAGCTTAATAAAACTAATTCTGCAGTCATGTCAATAATTCCTGCAAAATTACTTATAGACCGCTAATTCTGTTACCGTCAGGTTGGACAACGGGAACTATGAATAACACAATAATACATTTAAAGATAAGCGCTAATATCACACAGCGGTAGCGCCACCAAGCGACGATAGTTGAACTAATATTAGAGAGAACGAAAAGTAGTGGGAAGCGGCCATCTATATAAGTATAATATATCTTTCATCTATTATAAATACATCCAAACAAGCGAAAACGGTTACTACGATAATAAAATTATATACACACTGAAGAACATTTTTTTTCTCAACATTTCAAGATACTTGTTTTACTGCGTATACAAAAATACTATAAGTTAAGGGGTTGGAGTAGAGTAAAATTTAAGACATTTTTTTGTATTTTATTTAAAAGTTAGGAAAAAATGGCGGAAGATGAAGACGCATTTTACAAGTGCTGTAAGAATAAAGTTTTAAAAACAGTGGTATGCATCACATGTGCAGAGGCTTTCCATACAGGATGCAAAGATAGAGCCTGGAAAGAAGCAAAACACGTAGGAACTGGGCTAATAAACTGTTGCGGCAGCGAAAATTCAGTGAAAACATCTGAAAGTGCAATACAAAAAATCGAAACCCTACACGACAAACTACTCGACAGCAAAGATGCGGAAATAAAGGCCAGAGATGAGGTAATAAACACAAAAGAACAATTAATCAAGGAGCTGTATACTAGAATTGAATTTCTCAACGACAAAATTAACACCGCAAACAATCCAAACATAACCTACGCAGACGAAGCTTCAAGTAATACAAGAGAGACAGTTGGCAACACTGAGAAGAGTTTAGAAGTCAAAACACCTAACCCCACAAATCCGAATAACCTACAAATAAAGAATAAACAAACCATGACAATTATGAAGGCTGACGCTCCCAGAAACCAAATAACAAAGCAACAAGTGCAATCAGCCCTAAATCAGCAAAAAACTCAACTGATTGCAAATAGAATTATTGATCTAGAAAATGAATACCGTACCCACAAAATATGCAAACCCCAGACAGAAAAGATTGGGTACTGCAAAGGTAACAGACCAAGGTTTCTGCGGGCCTGAGAAAAAAGCATGGATCTACTTGTACCGTGTGAAGAACAGCGCAACGGAAGAAAAAGTAAAGGATCATATTAGAAAACGTCCAGGCTTTGAAAATCAGAATATAATAGTGAAAGAACTACCAGGGCAGCCAAACCAACTGAAAAGATTTGTGATAACCGCACCATTCACCAAAAAAGATGAATTATACAACATGGATTTATGGCCTAAAGATGTTGGAATCAGAAGATTTGACTTCAAAAAGCACCAGGAAGTTATTCGTGAACAATCGGCTTTTTTTTATAAATGCTGACCACCGGAACCAAAAACCCTCAAAAAGATTGTCAAAAGCAGCGAAGCGACTTACAATATTAGCAACAAACGTACAATGTCTAACGAACAAAACCAAGGCCGTCCAAATCCTTGCAGACGCGGAAAGAGCAAAGGTCATCAGCGCTACGGAACACTGGCTCACGAAAGACAACGAGGACCTATACAACATCCAAGGTTATACTAGAATAAGTTGCTTTAGTAGATCAGAGTATGCGCATGGTGGAGCCTGCATCTATGTGTCTAACGATACCAAGGCAATCGAACAAGAGTACATAAAACACAACTCGACGGAGTTGGACTGCGAAATGGTGGGTGCCTATCTACAAGAATACAACATAATTATAATGTGTATATAGATCACCGAATGGCAGATTTGATGGGTTCTTCCAGAAAGTGGAAATTATACTCGCTGAGGTGCAGAGCAACGTCAAAGAGAACGCAAAGATTGTTATAACGGGCGACTTTAATATCCACTTCCATACCGACAACATGTCAAAGCTGCCTTCAATGAACCGACGAGAATTACCACCACCACGAAAACCTGCATTGACAATGCTTTCACCAATCTACCTCAAGTTGGCGCCGAACTGAAAGATCCAAACTATGGAGACCACAAAGCCCTAATCCTGCATATCACCTGTACTGGGATTCAACGTAATGCAGTCACTTATAACAGAATCTACTCCGACAGGAATATAGCCAGGTTCCAACTGTGTCTTGAGCAGCAAGATTTGTCCACAATCGAGGATGAGCCAAATCCCGACATAGGAATAAACAGGTTCATATACATAGTGACAAAACACCACCATGAAGTATCCTCTAACTCCAAAAACATCTAGATCTGGAGGACCAAGACCATCAACGCAAGTAGCCGAAATCCGAGAGACTCTGAAGCTGATGAGGAGATTGCAGGATGCCAGAGGTGATGAACAAACCTACCATATGTTAAAAAACTACGAAAAACGCTATGTAAAATTAGCTGAGGACGAACACAGAGAAAAAAACACAAACAAAATCCTAAACGCCCACAATAAATCCAAGGCAATATGGCAGGCTATACACCAAGAAACAGGGCAAAAACGAGCAATCCACCAGCCAGAAGCCCCTACAAGTGATGATTTCAACCGATATTTTACCAACACCGTACACATAACATCAAATACCAACATCAAAACACTGACACATACGGTATTTCAAAAATCATTGTTCTTCAATCCAGCAAACCACATAGAAATTGAAGACATCACACAAGCTATAAAAGCAAAACAGGGGGAGGATGTATTTGGTATTAGCACTAGAAACCTCAAAAGCGTAAGCAAATACATCTCAAAGCCATTAGCAACCCTCTTCGACACAGCCATGGAACAAGGTACCTTCCAGGAAAAACTTAAGATCGCAAGAATCACACATGTATATAAAAAAGGCGATAAGAAAAAATGTGAGAACTACCGACCGATTGCGGTCCTACCTGCAGTATCCAAAATACTGGAGGAAGTGATCCTGAGAAGAGTACAAAAACATTTCCAGCGAAACAATCTTTTCTCGCAGGCACAGTTTGCTTACCAACCTGGCAAAGGCACGGAGAATGCTATAAGGCTGCTTGTGGAAACCGTGTGCAGAGCTCTAGATCAACGCGAGGACTGCAAGGCCCAGATGTGCGATCTGAGCCGTGCCTTCGACTCGATGTCCCACAAAATCCTATTACAAAAGATGGAGAGGTATGGGGTACGTGGTGTATGTCTGAAGCTTATGGAATCATACCTGACAAACCGTATACAACAAGTCAGAATCAACTGAGAAAGCAGTACTTTCAGAGAAACAAACATTGGTGTTCCACAGGGAAGCCTGCTTGGGGGAATTCTATTTATAATCTTTATGAATGATCTTCCATCCAATCTAGACGCTAAGGCAATCATATACGCTGACGACACTACTCTCATCACAATAGCTGAGACGAAAGAAAAACTTCAAATGGATGCTGAAAGCCATAATGCACAAGCAAAAGAGTGGTTTGAATCTAACAAACTATCTCTGAACGCAGCAAAAACGGAAGAACTAACTTTTGAAATGGACAGATGGAAAACGGTTCAACCCCCAGTCCGGTTTCTGGGAACCCTGATTGACCCACGTCTCAACTGGAGCAGCCACATCGAGAAACTAACGAAAACATTAAGTAGGGTTACCTTTGCCATAAGACGAACTAATATGACGGCAGGCTATGAGGCAGCCAGGGTCGCCTACATGTCCATGTTCCAAGCCCGTATGATGTATGGTATTGAAACTTGGGGCCACAGCGTACATACGAGAGCCATCCTACTCTTGCAGAAGAGGGCTGTAAGAGGTCTCACTTCCGAGCATCCAGCAACCAGCGCCAGACCGTTATTCAAGCGGCACGGGATATTAACGGTTTACGCTGTCTACATGCTCCGATGCCTGACCACCATACACAAGAGTAGAAATAACATCCGCACCCAAGCCCAACTTCAGAACTACGCTAGACGAACCAGAGACAACCTCAGACCAGACTTCTCTCGTCTCTCAACCACATCTCACTATACCAAACAGATAACAACATACAATGGCCTTCCTGTGAGTTGGAAGTCGCTGACGCTCCGATCCTTCCCAAGGACCTTAAAATGCTATCTAATCGATAAAGCACCATACAGCATCGAGTTCATCTGTGACGTACAATGGGAGGTAGACCAACAGCGGTGGATAGATATCACAATTGCTCCTATATGAAACGATACTATATTATTATACGTTACTTTTACGACTCTTTTCTGTACAGAAATTTTTTAAATATATTCTATATTCTATTCTATTCTATATTAATATGAACAAAGTCCTATAACGATATTCAAAGTATTTTGAGAGTTATCTTGGCTTGCACGGGCGGAAAGATTTTGCGCACCGTTTTTCACTTAGCCATAAAAACAAAAAAAATTAATTGATTCTATATAAGATTATCTCGGGAAGTACGAACGGAAATTAGAAAATTCCGCTTTAAAACAAAATGGCGCACGTTTGAACACAAATTATCACTTTTAGGTACAAAATTAGGTTAAAAAATGTTTATAACAAAAAAAGTTTTGAACTTATCGTAAAATATGTACGTACTTCTCTAATGTTGTTCTAAAGCAGCATATAAAATTTCAAGTGAATTGACGGAGATCAGTTGAAGTTATCTTTCCGGCCAGTTTGAAAAATGCGGTTTTGAGGAAACATGGTTTAAGGTATTGTATAACTTTGATGTATAGAATTGTTATATTTTACTATAGTCGGCGAAGCCTGGACCATATAACTATCTTTTCAAATTAATATTTTCCTCCTCTTGTTTTTTTCAGTTTGATTTTGCCGACAGGCGGGGCCTGTTTTTCAGCATCAGTCAGTCGATGGCTCTGAAAACATGATGCGCCGTGCGTCTGCCTTCGCGCAGAAATTATTGCAGTTTGGCCCGATGCTCATTCATAAGACCTCCATAATCTTCATAAGGGTTAATGCATCATTAACAACACATATGGTTATACTTGCTGCAATATGCACAATTACTTTGCCACTTGAAAGTGCAAATGAAAATTAAATCACCAGGTGGACAATACTCGTGCTGCGACGTTTCATCGGTCAGAATGTATTGAGCAGTGTTGCCCAGATCTATTTTCTTCACACACTAGAACTTGTGAAATAGCAGAAAACAGCAATAAAGTTCAAAAGATGACAATTAAACGTATCCACTTCAACGTTGTAAAGATCTTCAACCGATATTAGTTTTTTGCAGGTGTGGACTGTGGATACGATCAGGCAGAGGCGACTCTAGTTCCAAACGATTCAATGCTTGTCATATTAATTCTATTTGATAATCTGCTGCTTCCTTTCGACCCTTTCGATCACGATATACTGCGGGAATGTCACTAATTATTTTTGCTATTTTTTACCAACTAATCAAGAACAACACATGTTACATCAGACAGCTATAACGTTGTGCGGTTAGCGTCAGTTCAACGAACGTACCGAGTATATTTCCACAAAATCTTTGTGTTTTATGATATTTTATGTTATATTTCACAGCATGGATATAATTCTTCCAATTTATATAAGAGCGTATAGGTCTCTAGGCTGTAAACTCTCAGGCTAAACTTTTTGCATGTACGCTTAGCTAGACACTTGGCCATATATACTTAAATAAGCATTTATTTTTTTTTTCAAAAATGAAACGTATTGTACCTTATTTCTATGATCTCAAGACATCATTTAAGCAAAAAAAAGTTTCGGTTTTTTAAAAAATCGAGAGTGGCATTACCCCTTAAGTAATGATATTTGCGAGTCGAAAAACACATCTACGGACTGTTCCACGTGACCTGGGACCATCCGGTTGCTAATACTTTTGTCACGCAAAAATCTCGATTGCCTGGTCTACGGATAACATCGATGGCGATGTGAATGGACAATGACAAACGTTGGCGACACACATACCATTCTGTAGGGGAAGCCTTACGTGTAGGTAATACTCTTCAGCCGTGATAGTAAAGTACGGATCTAGCAATTTTATCCTATCTTGTACTCTGCCAGGTCATAGGTATTGAACAAAAAACTGTTTTCAAATACGGAGAAAATCGTGTGTGTGATATTGGGTGATATGAATAAAAATGACTACATAGTTTACGCTCAATATACAGGGTCTCCCACGACGAGCTGCCATTAGAAGTATATGGAGAACCAAATGAAATGAGAGATTGACAATTTGTGGAATTATATTGTTGGATACGATCGTCTCAGCTAAAATATTTTGAGTTTTCGATTACTTCCGGTTACACCGGAAATGATGTCAACTTTTCTGTTTCAAATGGAATACCCTGTATTTTATTGCATTATCGAAATCTTCATTAAATTTTAGATCAACTTTATGTTACATTCCCTATACCTAACCTGTGCCATTTTTGAGATATGCATACTTTTCCTTAAAAAATGACAGCTGCACGGTTACTTTCAATTACTTATAAACTAGCCCCTGCGACCGTTGGAAAAAAGTTGTCCGGCAAAATTGTTGTGAAGGTAACGTATTATCGACACATCGGTAGAACTCTTGTAAAAGTTATACAGGGTGTTCAAATTATAAGATCAAAGTGGAATTCGAGAAAAGTACTAAAAGTCGATTTTTTCAAATGGCCCTAACATATGAATACATTTCTCAATTCTATGGAAAATTTTGGGTTAATTATATGTACAATGTCCTATATCTAAAATGTACTTGTACCTACTGAAATCGATTTTTAATCATCACAGTAGAAATTGCAAACATTTCCACATCTAGATTGCGTTTGAAAACAACTGAACAATTTGGAATAAACAAAACTTTATTAAACAGGTTTTTACGTCATTTTTATTTATAATTAATTATTGATAAAATTATGAGGCTACAATAAAACACAATATTAAAAATAAAACAAAATCCTAAAGTAAATTTAAAAATAGTTGCTTAATTCAATTTCAGTAACCGTTCAAAAACGTTGCCGTTTGCCGCTAAACATGGGTCAATTCTTTTTAACCCAATAACTGATGAGGAGAAAATGAAAGATAGGGTTCGAGCTGCTTTCAATGGGTTATGTGCGAACTCTATCAGGGACGCCACCAACAATAGTATGTTAAAAAGAATTGAAGCATGTTTAGCGGAAAACGACAACGTTTTTAATATTTAGCAGTTTTTTAATTTTCTTAACGATTTTGTTTTATTTTTAATATTGTGTTTTAATGTAGGCCTATAATTTTATAAATACTAATTATAAGGAAAAATTACCTAAAAAAACTTGTCTATTAAAGTTCTGTTTATTCCAAATTATCGATTTCAGTAGGTACAAGTACATTTTAGGTATAGGGCATTGTACACAAAGTTGATCTAAAATTTCCCATAGAATTGATAAATGTATTCACATATTAGGGTTGCCATTAGAAAAAATCGACTATTAGTACTTTTCTCGAATTCAATTTTGATCTTATAATATGAACACCCTGTATAACTTTTAGAAGAGTACTACTGATGTGTTGATAATCCGTTACCTTCACAACAATTTTTCAAGACAACTTTTTTCCCACGGTCACAGGAGATCATTTATAAGCAATTGAAAGTAAGCGTGCAGCTGTCATTTTTTAATGAAAAGAATTAATATCTCAAAAATGACACATGTTAGGTATAGGGAATGTAACATAAAATTGACCTAAAATTTAATGAATATTTCAAAAATGCGATAAAATATAGGGTGTTCCATTTGAAATTTAAAAGTTGACATCATTTCCGGTGTAACCGGAAGTAACCGAAAACTCAAAATATTTTAGTTGAGACGATCGTGTCCAGCAATATAAGTCCACAAATTTTCAATCTCTCATTTCAATTGGTTATTCATATACTTCTAATGGCAGCTCGTCGTGGGAGACCTGTATAGCCAGTGATATTGTTGAAAGTGAGAACCTGGTTTTCAGGTTTTTGAAGAAAGATTTAAAGACCAGTGAATTCTATATATAAATTCATATCAAAAGATCAAAGTTGAATTGTATCGAACACAAGTTTTATAAAGGAAAGCAGATATTAACAAAATTGACCTAAAATGTTATTCAGTACTGTACAGAAAAAATGAACTAAGATACTAATTTTCACCTTTCTAGATTTTTCCAGCCAAATTTCAGTATTGTCTGTCCTAGAAACGAAAAGAAACGGACGAAAGTATCGATCAATAAAACTGATTCACTGAACACTGATTGATTCAACTTAAAGTAGCCCAATATTGTAACTCACCTCTGCTGTTTTTGTTGCTAATTCGGTACGTAATTTTAACAACGTGTCAGCTTGCTGCGTTGCCCTTTGTTCATGTAGCTCTTTCTGTTCATCTAAGTATATTTCAGAAACATAAAACTATGATTTACTTCATAATTTAGAAAAGTTACCAATTTTTTCGTGCATTTCGCTCAGTTCGTCGCTTAGTACTTCCATTTCTCGGTTAAGCTCGCTAATATATTTAAACAATGCGAAGTTTTCTTCCTCCTGTTTTATAAAAGCAGACGCAATTGCTCCAATGTCCGATAAGTTTGTCAACTCCTGTAATTATAATAAATTACAACAGATAATTCATAATATGGGTAGAAAGTAGTATGACTCTGATTTTCCTCAGAATTTCATTATAATTTCTCAGCTGTTCTTCCAGTTCTAGTCTCTGCTCTTCTCGCTTCTTTCGCTCTTTATCTTCCAGATCGTGCATAATCCGTTTTTGTCCTTTTATACTTAAAAATGTTTCCAATTTTACATCGTGGTCCATTCGTCGCTCAAGTTCTCTCATTTCCTATAAGATAAAGGAAACAGTTTTTGTCTGTATTATCGCACAAAATTATTATAATAAACTGATGTATGTAAACTGTATGCGCATAAAGGCGGAACACATCAAATAAGTCCAGAAGGCGACGTAGAAAACTAGAATGTAAATGGGATTAATTTAATTTTTAGTTTTCTACAAAACAAACGGGTAGAATGTTCTAAGAGCACTACGATCTAATCATGAAGGAGCCAAATAACGTATAGATATTTCAAAGTTTTATGCATTTTAGTCGAGAAATCGTATAAACCTTATAGTATTTGCTAAATTTAAAAAAATGGCGGTTTCGCAACCGGCTGCTAAAGTTATACAAATTTACACTATTAAAAAAAATAAAGAAATATATTTTCAATCTAAATGCAATAAATTTATAATTTATTCACTTACAAAAAATATAAATAATATACCTATTTTTTATGGTGACAAAAACCAAATTTGTTAAGCATTTTTCAAATATGAAATTTCATTAATATCCATTACTACTGAAGGTGATTAAAATAAGTAATAAGGATAGAATTCAAAACTCATAAAACACATAAACGGAAACATTTTTAATTTCATTGGACAATGCCAAGGGGTCCAAACAAAATGAAAATTATTAAAAAACAAAGTTATTATAAAATAAAATTATTTTATAGTCTTATCGCCCACTGGAAGGTCTTTTATTGTCCCTTAACTTTTCTAGACTTGCAGTGGTTTAGGCAAAAAATTATACGCTGTGAGCAAAAAACGGTACAAATATTCAGTTACTAGATTTCCAATAATAATTAGTCAATTAAATTATTTCTCTCAACTTAAAACTGTAAAAGCTTATATTCTGAAGATTGAAAAAGCACCATATTCGCAATAAATGACGTTTCAATCCAATGTTATGTCACTTTAGGCATGGCTGTGCACCATTTCACGCACAACACATCCATTTGCCTGGGTTATCTTGAGTTATCTCTAAAGAAGATGGATTGAAACAAAGGCCAACTTTTATTTTTACGATTTTATTATTTTAACATGATTTTAATATTTTTGGCAATTGTTTCTATTTTTGGTTATGTTTTGTAAATAAAAGCTCTTTTTTAGTGAACAAAATTTTGATGACAGTTTCTTTTCAATTATCGAACGGTCAGTTCTTGTTGTTGGCAATGCTCTTTATTTAAAAATGCAAAAATTACACAAACGTGAAGAATGAAAAGAGGTTGCTTTGAACTGATGTGTCATACTCAAAAAACATTAATTACAGCTCCGATCAAACATTGCAAAAACAAACATAAAATAATAACATTCATCTAAAATTTCCAGTTAAACAACAAGTGCGATGATACATCACAATTGCAACGGTAGAAAATTTCACCTAAAATGTTAAAGCCAAACACGGGCAGACTCCAGATTCTTTAAAGATAACTTAAAGACGCAGTTAAATTTCGCATGCCTGTGCAATGGTTTGTTTTGTTTTGACAAACATCCATCGCCACTGCTTTTTAAGCAAAAACGATAAAACAACAGTGTTTCAAAATTTTGCCCTGTATACGAAAAAAAATCATCCTGTATAAGATGCTATACAACCTCAACTATACTTACTCAGCAAAACCAAACTAATGTCTACCCATTTCAGTACACTTTCAATTCACATTAAAATGACCATGTACACAGTAACATAACATTTGATTGAAACGTTCTGTTATTGCGATTATAGTATATTCCCAATATAAACAAGTCATATGCTAAAGAAATATTTGAATTGACTTAATATTTTTGGAAAAACGCGTAAACGGAAAATTTGTTTAGGCGTATATGGATGAGAGCGGCTGCTATATACGCTGGAGGTCACGGGTACCCCGGCTCAGGCTTAAATCGACTGTCCTGGTATTTCAGGCAGGCACCAAATACCTTTGCATGCTGTCTTCTATCGGTTGAGGGAGTAAGTCCAGTGGTCCCGTGTGCAGTCATGATGCGACGTGCACGTTAGAAAACTCATACTGGAGGTTGGAATTCGCACCATTAGATAGATCTTATACTATAAGATCTATCTAATTGTGCGAATTAAGAAGATATACTATCTTCTCTATATACCAGCTATACAGGGTCTCGCACGGCGAGCTGCCATTTCAACATTTGTGGACTTTTATTGTTGGGCACGATCGTCTGAGTTTTTGGTTTCTTCCGGTTACACCGGAAATGGAGTCAACTTTTATATTTCAAATGGAACACTGTGTATTTTCTCGCATTTTTGAAATCTTCATTAAATTTTAGAACAATTATATGTTACATGCCCATTTTTTCATTAAAAAATGACAGCTCCACAGTTACTTTCAATTACTTGTAAATTATCCCCTGTGGAAAAAAGTTGACCGGCAAAATTGTTGTGTAGGTAACGTATTATCGACACATCGGTAGAACTCTTCTAAAACTTATAGAGGGTGTTCAAATTTGAATTCGAGAGAAGTACTAAAAGTCGATTTTTTCAAATGGCAACCCTAACATATGAATACATTTCTCAATTCTATGGAACATTTTTGTTCAACTTTGTGTACAATATCCTATACCTAAAATGTACTTGTACCTAGCGAAATTGATTTTTAAACATCATAGTAGAAATTGGAATTATAGCCAAATCTAGATTGCGTTTGAAAACAACTGAACAATTTGAAATAAAACACAATACTAAAAATAAAACAAAATCGTGAATAAATTTTAAAAAGCTGCTTAATTCTATTTCAATAACTGCTCAGAAACGTTGCCGTTTTCCGCTAAACATGCTTTTTAACATATTAGTATCGCTGGAGTCCCTGATAGAGTTAGCACATAACCCACTGAAAGCAGCTCGAACGCTAATCTTTCATATTCTCCTTTATCAGTTATTGGGTCCTCAATAATTGGGTGGTTTCAAATGGACGTTGCTCCAGCGCACATAACTCTTGCAGTAAGAGGCTTGTTTAACGAGATGTTCGACGATCGGTGGATTGCGCTTAATGGGTCATACAAATATCCACCGCGTTTCCCAGTCTTGACGCCAACGAATTTTTCATTCGGTGCGCTATTAGTGATGTAGTTTATGAGGACCCAATAATTGATAAGGAGAACATGAAAGATAGAGTTCGAGCTGCTTTCAATGGGTCATGTGCTAACTCAATCAGGGACGCCACAAAGAATGATATGTTAAAGAGAATTGAAGCGTATTTAGCGAAAACGACAATGTTTTTGAACAGTGACTGAAATCGAATTAAGCGTTTTAATGTAGGGTTATAATTTTATAATTACTTAATTAATTATAATGTAAAATGACCTAGAAAACTTGTTTAAAAAAGTTTTGTTTATTCCAAATTGTTCAAGCAATCCAGAATTGGAAATGTTTGCAATTTCTACTGTTATGTTTAAAAATCGATGTCAGTAGGTACAAGTATATTTTAGGTATAGGACATTGTACACAAAGTTGATCTAAAATTTTCCATAGAATTGAGAAATGTATTACCGAACAATCTCTTTAAGCAGAAACTTTTAACGTTTTTATTGGACAGAGCGTACTACTCGTGTGCTGAGTTTTTGGAGGACAGAATCGAGCTCGGGTGTTTTAATATGTAATTGTGCCCCTTTTTATTTTATTTTCTTATTTGTCAACTATGTAAGATGTGGTTGCGACTTTTATATGTATGTTTGTCAAATGTCTTTACTATGTAGTAGCGTCTACCTTATAAATATTTATTTGCCATTTTTCTGATATGTAATTCCGCAATTTTAATTTTGTTGTTTTTGTATTGGTTTTGTCTGAGTGTAGAATTTAGAATTGATGATATTTAGAATACTTATAGAGATGTGACCTGACGAGTGTATGTATTTTGTATGCTTTACACAATAACATTATGAATATGAATATGAATATTCATTTTAGGGTTGCCATTTGAAAAAATCGACTTTTCTGCTTTTCTCGAATTCAATTTTGATCTTCTAATTTGGATACCCTGTATAACTTTTAGAAGAGTTCTACCGATGTGTCGATAATACGTTATCTTCACAACAATTTTGCCGGACAACATTTTTCCAACGGTCACAGGGGATAATTTATAAGTAATTGAAAGTAACCGTGCAACTGTCATTTTTTAATGAAAAATATGAATATCTCAAAAGCGGCGGATGTTAATTGTTAGGTATCGAAAATGTAACATAAAATTGATTTAAAATTTAATGAAGATATCAAAAATGCGATAAAATACAGGGTGTTCTATTTGAAATATAAAAGTTGACATTATTTTCGGTGTAACCGGATGTAACCAAAATCTCAAAATATTTTAGTTGAGACGATCAATAGACAATAGAAGTCCACAAATGTTCAATCTCTCATTTCATTTGTTTCTCCATATAGTTCTAATGGCAGCCCGTCGTGGGAGATCCTGTATACTTAACACTGACGCTTGCGCATTTTGATCCCAGGCATCAAAACATAACATATATATATATATATGTATACGTGTTAAGTTGTCACCTCCGGGATATAGAGCAGGCCACCTAGGCTCCGGGTGTTCCAGATAATACATTATTGATCTGATTGCATATTTTTAATGAGGGGAACTTTTGCTACGCGAGCATCAAAAGAGGGGAAACGATTTTTGATTTTCTAGTAGGTCATATATAAGGTACACAAAGGGTACGAAGTGACCTCCGCAATTTATATATGAACGGAAACTGATGTATCGCTGATAACTCCAGCGGTGTTGCCAAACCTACGGAGGTCACAATAGGCTATTCTTATATAGCATGTATATGATAGGCCGTAAACTAGCTTCTGACAAAATAAACACTCCCTTTTAGTAATAGTATTAAAAATCATTTATTAAGTATTTAGCACTAATATGAATAATATATATTACAGAGCGGCAATATTCATGGGACTTGGTTATAGTTTCTAACAAAACATAATTGGTTTTATGACAGCTTTTCTAAGGGTACTAAAATGTTTCTCGGATAACTAACTCCTCAGTGTAATATGGTTACCGTGCAACAACTAATTACCATATTTATATGTTTTGTCGCGATGTAAGTCAAACTACCCAAGGAGTTATTATTTTATTTTTTGATGATTTTTTATTTATTTATATTACGTCGGTTCGCAACGTAGGTCAATGTACAACGCTGAGGACAGACTACAAATACAATGAATTTATGTATGAAAGTCCAATTTTAATTTATTAAGTAGTTTTTGAGGTATATCGACACTAAACTTATAATTTTATACTTATTTCTTTTCCCAGTTAGGGCTATTTGACAAAAAATAGAAAAAGAGCTGTCACCGCCGCGCTGTCAACCTTCATGCGTGGTCAGCTCTTTATAGTTAACCTGTGTAAAATTGTACAGTCCGTTGTTGTGCTTTGTTGATTCGAATAAATAGAAACTGTTACTGAAAAAAATCTCGGGCACGCCAAGTTTTATTTACCAAATACGTACACATTTTTATACGCCCCCCCCCCCCCCTATTTACTGTGGTATGGTCTAATGAGTTTGACCAGAGTTGGCCATTTGGTAACCGTGTGATTGAGTAACAAGTGATGATAAAATTAGTTTAATTAGTTAAATTAATCATCACTCGTTGTGATGAGTTACGATTGGTCACTCATCAGAAATTGAGTGATGATTTCTTTACTCACCAGTCATAACTACCGTACACGATTGAATATTCATCACTGCGCGATTAACGCGCAATGAGTGCTGACTGTTCTATAGAAATTACACTGTTTTAAAACATAATAGAAACTCGATATACTTTCACGCTGATGAAAGTAAAATAGAGGCACGGATACAATATTTTATACAACCCCCACAACATATAAATCTTTAAATCAAAACTTACCCCTTTTTATAGATATGTGTTATAAAAATCTGTCCGTCATTTATGTTATGTGATTTGGAGATCTGGCTTGATTTGTTCTGAATGAAAATTAGTAAGAACAATTACAGCTGCATCTATTTTTTCAGGTTAATTAGAGATAATTGCACTGTTGCTTTCCCCAGACATAATACCGTGAAAGAGAAAAAAAAAACAATTATATAAATATAGACAAAACACTTCTTTGATTTCCAAATTTTGAAGTGTAAAGAAAGACAGGCATAACTGATGTCGCAGTTGAATAATCCCCCTAATTACAGTATAGAATGCTTTCTTCAGTTTTCTTTTTAATTATATCAAAAATTTTATGACGCGTTAGATACGTACACGTTCAACGTACATTCCAAATCACATTTAGTGGTACATTGGTATAACATTTGCAAAAATTAATGATTTCTCATCGCGTATTTAGATTGCACAACGTTAAAGTATATACTGTAAAATACCGTCACAAAGAAATTTGAAAAATTAACTGTTAACCAATGGTACGTCTTTTTAAAGAGGAGAAATGTGGGTACACTATAGAAAATAATTTGTAAATAATATTGAAAGATGTACAAATCGGAGATGGTTTAAAAAAGTTTCCGATAATCCTGATATAATCGGCTTCGATGAGCCGCTCGACATTTGGCTGTGGTATCGTTAATTTTTCGAATTATTTCCTTTCAGTTTTAGAGTCAATGTATTTTTTAAATGTTGTGGAACCAAAATAAGCAATAAAATAATAAGTCATTTTTGAAAATGGTACACCAGAATGTACCCTTAATAAGTGGATCACCATAGAATCGGATATAATTCAAAACAGTTATTATTAATGCATTTAGATTAATTTAGGACATGAGTTCAATTCACTTTAGTTTCAATACAAATATAAAACGTTTATTAAGGTCAGTATTTATTCTCTAAAAAAATGCATATTTATTATAAGATAAAGGTGTGTAAATTAAAACAAAGTATACACACATTACATTTACCGTAATGTGGGTTTACTTTGCTAATAAAATCTATTAAGATGTATTTTCTTTTTCATATTTTCAAATTTATTATCAAATTATGTTTTTCCGCTAAATAAGAACAATCTTTTGTCTGAAATTTTTTTTCGTACGATGCATCTATTAAAACTTATTGACGATGGAAGTTTGCGGCGGCTGCGGTAGTTACGACCGCTGTCACTGCATGGGATGCGCTCGCCGTCTGGCAGTCAACGCAACGACTGAGTAGACACTCACGGTACAACGTAGGAAGATATGTGCGTAATCGGGATACGTTTTGGCATCTCGCGCGTTGCGCCGTCATGCGCATAGGGTTTGTTTACGAACGAAAAAATTCATCGGACGAAAAAAAGTTTCAGACAAAAGATGCTTCTTATTTAGCGTAAAATAATAAAATGATAAAAAATTTGGGTACACCCATTTAAAAAATGAAGTTAGCCTCATTTTCACCGATTGCAGCGCCATCTGGAATGAAAGTGATATCGTCATCTCATTTCCCCCGTTGACTCATACAAGTTTGTTTAAGACACTTTTGTCGTACCATGCATATTTCACGAGATATTTAGGAGTCTCAAGTTAAAACGACCACCCGGTATATTACAGAGGATCATCATTAAGCATTACACGACAATATTCATGGGACTTGGTTATAGTTTCTAACAAAACATAATTGGTATTATGAGGGCTTTTCTAAAGGTATTATAATGTTTTAATCTCGGATAACTAAGCTCTAAGTGTAATATGGTAACCGTGCAAAAACTAATTACCCTATTTATATGTTTTGTCGCGGTGTAAGTCAAACTACCAAACTAGTTATTATTTATTTTTTGATGTTTCTTTTTATTTGTATAATTTACGTCGGCCTTCGCAACGTTGGTCAATGTACAACGCTGAGAACAGACTGCAAATACAATGAATTTATGTGTGAAAGTCCAATTTAAATTTATTAAGTAGTTTTTGAGTTATATCGATACTAAACTTCCCAGTTAGGGTTTTTGATACAAAATAGAAAAAGAGCTGTCACCGCCGCGCCGTCGACCTTCATGCGTGGTCAACGCTTTATTTTTACCCTATTCTTTACCAGCTCTCTATTGCCGGTTAAAAGTCCGCTGTTGTGCTTTGTCTAAATACGTGCATTGACGCTAAACCATGGAATAAATTAATTGGAATAAATATAAACTGTTACCGAAAAAATTCTTGGGCACGCCAACTTTTATTTTGGTACATACACATTTTTATACCCCCTCCCCCTATTTACTGTGGTATGGTCTATTGAGTTTGACCAGAGTTGGGCATTTGGTAATAGAGTGATTGAGTAGCAAGTGATGATAAAATTATTTTAATTAGTTCCATTAATCATCACTCGTGATGAGTTACGATTGGTCACTCATCAGAGTGAGTGATGATTTCTTTACTCACCACTCATAACTGCCGTACACGATTGAATATTTATCACTAATTACTCGCGATTAACGCGTAATGAGTGATGACTGTTCAATAGAAATTACACTGTTTTAAAACATAATAGAAACTCAACATACTTTCACACTGATGGAAGTAAAATAGAGGCGCGGATACAATTTTTA
This sequence comes from Melinopterus prodromus, assembly GCA_964023965.1. Classification (NCBI taxonomy): domain Eukaryota; kingdom Metazoa; phylum Arthropoda; class Insecta; order Coleoptera; family Scarabaeidae; genus Melinopterus; species Melinopterus prodromus. The sequence goes on along the minus strand of OZ030391.1, from coordinate 38,670,488 downwards.
TACAAACCCACAAAATCTAAATCTTTAAACCAAAACTTACCTTCTTTTATAGATATGTGTTATAAAAAATTGTCCGACGTTTATGTTATTTTATTTGGAGATCTGGCTTGATTTGTTCTAAATGAAAATTACTAAGAACAATTGCAGCCGCATCTATTTTTTCAGTTTAATTAGAAACAATTGCACTGTTGTTTTCACCAGACATAATACCGTGAAAGTGCAGAAAAATAAAAAATATAATAAACAATTATATAAATATAAACAATACACCTCTCTGAACTCAAATTTTGAAGTGTAAAGAAAGACAGGCACAACTGATTTCGCAGTTGAATAATCCCCCTAATTACAGTATAGAATGCTTTCTTCAGTTTTCTTTCTAATTATATCAAGAATTTTACGACACGTTAGATACGTACACGTTCAACGTACATTCCAAATCACATTTAATGGTACTTTGGTTTAACATTTTCAAAACTTAATGATTTCTTATCGCGTATTTAGATTGCTCAACATGTAAAGAATACACTCTTATATAACGTCACTAAGAAATTCGAAAAATTAACTATTAACCAATGGTACGTCATTTTAAAGAGGTGAAATGTGGGTACACTATAGAAACTAATTTGTGAATAATATTGAAAGATGTACGTATCGGAGATGGTTAAAAAAGTTGCCGATAATCGTGATATAATCGGCTTCGTCGAGCCGCTCGACTTTTGGCTGTGGAATCGTTAATTTTTCGAATTATTTTCTGACAGTTTTATAGTCAATGTATTCTTTAAATGTTGTGCAATTAAAATAAGCAATAAAATAATAAGTCATTTTTGAAAATGGTACACCAGAATATACCCTTAATAAGTGGATCACCATAGAATCGGATATAATTCAAAACAGTTATTATTAATGCATTTAGATTCATTTAGGACATGAGTTCAATTCACTTTAGTAAAAATAAAAATATAAAACGTTTATTAAGGTAAGAATTTATTCTCTATAAATATGCATATTTATTATAAGATAAAGTTGGATAAATTAAAACAAAGTATACACAGTGTGAGTTTACTTTGCAAATAAAATCTATTAAATATTATTTTCTTTTTCATATTTTTAAAACAATATCATGCAGTCGCTACTGGCTGTCAAAATAGAAACACTTGTTTCTACGATTAATGAGAGATAAGTGATTCTTAGATTTATGATTGACGAGTAATGAGTGACGAGTGATTTCATTAATCATGAGTGTTACTCATCTCGGGTTAGTTGAGTGATGCCCAACTCTGATGTTTGACGCAAAATTCTCGATCGGTCTGTCCGTCTGTCTGTGTATAGGATAAGAATACAATTGTTTATTTTAGCACTGGTGTGTGCTAGTACTTTTGATGATGCATAGAATTCAAAAAAATAATTTCGATTTAAGTTCGATTTCAAACAATTATCTTTCTTAGGAAAGCCTGTTTGCTATATTTTGTTCCAGATTATGACCAACCGGTGCACAATTTGGATATGGCAGGTAATCACGCTTATTGAACGCTTCTTACGTAATCATAATCTAAGGCACTACTGTGGGCCAAAAGAAACGGTACAAATTTTTAATCACTCGTATTTCCAATAATATTTAGTGAATTCAAATATTTCTTTTAAAACGAATTACTTGTAGTGTGAAGATTGAAACCATACTGTAACGAAACTCCGTTCGTTATAAAGAAATGCATGTTTATTTTGTTAGTAATAAGTTTTTATGATTGTATAACTTTTTACTTGTATGCATTTATTTTGGAGAATCCTGTTTTTATATATTTTTGAACTCGTATGAACGTTCGATATGTAACTGGTCCCGAGACTGGTTTGCTAGGCGATTCTCGTATAGTGTTTTTGAGTCGCCCGGACGGACTTGTTTTCGTGAATAGTGGGGGTCATTTTGACGGTATAAAAGACCGGCCAGTTCCCTCTGGGGATCAGTCTATTTTCGTTGGCCCCTCGTTGCTGATGAGATAGCTCAGAGAACTCGTCGTTGGCCCTTTGCATGCTGATACGAGCCCTTAAGGTATTATGTGATGGCCCTTTGCATGCTGTTTATAATACGTCGAACTGCTTACCTCTGCTAGCCGTAGTTGGCAAGGTAGTTTTCCAGATATATGTTTGTTTCCAGATATCACCGAATCGGGAATATTTTCCCGCCCTGTTAACCTGTCTCCTGTAGTAATGTTAGTTTAAATAATATCCGAGTCCCGCCGCCGAAGTAAACTATAATCGCAACCAGTCATTTCCAGTAAATGGCATTTACCTGATTTATGTAAATGATTAATGGTGAAGAATACATTTATTACTTTATTAAACCATCGTATTTTATTCCGACGAACCTAGGACCTACGAGCTACCTATTACAGGGTTAAATATTGATATATTTATTGTGTAACGCCTCCATATTGCACCAGAGAAAGAGGTGCGTTACATAATTGGCGCCCGAGCAGTTAAATTACCGTCTTAAAGAATTTAAGATGCCGAATTCCGATGCCGGCTCGTCAAACTCAGAAAAACCCACAGCTTCGATAGCCTGGCTTTATAACCTACCAAAGGCAGAATTAGAAGCTATTCTGAATGGGTTACAGATCGACTCTACTGGGACGCTTGACGAATTAAGAAAGCGTTTCAAAAAATATCTGAAGGAAAAAGGAGCAGCCGTAGGCAAAGATAATGGAAACGAGGCATACGATGAAAGACAACGTGAAGATAATCTTACAAGAATACCGACCACGTCCACGTGCGATAGCGTCCGCAAATGGGGACTACATTTCAATGGAGACGGCGATGCAATATCTTTCCTAGAAAGAATCAACGAATTACAAGAATGCTATGTCGTCCCCGATAACGAAATGTTAGTTACATTACCCGAGTTATTCCGCGGAAAATAATTGTTGTGGTTCCGAAACAACAGGACTTCGTGGACTACTTGGAACGAATTTATAGAAGACTTCAAGCTACAATATCTTCCACCCCGATATATTAACATAATAGAGGAAGAAATTAGAACACGCGTACAGAAGCATCAAGAATATTTCAAAGACTACGTAACAGAAATATTAACATTGATGCGTAGAGGTCGAAAGATGTCAAATAAAGATCAACTCGAAAGGATATTCAACAACATGAAACTAGACATAAGCTATTTATACGACGCGACGATATTACAACCTTAAAGGAGTTGTCAAACCAGGCGTCTGAGTATGAGCTTGTACGTGAAGAACAGCGAAGATATTCAAATAACAGACCGATAGCTAAAATATCTCCTGAAGTCAAACACGAATCAAAGAATATTCAGAAAGAGTATTCTGCTAGGAAACAAAGTCCGCCAACAACCATGACCAGCGACATTGACAACACAATAGTAAGATTGGCAAACCACAGACGACTCTGTTGGCGCTGTGGCACTGAAGGACACAACCGCGGTAACTGTACCAACCCTGTGAAACTATTTTGCGCACGATGCGGACGCGTCGATATTCGTAGTAAAGACTGCCCATGTCCGGGAAACGAGATATCGGGCGGTTACCGGGGTTAAACCGTCCAACAATACAGTGTACACCCCAGGCCTTGCAGATGCAAGAATTCCCTCATAAAATCGACGAAAGGATCTGGGTGAGCATAAAGGTATTCAACAAAAACGTAAAAGCATTGATAGATACTGGAGCAACAACTTCATTTATAGCCAAAGAGCTCGCGGAAGAATTCAGAAGAAATGTATTAGCAAAACCCAAGCCCGCAATGGGGGCAATCCGAATAGCTAATGGAGATGTAGTACAATCCTTGGGAATTATTAGTATACCAATCGAAATAGAAGGCATTCGAATAGAGACACCGTTCACAATTATGCCACGAAATGTATACAAAGTAATCATCGGGATAGACATTCTACGATCTTTAGGAGCTATCATCAACGTGAGGGATAAAAAAATTATGGTACAGAGTGAAACAGGTTTAGCCGCAATAGAGACGAATCCCGTCCAACACGGTCACAAAGAATTAGAAAAATTCTTGACCCACGAATTGGGAAAGTTTTCTGACGTAAAAGGGCGTACAACACTCGTTCAACACGTAATACGTTTGATTCCTGATACCGTACCCGTCAAACAACGTTATTACCCATGCAATCCAAAGAAACAGGCACTAGTTAATCAAGAGATAGAAAAGATGCTAAGAGACGATATAATAGAACCAAGTAGCAGCCCGTGGAGCTCACCCATAGTTCTGGTCCCAAAAAAGTCAGGAGAAGTAAGGTTCTGTGTCGACTTTAGAAAAGTCAACGCCGTTACTATCAGGGATTCGTATCCGTTACCGTATATTTCGAGCATCTTAGATAAACTCCGAAATAGCAAATTTTTCTCCACACTGGACCTAAAAAATGGATATTGGCAGATAAATTTGGAACCGAACAGTAGACCAATCACGGCGTTCACCGTCCCGGGAAAAGGGTTATTCCAATTTAAATGTTTACCATTCGGACTGCATTCCGCCGGTGCGACGTTCCAACGCTACCTTGACCTTGTTATCGGAGCCGAACTGGATAACATAGCTTTTGTTTATCTAGACGACATAATAGTGCTGGGTAGAACAATAGAACAGCACATGGAAAACCTAAGAGAGGTGTTCAAACGATTGTGCGCGGCTGGACTACAATTAAACCCAGAGAAATGCAAATTTGCTCAAACCAGTATCAACTACCTTGGTCATATAGTTACTCCAGAAGGCATACGGACCGATCCCGAGAAAATATCCGCCATCCAGAACATCAATCCACCGACAACTAAGAAAGAAGTACGAAGTTTTCTTGGAAGTGCATCTTGGTACCGTCGTTTCGTTCCAAATTTTGCACATATAACCGCGCCTTTAGTGCAGCTAACTAAAAACGGTGAACAATGGTATTGGGGTCAAATGCAGGCTAGGGCATTCCAAGAACTTAAGAAGGCCCTTACTAGAAGTCCAGTGTTGGTGTGTCCAGATTTTACACGACCATTCCAATTGCACACCGATGCCAGCCAGAAAGGGATGGGAATTGCCCTGATACAAATTTACGGAGACATGGAACGAGTGGTTGCATACGCTAGCCGCGCATTCAACAAAGCTGAAGCTAAATATTCAACTACCGAACAAGAGTGTCTGGCGGTGGTATATGGCATTAAGAAATTCCGATATTATCTGGAAGGATACAAGTTCCTGGTAATTACCGACCACCAGTGCCTCAGATGGTTAGCAGAGTTAAAAAAACCATCAGGAAGACTCAGTCGTTGGGCAGTGGACCTTCAACAGTTTGACTTTACAGTCAAGTACCGAAAGGGTTCAATGAATACTCTAGCAGACTCCCTATCGCGCAACCCGTTACTATATGCCGACGACTCCGAAGAGAACTTAGCAATGTTCGATGATGTGCGATGTCCATGGTACATTAAGAAAACCAAAGCCGTGCTGAATGATCCAGAAAATAACGCGGAATATGGAATAAGGAATGAACACCTGTACAGATATTTTCCTGGCACCAGTATTTCTGAGGATGATATACGAACTTGGAAGCTGTGCATTCCAAAATCATACCGCAAACAAGTGTTGCAAGAAATACATGACGTACCCGAAGCTGGACATCTGGGAATGACTAAAAGTATTGCAAGGACGCTATCAAAGTACTACTGGCCAGGAATCATCCGGGATGTACGAGAATATATTAGGAATTGTAGGTCCTGTAACCAATATAAGTTTAACCAGAACAAGCCGCTAGGACAAATGAAATACTCAGTTGTAGATTGTCCTTGGCAACAAGTTAGCATAGACTTGCTAGGACCTTTTCCACGGTCTAAAAGAGGTTACACAATGTTAGCGGTATTCCAGGACCGTTTTACGAAATGGGTTGAGAGCCAACCATTGCGTACCGCGACGTCCCAATCGGTAATACAAGCACTGAAATAAAAAGTTATATATCGTTTTGGTTGCCCGAAAATTATATTGGCGGATAACGGACCCCAGTTCGCTAGTCGTCATTTCTGCAACGATATGAACAACCTAGGAGTAAAAATACGCTTTAACGCACCGTATTCGCCACAATCCAATCCAGTAGAGAGGGTAAATAGGGTAATAGGCCCCATGTTAGCTCAGTACATACAAGACGACCAGCGAGAGTGGGATGTGTATCTACCGCAATTTATGTTCGCCATCAATACAGCTATACACGAGACAACAGGATTCAGCCCTGCCCAATTAAATTACGGTAGGGAATTGTTACCACCTTATTCTCTAAAACAGGCAGCCGAGAGAGAAGAACTGGTCACCGAGTTCCCTGAAGCCGACCAGCTGGCCGAAGAAGTAAAAAAACTTGCGGACTTTTACAAGATCGTACGAGTGAAGCTGGCTGAAGGGTTTCAACGACAAAGTAAGCCCTATAACTTACGTCACAGGCCATATCGACCAGTTATCGGACAAATGGTGTATCACAAGACACATCACCTTTCAAACGCCGCCAAAAAGTTTTCAGCTAAACTAGCTGCCAAATTTGAGGGACCTTCCAAAGTTATAAAAATTGTATCACCCTCAATTGTTTTATTACAGCCTCCTGCCGGACGCAAACAAGAGAGGGTACATGTCAAGGACTTGAAGGTGGTAGCTAAGGAAGAGGTTACCTGCCTCCAAGATGTTCCCATCCACCCCAGAGAGACCCCGTACACCCAAACTGGAGGGATCTCCGTGAACAATGGCTCATCTCCAAACCCAGTTCCCCGGATGGTTCACTCCCACGAGGACAGCAACATTGCCAGCCAATCAGGACCCTTCACTAGCGATAGACTCACCAGATACAGAAGCGGCCTTACACTTCCGCTTATTGGAGTTGTTTGGGGTCTCGCCCATGACAAAGCTCCTGAGCCCATTGGCAGCTACCCCACCACCGCCTACGAAGGGGTCCCCAGGACAAGAAACCAACGTCCACCAGAGGATGGTCATGCTATTTGGGAAGCCGCCAACGATGTCCGCAACAACACCGATAGGGGAAAAAATAATTCCCAACATCAGTGGTCCGTCAACCCTAGCTTTGCCAATGAATTGCCAGCCACCCGCCAAGAAGAGGAGGAAGCACCTCAATCGCGTCCGGATGGTGAAGGTGGATGGCAAGATGATGGCCATAAAAAAAGAAGGACCTCCTCCGACCCAGATAAGTTGTCCCTCCCGCGATAGTGACGTTTTACTCCCCCGCGATAGTGACGATTCCACGCGAAAGTGACGTTTTCCCCGAGTGAATTTCCCGCGAGAGTGCCGTGTTTATTTTTTTCTCTAAGTTTTTTCCTCGACGTGGGGATGGTGTAACGAAACTCCGTTCGTTATAAAGAAATGCATGTTTATTTTGTTAGTAATAAGTTTTTATGATTGTATAACTTTTTACTTGTATGCATTTATTTTGGAGAATCCTGTTTTTATATATTTTTGAACTCGTATGAACGTTCGATATGTAACTGGTCCCGAGACTGGTTTGCTAGGCGATTCTCGTATAGTGTTTTTGAGCCGCCCGGACGGACTTGTTTTCGTGAATAGTGGGGGTCATTTTGACGGTATAAAAGACCGGCCAGTTCCCTCTGGCGATCAGTCTATTTTCGTTGGCCCCTCGTTGCTGATGAGATAGCTCAGAGAACTCGTCGTTGGCCCTTTGCATGCTGATACGAGCCCTTAAGGTATTATGTGATAGCCCTTTGCATGCTGTTTATAATACGTCGAACTGCTTACCTCTGCTAGCCGTAGTTGGCAAGGTAGTTTTCCAGATATATGTATGTTTCCAGATATCACCGAATCGGGAATATTTTCCCGCTCAGTTAACCTGTCTCCTGTAGTAATGTTAGTTTAAATAATATCCGAGTCCCGCCGCCGAAGTAAACTATAATCGCAACCAGTCATTTCCAGTAAATGGCATTTACCTGATTTATGTAAATGATTAATGGTGAAGAATACATTTATTACTTTATTAAACCATCGTATTTTATTCCGACGAACCTAGGACCTACGAGCTACCTATTACAGGGTTAAATATTGATATATTTATTGTGTAACGCCTCCATATTGCACCAGAGAAAGAGGTGCGTTACAATACCATATTCGCAATAACAGAACGTTTCAATTCAAAGTTATGTTGCTTTATGTTTGGCTACGCAACATTTCTGATAACGTCTGGCCAATTTAATGTGAAATGAAAGGTGTAATAAAGGTAGTAGGTAATGACATTTGTTTCCTTTTGGTCAAAAGGGACAGTAGAGATTTTATAGCATCGTATGCAGAGTGATTTTTTTGTATACAGAGTGACATTTTGAAACAACATTTTTTGCTGTTTTTGCTGAAAAAAGAAGTGACTTGCGAATATGGTATGTTTTCAATCCTCACAACATAAGCAATTCGTTTTTCAAAGAAATGCTTGCTTGGATTTACTTAAAATCTTTGGAAATATGAGTAATTGAATATTTGTACCGCTTTTTTTGGTCCACAGTGTATATACAAGCTTTCTTAGACTGCTGTTTTTCCTTAAAAATGACAATAAATCAAAAAGTATAAAGTTTACAGTATGTTATGTTTTATTCATTGTCGTAGGAATTAAAAATTGTGCCGAAATATAGGTTGTTCCATTTAATAAAACTTAAGTTTAGGTTGGTACTATGTTATGGAACAGCCTGTACACACGCTAATAGTTTTACAATGTGCGCCTCGGCTTTGTGTATATATGAGTGAAATCAGTAAGAAATCAGTAATCAGTAAATCAGTAAATCAGTAAAATATCTTCATTAACAGAGGCATAATCTTCCGAGATCGCAATATTGAGACAACCTGTATATATTCACAATTCGTTGTGTAGGTTTTGAAGTATTTCGCCCCAAGAAAAATGGGAGTCGAACATACATCTTTCCGCGACTGTAGCTTGTTACCTTAATTGATATCTACAATGATGATCAATAAACTAAACTAGGTGCTGTACTATTCAGGCCTACCACTACAGTTTACTGTGACAATAGGGTATTTATAGGAGATTATAAAAAACAATAAATAAACAAGGCAAAAACCTAGGCACCCGGAGAAACTTTGGCTACTGCTACACATTTTTGTATAATACAGTACTGCGAAGAGTAAACATTTTCATGTCTATGTCGGGCTTTTCACGTCTCAAATTTTCAAAAAACTGTATGTAATATTTAGTCGTATTAATTAAAATTCCCGCATCATCTTTTTGATATGTCTACTTGAGTACTTGATTCAATAGGATTTGTGGTGAACACAAGAAAAGGTATGTGGAATTTATAGAAATTATTGATGTAATAGCACCGCAAATACTTTATTTAGTTTTATTCAAATAATATTTGCAATGTGCGTACACTAGAATAGTTAACATAAAGCAGCCGATGCCATTCAAAGTAAATAACAAACGATAAAAACAAGCGGGATGTAATTTTGAAATAAAAAAATTCAGTCACGGCCTGGATTTGAACCAAAAACCTTTGTATCTCGCGTACCATGCACAACCCAACTGCGTCCGAGAGCAGAAATAAATATGAAAATACTCATATAATATATGTTTCTTGCGCTATCACCTCCGCAACGTTGCCAGCGTTTTTTGGATGTCACAGCGTACGTTGTACGATACAAAACACGGGGTCATATATGCGGAGGTGACTTCGTAGCGGCCCTATCTAGCATGGGCGACACTAGCGCTCGTGATCTACGCTTGAACTAACATGACTTGTCCGTACATATATAATGGACGTTATCGGCTCCGACGCAATTTTTGGATTTGAGCTCCCTGAGCCACCTAGACCACATTTCCGTTGAAAACAAGGCGATACGTTGTCACCTCCGATTTTGGAGCCATCAACGTTATATATGAGGTGACAACGTACAGTCTGTCATACGCGTTGGAGCCCACACCGTAGCAACCATATGTATATATATATATATATATATATACATATGGTTGCTACGGTGTGGGCTCCAACGCGTATGACAGAGTGTACGTTGTCACCTCATATATAACGTTGATGGTTCCAAAATCGGAGGTGACAACGTATCGCCTTGTTTTCAACGGACATGTGGTCTAGGTGGCTCAGGGAGCTCAAATACAAAAATTGCGTCGGAGCCGATAACGTCCATTATGTATGTACGGACAAGTCATGTTAGTTCAAGCGTAGATCACGAGCGCTAGTGTCGCCCATGCTAGATACGGCCGCTACGAAGTCACCTCCGCATATATGATTCCGTGTATTGTATCGTACAACGTACGCTGTGACATCCGAAAAACGCTGGCAACGTTGCGGAGGTGATAGCGCAAGAAACATATATTATATGAGTATTTTCGTATTTATTTCTGCTCTCGGACGCAGTTGGGTTGTGCGCGAGATACAAAGGTTTTTGGTTCAAATCCAGGCCGTAGCTGAATTTTTTTATTTCCAAATTAAATTCCGCTTGTTTTTATCGTTTGTTATTTATTTTGAATGGTATAGGGTGCTTTATGTCAACTATTCTAGTGTACGCACATTGCAAATATTATTTGAAATAGAAGTAAGTAAATTATTTGCGGTGCTATTACAACAATAAATTCTATAAATTCCACATACCTTTTCTTGTGTTCCCCACAAATCCTATTAAATCAAGTACTCAAGTAGACATATTAAAAAGTTGATGCGGGAATTTTTAGTTAATACGATTAAATATTACATACAGTTTTTTGAAAATTTGAGACTTGAAAAGACCGACATAGACATGAAAATTGTATCTCTTCGCAGTTATGTATTACACAAAAATGTGTAGCAGTGGCCAAAGTTTCTCCGGGTGTCTGGGTTTTCAGCTTATTTATTGTTTTTTATAATCTCCAACAAATACCCTATTGTCACAGTAAACTGTAGTGGTAGGCCTGAATAGTACAGCACCTAGTTTAGTTTATGGATCATCATTGTAGATATCAATTAAGGTAACAAGCTACAGCCGCGGAAAGATGTATGTTCGACTCCCATTTTTCTTGGGGCGAAATACTTCAAAACCTACACAACGAATTGTCATTATATACAGTGTGTCTCAACCGTGCGATCTCGGAAGATTATGCCTCTGTTAATGAAGATATGTTAAAACTGATTTCACTCATATATATACAAAGCCGAGGCGCACATGTAAAACTATTAGCGTGTATACAGGCTGTTCAATAACACAGTAGCAACCTAAACTTATGTTTTGTTTAATGGAACAACCTATATTTCGGCACAATTTTTAATTCCTCGCAAAATTTTTCGATAGTGAAAAATAACATAACATACTGTAAACTTTATACTTTTTGATTTATTGGCATTTTTAAGGAAAAACAGCAGTCTAAGAAAGATTGTATATATCAATACCGGTTTTTAATTTTATTGCTCTGGCTTAGATTATGATTACGTAAGACGCGTTCAAGAAGCGTGATTACCTGCCATATCCAAATTGTGCACCGGTTGGTCATAATCTGCAACAAAATATAGCAAATAGGTTTTCCTAAGAAAGATAATTTTTTTTAAATGGAAACCCTGTATTGAATTAATTTTTTGAATTCTAAGCGTCGTTCTGCACAAAAGGTACTAGCACACACCAGTGCTAAAATAAACAATTGTATTGCTGTCGTATACACAGACAGACGGACAGACCAATCGATAATTTTGCGTCAAACTCAGAGTTGGGCATCACTCAACTAACCCGAGATGAGTAACACTCATGATTAATGAAATCACTCGTCACTCATTACTCGTCAATCATAAATCTAAGAATCACTTATCACTCGTTAATCGTAGAAACAAGTGTTACTATACTATACTAAGTGTTACTATTTTGACCGCCGGTAGCGACTGCATGATACTGTTTTAAAAATATGAAAAAGAAAATACAATTTACTAGATTTTATTTGCAAAGTAAACCCACATTACGGTAAATGTAATGTGTGTATACTTTGTTTTAATTTATCCTACTTTACCTGATAATAAATATGCATTTTTATAGAGAATAAATACTTACCTTAATAAACGATTTATATTTGTATTTTGACTAAAGTGAATTGAACTCATGTCCTAAATGAATCTAAATGCATTAATAATAACTGTTTTGAATTATATCCGATTCTATGGTGATCCACTTATTAAGGGTACATTCTGGTGAACCATTTTCTAAAATGACATTATTTTATTGCTTATTTTGATTGCAGAACATTTAAAGAATACATTGACGGTAATACTGTCACAAAATAATTCGAAAAATTAACGATTCCACAGCCAAAAGTCGAGCGGCTCGTCGAAGCCGATTATATCACGATTATGGGACACTTTTTTAACCATGTCCGATGCGTACATCTTTCAATATATTCACAAATTATTTTCTATAGTGTACCCACATTTCTCCTCTTTAAAATGACGTACCATTGGTTAATAGTTAATTTTTCGAATTTCTTTGTGACGTTATTTTACAGTGTATTGATTAAATGTTGTGCAATCTAAATACGCGATAAGAAATCATTAATTTTTGAAAATGTTACACTAATGTACAATTAAATGTGATTTGGAATATACGTTGAACGTGTACGTATCTAGCGTGTCATAAAATTCTTGATATAATTAAAAAGAAAACTGAAGATAGCATTCTATACAGTAATTAGGGGATTATTCAACTTCAAAATCAGTTATGCCTGCCTTTCTTTACACTTCAAAATTTGGAAATCGAAGAAGTGTTTTGTTTATATTTATATAACTGTTTATTTTATTTTTTATTTTTTTTTTTCACTTTCACGGTATTGTCTCTGGTGGAAGCAACAGTACAATTATTTCTAATTAACCTGCAAAAATAGATTCTGCTGTAATTGTTGTTAGTAATTTTCATTCAGAACAAATCAAGCCAGATCTCCAAATCAAATAACATAAATGTCGGACAAATTTTTATAACACATATCTATAAAAAAGGGTAAGTTTTGTTTTAAAGATTTAGATTTTGTGGGTTTGTATTAAAATTGTCTCCGCGCCTCTATTTTAGTTTCTTCAGTGTGAAAGTATATCGAGTTTCTATTGTTTTAAAACAGTGTAATTTCTATTGAATAGTCATCACTCATTACGCGTTAATCGCGAGCAATCAGTGATGAATATTCAATCGTGTACGGCAGTTATGAGTGGTGAGTAAAGAAATCATCACTCATTCTGATGAGTGTCCAATTGTAACTCATCACAACCAGTGATGATTAATTTAATTAATTAAAATAATTTTATCATCACTTGTTACTCAATCACTCGATTACCAAATGCCCAACTCTGGTCAAACTCAATAGACCATACCACAGAAAATAGGGGGGGGGGGTATAAAAATGTTTATGTATTTGGTAAATAAAACTTGGCGTGCACGAGAATTTTTTCAGTAACAGTTTCTATTTATTCCAATCAATTTATTCCATGGTTTTAGCGTCAATGCACGTATTTAGACAAAGCACAACAACGGACTTTGTACAATTTTAAACGGCAATAGAGAGCTTGTAAAGAATAGGTTAACAATAAAGCGCTGACCACGCATGAAAGTTGACGGCGCGGCGGTGACTTTTTCTATTTTTTGTCAAAAACCTTAACTGGGAAAAGAAATAAGTATATAATTATAAGTTTAGTATCGATATAACTCAAAAACTACTTAATAAATTTAAATTGGAATTTCACACATAAATTAATTGTGTTTGTAGTCTGTCCTCAGCGTTGTACATTGACCTACGTTGCGAAGGCCGACGTAAAATATATAAATAAAAAAGTCATCAAAAAATAAAATAATAACTAGTTGGGTAGTTTGACTTACATCGCGACAAAACATATAAATAGGGTAATTGTTTTTGCACGGTAACCATATTAAACTTAGGGCATAGTTATCCGAGTTAAAAACATTTTAATACCCTTAAAAAAGCTCTCTAAAACCAATTATGTTTTGTTAGAAACTATAACCAAGTCCCATGAATATTGCCGTGTAATCCTTGATCATCCTCTGTAATATATATATATATATATATATATATATATATATATATATATATATATATATATATATATATATATATATATATATATATATATATATATATATATATATATATATATATATATATATATATATATATATATATATATATATATATTAGTGCTAAATACTTAATAAATGATTTTTAATACTATTACTAAAAGGGAGCGTTTATTTTGTGAGAAGCGAGTTTACGGCCTATCATATACATGCTATACCTATAATAATAGCCTATTGTGACCTCCGTAGGTTTGGCAACACCGCTGGAGTTATCAGCGACACATCAGTTTCCGTTCATATATAAATTGCGGAGGTCACTTCGTACCCTTTGTGTACCTTATATATGACCTACTCAAAAATCAAAAATCGTTTCCCCTCTTTTGATGCTCGCGTAGCGAAAGTTCCCCTCATTAAAAATATGCAATCAGATCAATAATATATTATCTGGAATACCCGGAGCCAAGGTGGCCTGCTCTATATCCCGGAGGTGACAACTTAACACGTATACATATATATATATATATATATATATATATATATTTCCACGAAGTTTTCCTTTACGCTTTAGTAGAGCGTTTGCTAGTCAATCCACGCTCTCGGATCAAAAGGCCTGAACCCACAAAACTTGCCACTTTCCATTTGTATATTTTCCGATCGATAAATCTTCTGTTCATTCTTAAGCTCTGCAATGGCCTCAGCCTTCTCAAAAACGTATTTTAGGATTATTTTAGGGTGCATTATTGGCGCGGGCTCGCTGTAAGCAATAACACTCTAATAACGCGTCAATATGTAAAAGGTTTCTTTCAATTGTAAAATAACTCCCGGAATATAAATTCATATCAATGAGAATTTACAGACCTGCGTGTGACTAATGAGATCGTTCCTTGCTCTGGTCCGAAGTGCCTGTAGCTTCTGACACCATTCTTCACGTTGGTCATACGCAATGGTAGCTTGTTCAATAAGGTCTATCATGTACTTTTTACCGTGCGATAAATTTTTGATCAGCTTTTCCCAAAGACTGTTGAAATGAGCTCTGAAAAATAATACTTAAAGTTAGCGTTTTTTTTTTCTTCACAGTTTCACTACATTTTTATTGCAGCGAACTAGTGTGTGCTGCCGTCTATGTGGTAAGGAATGGTAGTTTACTCATCCCTAATAAATTTACATACAGGTATTTATTTTTACAACTCATAATATTCGTATGATCTGTCAGCTATGACACTATATCATGGAGGAAGATGGAGTCGCTATACGCTATACAAGCAGCGAGAAAATGGCCCCGGGGCGCAGGGCTAACATGACACTAAAGTACTCTGACAGTTGGCCACCTGCCAGGTCCGGACTAACTCTGGAATTGATCATAAATATCAAGAAAATGTTCCTTTAAGATATTGTAATGTGTCGAGTGAGTACATTATATAAAAACGCTATATGAACACTTTTAAGAATTTATTTAATCTAATTTTTATAACAAATACGTAATAATAGTAATAATGCGTAATATATTTCACGAGCACATAATTAAGGATATAAATCGCGAACATGAAGTTTATACGCGAGCTGTAGGCGAGCGTGTAATCATGCGAGCGATTTATATCCGTTATGTGCAAATCAAATACGACGTTTTATCTACGATTCATAAATTGCATTTTATGCTAAATATTTTAAAAGTATTTGTCAATGATGGCGAGGCGAATTGTCAAATAACTGTCATCCACGTAGGTTTTGACAGACTAGACAGACAGGTTTTAATACTAGCGTTGTATAATGATGACAGTTCGTTCAAATAATGAGGTCATTATTTGAACGAACTGTCATTATTATACTACGCTAGTGTCATTATAATCATTGGCGCGTAATATGATGGGGATTATATAGTCATTGATACGTATGCAATGAACTTATATGTGAGTCTTAGAAAAACATATTTCAAAACATTTACGTGCCTGCGGCCAGTACAAGCCTGTAGATTGTTGACATATATAGTAGGGTGACCGATTTTTTAAATTTTCACATTCGGGAATGTGTATACATGAAAAAGTTGTGAGTTAATGAATTAAAGAAAACACCTTTTTACTTTTTACTTTTTCTTTGATTTTGATGTTTTGAACTGCCGCAAAGGCTTTATAATTATTTTAATTTTTATTATTCTTTTTTTTTTTGTTTTTGAAATATGATATAATAATAATAATAATAATTAAAAAATCCACATCCCCCAACAGCTTTCGCCACTACGGGGGCATCGGCAGGCCCGAATTATTATGGCCCGCGTCTGTGGCACGTCGAAAGTTGTTTAGCTTTCAGCATTCGCGAAGGAGTAAATGGCCCGCACAGACGCGGGCCATGATAATGATAATTCGGGCCTGTCGATGCCCCCGTAGTGGCGAAAGCTGTTGGGGGATGTTAAGGCGTGGATTATTATTATTATTATATCATATTTAAAAACAAAAATAAAACAAAATATCAAAAATTAAAATAATTTTTAAGCCTTTGCGGCAATTCAAAACAGCAAAATAAAAGAAAAATTAGGTTTAAACAATGACTTCATTATTTGAACGAACTCTTATTATTATACAACACTAGTGTCATTATAATCATTAGCGTGTACCATGACGTGGATTATATAGTCAAAGATACGTATGCAATGAACTTATATGTTAGTCATAGATAGAAGGCAGACGAAACGTACAGTAACAAAACAGTTCTAAAGTTGGAGAGTCATAAATAGCTGTGATACGACGTATAATATGATCTAATTAATGTAATTTTGGCAGAGAAAAAGTTACGGCACAATTCTTAGGAATAAAGATGGTGTAATTTTGTCGTCTTTTGGTTGACGTCAGCTCGATCAGCGCTGACTTATAACGCTGCTTATAATTTGCTTGTTTTCAGTATCATCTCATTTAAAGAGAAATTAAGCAACTTCAAGGATTTGCAATTAACGTGTTTTTAACCATACTGACAAAAAGTTAACAGTGACTTATCCAGAAATTGTGGATCAGTGCGTCAACCATCGAACTCCTAACTAATTGAACTCAAAATTATTAAACAAAGCATTATAATTAACGTAGCATTACAGTTAACGCGGTGTTAAGCCGTGTCTTGCCATTAATATAACATACATTAGAATAGACGGGGCAAGAACATTTTGATTTCGATATGATTTCCCAGAAATCCAAAACTGAACACAGAAATAGAGAATTAGCTTAGCTAGTTTTCGCGAAGAACAGCGGTAAAACTGCAAAAAACGTGTTTTAGCTACTTTTAGCAAAACAAACGATTTGCAGTAGGTAGATGTTTATATGTAGGATCAGATATAAACTTTGACCCTTCTCCTTTAAGACCATATAGCCAGAAATCAGATGGCATAAACCGTGGGTGATTTAGACCACTTTATATAGAAGAACGCGCCGTTGCAGCACCGGGCAGACCGCACCGCTTCTTCCTTAATTTATAAATTGCATTCGCCGAATTAAACATTGTTGGAAAAATGACAACTGCCTTTCGCGAACACTATAGCCAATTCACATTTTCTCTTTTGATTCGAATTCCTGAAAAAAGATCCTTACCGAATCAGTTGTCCTCTGGCAATTTGAAGTCGGTAAAATATTGTTTGCCAGTGACATCCTTTAAATAAAGTAAATTTTGCTACAATAACAGATTTTCTAGTCTATCAACAGTTACAGCTAGTTTAGATTTTTGATTATTTGGTAAATATACCTTTCCTGTAGAAGATGGTCAATTTCAGCCCTTAACTTAGTATTCTCAGCGAGAATTGTACAGAATCGTTTATTTGCAGTATCGAGTTTATTTTCTAGAGCTTCTAATGTTCTTTGACCTTCAAGAACCCTCCTCTGGCATTGTTCGTCTGTAATCTGCTTGGACTTAAGAGCAACTAATTGCTTATTGACCATAGATATTTGGTCATCAATCTCCTGCAGATGGCCTTTTTCCAGTTTTATGAGGTCTTTAGCGCTGGAATGCTCAGCAAGCAATTGCTTCAATCTGTTTACAGTTTGGGCATCTTTCTTCACATTGTTCTCAGAAGCAGCTACCCATAAATCGGTTAAAATTTCATTGTGTTCTTTTTTGAGAATGCGAATCACGTTGCCTAATTTGGACATCTTCCCTCCCATATTACTTGACATTATGTTCCTATCCCTCTCCAAAATTAGGTATTGCCTTTGAAGTCTCCCCAGCTCCGCTTCAAGCTGAAGCTGGGCTTGAAACTTCTCGGCTGGTGTTAGTTCTTTCTTCTCGTTCTTCATATTTGTATGTATAAAATGGAGATAATATAACAGAAAAATGGACCTTCTGAGCGCTAACTAGTTACACTTGAGGTATGTCAAACAGCGTTTAAACAGCACATGGCGATTGTTTTGCAGCTGTCTATCCATTGCCTGATTGCCAGGTCTACGTGACATATGCGTGACATTGACAAAGTATTTTTTGAGTAACCACGAATTTTAATTGAATTCAGAATACATAAGCCACAATGGGAGATTCGAAAAAGCATAGATATATATTGCCAAATACTGAACTCCAGTTGTTAAAAGCGTATGTAAAATCTGAGGAAGAAGGCGTGAAGAATTGGCCGGACAAATGGGGTTGGATATTAGCCGAGTACAAGTATGTATGTTAAAGATCTGAACCCAGCAGAACGGACATGCGGACACGGAGACGAGAACAAAATTTGCGCGGGAATCATTAAGAGGCAACAACGACATTTTTGTTTTAAGTTAGTAATATTGATATACAGAGGTTCTCTTTGCCGAAATAGAATTAGTTCCCACTTATAATTCGTGTCCGTGTCCACATGGCTGCACTGGTCAATGATTACTGTGATCAGATATTAGACCAAGCAATAGAGATTGTTGCGTGACAAAAATACTAGCAGGAAACCGACGGTCCCAGGTCACGTGGCACAGTCTGTAGAGATGTATTGTGATGTGTTTCCTACTCGCAAATATCATTTCTTAATTTGTTATTAAGAAAAACCCTTAAAAATCGTGTTTTTTTTTCGTTTTTCGTTTGTAAAACTGAACCGATGGAGCAATCTTGATGTTTCCAACAGACGAATTGTAGAGAATGTAAAGACGAAAAAAATTAATCCTGCACGGACTCGATTGAATTAATATTACCGGAGGAAATTCGGAAAAACCTGAACTATCTGCGCTTTTCAAAAATTCACAACTCCGACATTTTCACAGTTGAAGCGCAAGCTTTTCGCGTGAAAGTAGCGATTAGTGGACAACCCAGGCGTTGTCAGATAATTAGTTTTTGCACAGTTGCAATTTGAATTTTTTTATGGAATATGGTTCGGCGAGCCTGGATGCGTCGGAGGTGGTCCAATTTGAATTTTATTAACGTATTTCGAAAGTAGAATTTGTTAATTGTGCTACAAAACGTCTATTCTGATTTTGCGTTAAGGGTTGGTGCGAAACGAAAAAAACGCGTTTTTACGAAGTTGGTTGTATCGTAGTAGTATACTACCACCTGCACGATCTACGATGACCTTGAAACGATTATCACCACTGTTTACCGTTCATTGTAATAGTTTATTCCCAAATCTTTTGCATTCACGTAATTAAACATAAACGAACAATGATCACAACAGGCAGAACCTATCTAAACTGTAAATACAGAACCAATTTGTAGTCACAATTTGCACGACGAGATGGCGCCAAGTGTCAATAAGCACGATTACAGTACAATATTTATGTGATTAATGTACAACACGCGTTAATTACAATTTATTTTAGTACGGTTGTATATACCATTCGGTTTAGGAGAGCATGGGTGTTAAAAACTCTATTTTATCTCCATTGTATCTATTTTGTGCGGTTATTAGATACTTAAAAATCATCAATAAATAGAGATAATTGAAATGAGATCATTAACAATCTTGACAATTCAGATATTAATTTAATTTTCTCTTACGAACGCCTTGTACATTTTTATTTTGCATGATTTCTGTGTGGTCAGCTTAATCGGTTGCCGACCGTTAAAATGTTGCCAAACAAGCGAAAAATGCTCGCAAACATGACTGAAAACTGTGGCGCGCTCCAACGCGGTTGAGTAGTGATGAGTGATGGCAGGCGGCCGACGCGGGGAAGCTCGCAGCGCCTACCCCCACTACTCGACCGGTTTGGAGCGCGCGGCAGTTTTCGGTCATGTTTGCAAGCATATTTCACCTATTTCGCAACATTTTACTGCAAAATCAGAATAGAAGTTTTGTAGCACAATACTTCTACTTTTAAAATACGTTAAAAAAATTCAAATCGGACCACCTCCGACGCATCCAGGCTCGCCGAACCATATTGCATAAAAAAATCAAATCGCAATTGTGCAAAAACTAATCATCGGAGAACGCCTAGGTTGTCCACACTCAAAGTACCCACCAATCGCTACTTTCACGCGAAAAGCCTCCGCTACAGCTTTGAAAATGGCGGAGTTATAAATTTTTTCTAAACGCAGATTTGTCCGTTTTTTTCGAATTTCCTGTTGAAAGCATCATGTGTGCTCCATCGGTTTAGTATTTACAAGCGAAAAACAAAAAAAAACTCACGAGTTTTTTACTTTTTGTTTATAACAAATTAAGAAATGATATATGCGAGTAGGAAACACATCACAATACATCTACGGACTGTTCCACGTGACCTGGGACCGTCTGCTTCCTGCTAGTATTTTTGTCACGAGCGCAATCATTTTCTGCTCTATTGCCTAGTCTATATGGTCACATACCATGTGCATGTTAGTTCGAGAGTCTGACAAAACTCTGCTCTAAAATAACATCACCAGAGGAAAATGTACCTCTGCTTGCCGAAATAGCATTAGTTCCCACGCATAATTCATGTCCGTGTCGTCATGGCTACACTGGCCAGTGAACAGTGATTACTGTCATCAGATATGGTGAAACTCTACCGTAAAATAACATCACCACTTGATAATGTACATAGGGTTTTTCAATATTTGCTTCGTTTCCAACTTCTGAGTTTCACCATAACACTTTACAATTTATTAGTTATAGTAAAACCGAAATAAATATGGCGACACGTGTATTGCGGTTTAAAGAAGCTATGTACTAATTCTTAATGCTGCTCTAAATCAAAACGAAAACACAGATATTAAGTCCTTAATTTTTTAAGACGACATAATCAATGAAAGCGCTCCTAGCGTATGAATATGCTTCGCGACGAAAGTGGAAGTAGTTTTGGAAGTAACAAAGTAAAATTTAACTAACTAGCTGCTGGATTTTTTAACTTGCGTTCATTAGTCGTTGTAAATGAAGTGTCAAAGGTCATCATCGATCGCACTTGAGCTAAAGAAGTTATAGCAGGTCAAAGGTCGCGAAGATTAGGTTTTCGACCGTCGCGACGGTCGCATGGTAAAAATAGTTATTACAAATACATAGTTTGATTAGAATAAAACACGTGGGTGTTTCGGTGATGTTCTTTATTTGGGCTCTTGGCTACCTGGTTTCAAATCAACAGATTCGTCTTCGGGCCATGCGTCAATTACAGTTTATAATGAATGGTCATACGTCGTTGTAGTGAGGTTATGTTGCGGCATCGCGAGCACTTCGTTTTGGTCGGTACAAGCTGAACAATGGAAAAACAAACTATCCAGAAAGGTGGTTTACTGGCAAACTTGTTATTATTATTGTTATTGTTATTTATTATTGAAATACATAGTGTACATAATGCAGACAAACTAACTGATTTAGAAGCCAAAACCAGTATTAATTGTTGACAGGACTTTTATAATTGGCAATAGTAAAGGGGCTTATAGTGAACGTAAAAAAATAAATGTAGGTCATGAGGTGGTATAGTGTTTATTTGGAGAGGTTGAAAGCGGGTTCAACATATATTATTGCGTCTTCCGGCAAAACTTAACTAAAGTATTATCAAAAAAACCTATAGAAGTGCTGTACAAAGTTATAGATTGTAAAAAAACTACAACAATCAACTATGACCACAAAATTTCCGCAAAAATTCGAATGCCAATAGTGTAATCAGTTTTTCAATTTTCTTAAATAATTAAGCAAATTATGAACAATTCATTTTTGAGTTTTTAAATTTTTGAGCATGTTAATAAAAAGGGACCATTATTTTTATTATTGTATCAAAAAGTACATGTATAAACAAAAAAGAAATTAAATCTATACGATGATTCTTCACCACAGAATTAATTTTTGAAAAAAAGAAATAATTTTTGGCTCAAAAAACTGAATATCTCAAAAACTTTTTTTATAACAAATACCGGGTGACCCACGGCATAGGTACCCCCGTTTATTTTTTTGTTTATCAAGCTGGACGAATGAAATTTGGGAATGTGTTAATAGACAAAAAATGCCATTGTTTGGGATAGTCTTGAGGTTATAATGACTTCTGGTTTTTCCGGAAATGATGTCATCATTGAAATTTGAAATGGCGCCCTATATTCTTTGTGTGATATTTTCAATCAGGATGACATTCTGAACACAAAAACATATCGATCGTCAGCGTCAGAGGCTACGCAGAAACATTTTTATGTATTAATCTAGGTGGATAGGTATTAGTGAAAATAGTCGAAAGCTGTCAAATAAACACTAACTAAATCGATTTTGGCCGACATTGCATTACTGGTGCCCTCTAGCGTGATTTAATTGGTTTTTGGCCAGTGAGTCATTTTTACGTGTACCCAATGGCCACACCCTTTCCGGTTACAATGATACCAAATACTTGATATTTTATTGAAACTCTTAGCGTACAAACGGTGTTAGAAGCAAGGAAATCGAAAAAAATATTGACCTAATGATCTAAGTCAGCGCACAAGTCAAAGTCACTCAATGGACTACTCGAAGAAAATACCCTGAATATGCAAGGAAAAACATTTTCCGACACAATGACACCAAATTCTTGATATTTCTTTGACTTCTACGCTGACTTTGATCATTAGGTCAATTTTTTTCCGATTTCCTTGCTTCTAACAAAATTTTTACGCTAAGAATTTCAATAACATATCAGGTATTTGGTGTCATTGTAGTATACCACCCTAATGAAGACAGAAAATACCCACGACCTCACGAAGAGGAGTAGACTTTACCCATGAGAATGATGTAATCCACAACATTAAGTCTAGGCTTATACATGACAACTTAACCTTCACTTATGGAGACTAGAACGCAGGTTTGGTGCTGTTACATAATCACGATTATTATTATTATTTGATTATTATTATTATTCGCCCTGCTTTCAGTTTTCTGTGGTTTTCCCTTGCTCCACGGCGAATGCTGAAAGCCAAACAACTTAAGACGTGCCACAGACGCGGGCCAATAATAATGATAATTCGGGCCTGCCGATGCCCCCGTAGTGGCAAAAGCTGTTGGGGGATGTTAAGGCGTGGATTATTATTATTATTATTATACATAGAAAAAAACTCTAACATTTTACAAAAATAAAATAACAGAATTAAAAAGGGGTCCCATGAGAAAGTTTACTAAATCAGTGAGGGATATTATCAAAGATGCTCTCCCTACCCTGAATAAATTCAATTATATATCACATAATATTATTTAGATGAACCCTAGATCCCCCATCTTGTATAGCCTTATAAAATTGCACAAAGCTGATCAAAGCATCAGACCCATAGTGACTAATAGTAGTACACCCACTGGAAAGCTAGCGAGGTCCTACAACAAATAATACAACACGAATTTAACTTTCATCCTAACAATAGTATAACCTGTAGATATATTAAGAAATAAAAACCTCTTAAGCTTTGCAAGATATTTATTTGCTCTGGTACCGGTTTCGACTTACGTCATCATCAGCCAGAATCTGCACAGGACAAAAAGACATAAAATAGATAGAACACAATACAAAAAGAATAATATTAATTAACTCAAGTCTAAATTAGTCAATAATCAGCGTACATTGCAGCTACGATATCTCTGGCACGTGGCTAACGGAAAATAAGACGTGGAAAAATCAGAAAATAAACACGTGCAACCCCGTTCACGGCTGTAGTTACATAGAACGTGGTGGTATAAATTTTCCGGCGAGATCGGGAAAAGAGTGGGGGCGTTCGTTCGGCAACAGTAATAAAATTAAAATACCAGATAGCATCGTAAATAAATTTTTTGAAATCTCCATTAAAATAGAGCGTAGTTAAAAACAGAGGGGCAATTAAACTATGAAAAAGTCAACAATAGTAAAAAATACAAATACAATGTACAGAATGTAAAAATGCACCACAGAAGCAGAGTATCATTCAATGAGTATTCACAAACAAATATTCAATGAGCATCGTCAAAATATAAAACGAAAACATCAATAAACATAAAAACATGAGCGAAAAACTACAGAAAGACCAGCGGCAGGCATCAGGAGGGCAATGCGGAAATCGAAAAAAGCAAAAACAAAACAAAAGCACTCAAAAACTCATAAAGAGGGGGAAACAAGCAAAAAACTCAGATCAACAGCCAGACAGAAGATAAACGGGTGAAGCCCAAATTTGTTAAAAAGTGAATGTTTTGAAAATTTTTTTTATAAAATTAGAGATATGAAAATAAAGGTTTATACAAAAAATCTGTCTGGGTGTTGATGAGGAGGTGAGGGGACTTCTTGTGCCGCTCTATTTCAAGCTGCTCCAGAAGGTCCAACCTATATCCCTTCTGACATTTATGAATCAACTTAACGTTATTAAAATCAAACTTATGGCCGGTATCAATCATGTGTTTGTAAACATTGGAGGTTTGTTGACATTTGTGCTCGCTGAGACGTGTCGCCAGCTTCCTGCCCGTTTGACCGATATAAATAGCAGGCAGGGAGCTGGCGACACGTCTCAGCGAGCACAAATGTCAACAAACCTCCAATGTTTACAAACACATGATTGATACCGGCCATAAGTTTGATTTTAATAACGTTAAGTTGATTCATAAATGTCAGAAGGGATATAGGTTGGACCTTCTGGAGCAGCTTGAAATAGAGCGGCACAAGAAGTCCCCTCACCTCCTCGTCAACACCCAGACAGATTTTTTGTATAAACCTTTATTTTCATATCTCTAATTTTATAAAAAAAATTTTCAAAACATTCACTTTTTAACAAATTTGGGCTTCACCCGTTTATCTTCTGTCTGGCTGTTGATCTGAGTTTTTTGCTTGTTTCCCCCTCTTTATGAGTTTTTGAGTGCTTTTGTTTTGTTTTTGCTTTTTTCGATTTCCGCATTGCCCTCCTGATGCCTGCCGCTGGTTTTTCTGTAGTTTTTCGCTCATGTTTTTATGTTTATTGATGTTTTCATTTTATATTTTGACGATGCGCATTGAATATTTGTTTGTGAATACTCATTGAATGATACTCTGCTTCTGTGGTGCATTTTTACATTCTGTACATTGTATTTGTATTTTTTACTATTGTTGACTTTTTCATAGTTTAATTGCCCCTCTGTTTTTAACTACGCTCTATTTTAATGGAGATTTCAAAAAATTTATTTACGATGCTATCTGGTATTTTAATTTTATTACTGTTGCCGAACGAACGCCCCCACTCTTTTCCCGATCTCGCCGGAAAATTTATACCACCACGTTCTATGTAACTACAGCCGTGAACGGGGTAGCACGTGTTTATTTTCTGATTTTTCCACGTCTTATTTTCCGTTAGCCACGTGCCAGAGATATCGTAGCTGCAATGTACGCTGATTATTGACTAATTTAGACTGTGAGTTAATTAATATTATTCTTTTTGTATTGTGTTCTATCTATTTTATGTCTTTTTGTCCTGTGCAGATTCTGGCTGATGATGACGTAAGTCGAAACCGGTACCAGAGCAAATAAATATCTTGCACAGCTTAAGAGGTTTTTATTTCTTAATATATCTACATACAATTTTCTTTGCAACATGGACCAGAATCTTAAAATAGTATAACCAACACAGCGGCACTCATTAATAACATTAAGAAACTAAATATCACAAAGAACAGCAAACTCATATCGTTTGACATAAAGTCTCTATACTAACATACCCGTTCGGGACACTATCAAAATTAATAATAACTTTCTGTTGAATAACCTGGATAAATATCCAGAGCTTTGACTTCTTTGATACATTTAATATTGTTTATCTATTGCACATGTTGACCAAACAAAACGTCATGAAATTCAATGATAAATACTACCAAATGTCAAATGGCTTACCCATGCGGTCCGCAATATCCGGTCTTATGGCCGAATTCTACGTTGATGCCATAGAAAAAGAGGTTTTCTCTAAGAAATATTATATCATTACCAAAGCTATCTTGTTCTATGGCAGATACGTAGATGACATCCTCATAGTATACAATGGTAGCCATGCACATATTGCAGCTCTGCACACGATCTTCAACATTCTTGGAACCCTACAATTGACGCTTGAACAGGAAAAAGGCAATAGCCTTCAATCTTTTGGATATCAATATTATTAAAATTTAAATAAGGAATGCTTGGAATTTGAAATCTACAGAAAACCCACTACGACAGACACTGTGATCCCATATTCTTCCTACAACTCCTCCCCTAGTAAATGTGCTGCCTTCCGTCATTATTTTCATAGACTTTTCAACGTTCCCCTTAGCCAAGAAAAATACATCAAAGAGCTCCTACCATTATTCAAATTGGCAAAAATAATGGATACGATAGTAAATACATCCAAAATTTCTTCAATAACAGCCACCAAAGTTATATCATTAACACCATCTACCCTAACTACCGTGCACCCAACAAATTCAGTTCATTAAATTTTCAGGGAAATTTTTCATACAAATGCAGCCTGACTGAAAACTCTCAACATAACTTATGACATGTGATAAACCCTCATTGTAGTTTTTGACGGTAAATACCAATTAACTTATAGATTTTATTGTAATGTTTGTTTAAGATGTACTGTGATGTATATTTTCTGTTTTTCCCGTATGGTCTGATGACGAGACGTAGGTCTCGAAACATATAACCGCAAATAAACAAGAATAACTTACGTTGGATTTTTATTTGGTTACTTTTACCATACTATACCACCCCATGACCTGCATTTTACGTTCACTATAAGCCCCTTTAATATTTCCAATGATAAAAGTCCTGTCCACAATTAGTACCCACTCGCAACTCTATTTACCTGCACTAACAGAAGACAAATGTCTAAAACAATCCGACAATATCATTTGCATGCAAAACTTGCCGAACGTTTTGGATTTGTAATTAACATATGGAAATGTAAGTGGTAGCAAAACGTGTGTGCTAATATTGAATTCTGAAAAGTCCCCATTGATAGCATACAAGCTAAAGAAGTTATAGGTGGTCTTTTATCGTTCGGACGACAAAAATAGTAATGATAATAGTTGTAGATCAGACAAATCTCTACAAGCAATATAAAAAGCCTTTTGATTTTTTTGTAGGAGCACTTATTCCCACATCACCTTTTTAGGGTTTTGTGTGGCAAACTTTGTGGCCGTTAACCACCTACAACTTCTTTAGCTCACATTCCATTAATCAGTTCTGAATTCATTTATAACGACTAAAGGAAAGCAACCGCAAGATCCTGCTTTGCTGGATCCTGCAGTTTGTCTGATTTTTTCGCTTAAATGACAATTTCTAATATTATTGAACATGTTTCTGATAAAAAGTTATTGACCGATAGACTTGAAATTTTTACGTTTGTTACTGATATCACCTCACACATTTTGCCACTTCTTTCGATCTGAGTATTTTAGTACACAGGGTGTTTTTTTATTAAAAAAAAACTAATAATGCGGTCAAAAGTGGAGAGTTACTCAGGTATTACGTTCAGGACATTAAAATTCCTTATAGTCTAAGAGCCACCCGCAAGAATTCAAACCGATAAACTTACTGCATATGTGTATTGAATGTTATTACAGATAATCGCAAAGAAGATGCAATTGTCACCCAGACTCTCAAAGCGCATCTTCTTTGTAATTGTCTGTGCTAACATTTCATCCAAATTTCATTCTGTATATTAATCGGCTGGAATTTTGGCGTTCGGCTCTTAGGCTATTATAATATGGATCACTTAGCTAATTGTCTCTATTAGTATTTTATTTGACTTGGGATTGTTATTATAGTACTAAAATTGGCCATTGAGGGAAATAACTCCAATAGTTTCTATTTTGGGATCCGACGCGGAAAGTGTTGGGTTTCACCATTGTATGGTGTCCCCATTGTACAGCAAAACGGACACGATTTTACAATTTTAGCTTCTGTACAAAACTAATGACTAATGAAAAAGAACTAATGAAAAAGGTATATCCAACTTTTTCTTACATATTAGGGCTCTATTATACAAGGGTATTCGAATAATAACATTTTCTTTGTTAATAATTATATATTTACATTTAATTACCGTCAATAATTAATCACTTCATTTATTGTTGTCAATACATACGCAAGTCACAGGTACGTAGATAACATAGTTTATATCACAGTTGTAGCTATGATAAATATACACCTAGAACAATTAAGTCAGTCTTTCATAAGATCTTAATATATCATAACATTTATGTTGTAAATCTATAACCAAATACACTACAAAAAAACATTAAAAAAAATTTAAGTTACAAAATCAGTCATATTGTGGGGACGTCGTGCCCAGGCTATGAGAATGCAGGGAATATGGCAGTTTGAAATCAAAAATCCGTCATATTTGTCCAAGCCCAACAGCATAGTTTTTAAAGTTGACTTGAAACCCTTACACTCGAAATCTTGTATCTGAATTGGTAGGGCATTATACAATTTCGGACCATAGGAATTTGGACCAAATCTGCTATGTGAAAGCCCAAAAATATTTTGTGGCAGTTGTGCCTTATGGGATGGTTAGAATTAATATTGAAGGAATTTAGTAAACACTCGAAATCAAAATATTGTTTTTAGTATTAGGTAAGTGAACATTAAAGTTTGCTGCCCCTGTATTTTAGTTAACATACGATTATAGCATTCCTATAAACATCTAAAGTTGACCAATTTGAGTAACCTAGTTGTGTTCGATATTTACATACAATTAACATTTTTGGTGTAGAAATTTATGCGTCGATATTTCACAGTGATATTCCACACTGCACTTTTCCACCGTACACAGTTTTATGCTCGCTGCTTTGTGGGTAATATCGGTTCGCCTTTGTGCGCCGTGGGTTCAAACTCGCCGTATTTTCACTCTTTCTGGCCACAACTAGACGATGGGCATAGAAGAGCAACTAAGAATCTGAATTGTAGTCATAGTTATAAATGTACTTATTGTGTATCTATATCTAGTTTTAAGTTTTAAAAGACAAAAATTGGCGTACGAGTTGTTTTGGGCACGACGAGCGTAGCGAGGAGTACCCAAATGAAACCAGTGCGCCAATACGTCTTATAAAACGAGTGTTATATACTATAGAGCAATATTTAGCTGGCCGTTAAGTGATAGTGAGGTTTCTCTAACGGGTAAAGGTAGTCCCAATTATAGGATATTTACTAAGTACTTTCACCCAAGTTTATTGGCATCATCAGACCTGAAACAAGTTTTGAGGTAACAGCAATAAATATTGAGCAAATCGTATCAAATCATAAGCGAATTCGGATCCACATACCTACGAAACAACAGCCATTTTATACAATCATTTCGCAAAAAAGTGGCAGTGCTAAGTACATTTCCATACCCTAGCTGGCACTGGGCAAGGTTGAGACATAAATTAATGTCCGAGTGCATCCGAGAGTTTCTAAAAGTCAAACAAAACTGATCTCAGTGTAACAATCAATTGAAACAATATAAATACCTACAATTCACAATGACACAAACACAGAACACGAGCGACGTCCGGCTATTTCTAAAGTCACCAGAGCACACACCAGAGCCAACCAACCAGCACAGCCAGAACAATTAAAAAAATCCCAACCGTAACTATATAATCTATTACGGATCAATCAACATATCTCAATTAGTCTGACCAACCATAAAACATTACATAATCTATTTCTCATATAAATGACACAATAAATGAGGTGGGCCTGCAACCAAACATACATGCAGGTAACATGAGAGATATAATCTAAGTTACGTTGGCTAATAAAAACTAAAAAAAATACATAGAGATCAACAAAATTAATATTTAGTACAGACGCTCTTCCTATAGACAATTATTGTGCAAAGCGGAAGATGTTTCTTATTCTATCTTACATACTATTCAACATAAAAAAACTCCCTAACATAGGGCCCGTAGTAACTAAGCATAAATGCCAGACAAGTCGTCCGTGTCCCGCCGGAAGTTCATAGTGTCCTCACAGGTGTTATTATAACACATTTCAAGGAAAGCACGTTTTTTATAGTATTTTTTTCTGTTGTCAATATCTTAATGTTGTTCAAATCTGCACGGTGACAGTTGTTTAGACAATGTGAACACAGGGCAGTTGTATCCCTTTTATTCGTAAAATCTCTCTGATGTTGTAAAGTACGCGCATGTAACCGTTGTGATGTCATGCCAACATATGACATGTCACAGTCCTGGGAAGGCACTCGGTAAACCAGATTAGACCTAAGGTCAGGTGGCACAGGGTCCTTAAGTTTGGAGCATAGTAAGTGTCCCATCCTGCCGGAATTGGTGGAGACAACTCTAATATTGGGGGATGAAAGGATCCTATTAATCTCTCCGAAAAGGCGCGGGACATGTTGGAGGGTATAAAACTTAATTTATGTCTCAGCGTTGCCAGTGCCAGCTGTGTATCCAAATGTGCTTAGCACTGCTACATTTTTGCGAAATGATTGCATAAAATGGCTGTTGTATCGTAGGTATGTGGATCCGAATTCGCTCGCATGATTTGCTCAATATGAATTGCTGTTACCTCAAAACTTGTTTCAGGTCTGATGATGCCCATAAACTTGGGTGAAAGTACTTACTAAATATAAAAAAGCCATAATAAAAGGAAACCCAATATCATTTCTTCCTAACAAACAATTGGGACTACCTTTACCCGTTAGAGAAACCTCATTATATACAATTTTTTCTACTTTGCGACCTTAATTTTACATAAATTTCGAAAATTGCGACTGTCATCTTAAGACCTAGAGTAGTTTTATATTCAACAGTTGGTAGTTGTGGTAAAACTGCGAAATACGATTGAGGCGAGCCAATAGCGATTGAGATGTCAGCATCATTTGACACTTGACATCAATGTCATCAATCTTGGAAAACTGTAACTTACTAAAAGTTGGTGAGTGTTTTCATAACGACACCGAAAGCGAGTTCGTTATGAGTTTATAATGAATGCAAAGTAGAAAAAAATATATACGTTGTCTGGTAACTTAAGACCAATATGAGGCCAGGAAATTGTGCCATAAAAATAACTAAAATAATATTTAGTTATTATAACATTAAAGACGCTGCAAATTTGATGTTATCCGCCTACGGTTCTTTTTGTATTATATGTATTACATTTTATTTTCTGGTTTTCTTCTTAGTTGAAAAGAAACGTCGCTCGTTGGGAGACATTTTTTATTAGTGTAAACCACGTGTAACCCACCGGTACACCCCAAGGTTATACATTGGGGTGTACTGATTACCTCCTGCGCGATGTTACTTCTGGTCTTGGAATATCGAGGATGTTGTGACCGAAGCACCAAACTGGTTGAGTTTTTGAGTTTTCGTCATTAAACCTCCATCTTGCTCCTTGGCCATACCGTACTGATGAGAAAGACGTGTATACGGTTGCTGGATAGATTGGCTGAAAATGACAATTGTAAAATATTGAGAATTCTGGGAACATGGATTTTCAAAATAGTAATTTACTTGTTTAAACGTTTTCGATAAATATCGTTGAAATTTCGATAAATACGTATACAGACTCAAAGGGTTCCTATCATGAAAAAAATTAAGTAAATAGGTAAATAGGCAAAACAAAAACTTTCAGTAAAATATTTTTATTTGAATATTTCCTTTACAACACGACAGTTAAACGGCAACACTTAAAACAGCTATAATTCCTTATATTATTAATACATTCGATTCAGAACTGATATTCTTACATGGATATAGGTATGTAGTTCACAAAAAACTAATTTGTATTTTAACTCAACGAATTACCTTACTTTAACACTAAATGATAAGAATGAACCGACTAACGTAATCAAGACACCGTTCTGTGTTTTTATTATGGCTTGCTCACAGTATTTACATTTTCAAAGATCTGACAGGTAGATACGCTGAGGTGGTTAAGAGTTGCGCACTTACTGATCATGCCCGTTGCTTTTGTATCCGCATTGTTTAGTCCTCCTCTATAGGACAATTGCCAGTGAACTAGTGAGAACATAAATCTTGAAAGATGAAGACAGATCATAGGATTTCAACTTTTTCGGTTAATTATAATTTTGTATTAAATATTTAACAAAAACATCTGTCCAGTAGTAAGAAAAAGGTAAAAACCTTTTTTAAGCATTTCTTTTGTCTAGAAGCTAAAATCGTGACCGTTTTGCGGTAAAATGTGAATAACCGCAAAGGTGCACGTTAGTTGTGATTTTTAAGACCCCTACAGTTTTAATGCGTGAAATATATATATAATAGAATTACGGAACTATAATAAATCTTTTGCTTTGGGATATCAAAGTTGAAAAAGTTAAGTGAAGAAAAATCGTCAGGCCTGTGTGATGGGTGGACAGTTTGAGCAATAGGAGGCCGAATTGGCGCACAAAATTTGACTACTTATAGTAAAATAATCACGTTGGGTTTGATTGATTATTTTTAAATACATACCCACAAAGTAATCGCTAGATCCGGATGAATCACACCGCCAGAACCACAACACCCCCCCCCCTCTGAGTGCAAGTGAAACAGTCTTATGTACTCGCGTGGGTGCGAGTGAAGCCATCTTCTGCAGGCTACGGTAGTGTGTGAATAATATCTAACTGTTCCTGATAAGATTTTTATTTAACGACTATGTAAAATTCAAATGATAATGAGCATACAGAAATGTGGAAAGACTAGTGTAGCAAGACATGATCAGTACAATATTTAACAAAAATTAAAATTTCTAATACATTTAGACGATAAACTTAATTTTTCAAATCTCAGTTAAATCCGTATTCTAGCTCGTCTTGATCTCAATCCTCTTCGTCTTCTTTACGTTTTCTCTTCTTGGATTTTATTGTCCCATTTGAAACCGCGTAAGTAACATCTTGAGTCAACGATTCATTTTTTTTGCAATCAGCGCTTTGTTTGCGTCTTCTATGTGTACCACCCACCACAGATAAATAAAAATCCTTTAAACGGCCTGGAATCGAAGATTCTGCTTGTAAATGTTGCATGGTTATTCGGGCTGGTAAATCTCGCTTTTTTATTGTCAAGATATCCTTCCTCAAGATAAATGCAGCAAAATGTCTAGGCGCAATTACTTTTTTGTGACGAACTCTGACTATTTTTATTTTATTTTTGAAGCTACTGACAATCTTTGATTGCAAGTGCTGTGCTGTACACACACAATCATAACTATCACGGTGCTTTTCTGCTATCTTCCGTAAAGAATCAATGTAATAATTGTACAAGAAAATGAGGAAAAAACATTCACCTTTCTCAACAACATTCTCGTCAATGAAATTATAGATTTCTGAGTAAGCAGTTTTGTGGTAATTCCTGTTCGTATGCCAACTAGTCTGTGGACCTTCCACATGTGTTTTGCCTTTATTGAAATGCGTTGTCTTGCAGATACGGTGATAGGCAATTTTATCTGTTATTAAATTTTGAAATTTCTGGATGATATCAGGCTCTCCTACTGCCTTGGAATAAGCATTAACAATTGCTTCTATGGAATTTTTCTTACCCGTACGAAGGCTTTCCATTGAACCTTTGTATTTCTTTGTTCTTCTATCACAAAAGAAACAAACAGCATCGTTGCGTTGAAGATTTTCTACATTTTCCACTGGATCATTTTCTGATGACGAGCATGAGAGTATTTTTTCAGGTCCTTGGAGATTTTCATCTGAGGTTGAAGTTTGAGTTGTTGTGGCTTTGGGGTGTCCACTAGCGGATTCTATTTTTTTAGAATATCGACTCATTAATGCTGTGAAGCTCTTGTAGCATCTGGTGTGATATCCATCCACAGTACTGAGAGCAGCGGGCAGAATTACATCCTTATATTTTAGTCCGTTATCTTTACGAATTTGCAAAATGTCACTGCATTTTTGTAACGTCTGTCCCGTAAATAATAATAATTTTTCATCTTTGCGGCTTCCACAAATAACACAAGTAATATTTGGTAATGCCATATTTAACACAACTGTATACGTTCGAAGTTGGTCTTAAACTGGCAGAATTTCCAACCGTCTCAACGTCCCCGATCGACCCACTTTGCAGCTGTCTCCCACTACAAATGTATATATAGATATAATATATAGGATGGTAGGCTACCGCCTACCATCCTCTCCGTTGGCCATTACAGGTATAAAATGAAATAGGAGTGGGTATTTATACAGGCTAGAGAGAGTTTTTCAATACACTTTACGACAATGTATTACAGTTGACGCAAGCTACAGTGGGTATTAACGTTTTTAAAACATTTCTGCATTATCCACAGTAGCAATCATATCCCTAGTATTAGGTGGAAGATGGCCTGTACAAGATGGTCTCACTCGCACTCACATGCGCGCGCACATGCGTCTGGCCAGTACTATCGGTTGCAAAACTATTGAGCCCTGTGTTTGGACGCTCTTAACTCTTCAACGACTCAACAACAAAATTTAAGTAAAGTGTGTTATACGCCTGACTCACATAACAAAAGTGACAATCAAAATTGTCTGCCCCTAGG
This sequence comes from Melinopterus prodromus, assembly GCA_964023965.1. Taxonomy (NCBI): domain Eukaryota; kingdom Metazoa; phylum Arthropoda; class Insecta; order Coleoptera; family Scarabaeidae; genus Melinopterus; species Melinopterus prodromus. The sequence continues at coordinate 38,635,641 of OZ030391.1, read as the reverse complement.
TTTGCAAAGACCGCGAGAGAAGTGCAAAAATGTAACCGATTTTATCTGATTTTAATAAACGCTGGTCTTGACATTTGTTTTTCTCTTAAGGGGGCTTCCGGATTTTTCCTCTTAAATAACGTTTTTTAAGATTTTTTTTTGTGGCGAGACTATGCAATTAATCGATTCTAAAATTGGCATAAATATTTATTAGCTTTTCGAGTATTTACCAAAAAAGAAAAACAATCAAAAAGTATGATGAATCACCCTCATTAGCCACCCGCGACCACGACACTGTGCGAAGATCCGCGGTCACTGGTTGGCATTATTGGGCCACTCCGGTGATCTGAACTAAAAATATCGAATAGCGCCCTACTAGATACATAAGTAGTTATCGTTTGATGAACCAGGAAATAAAAATATTTATATTTGAGGAAATGGTGACTTGTCAAACTCAAAATATCGATTTTTCTCAACAAAATTGACAATGTTTTCTCTATGAAAAGAAAAGTACATAAGTTATTGTATTTCTGGTTCATCAAACGATAAAGGGATGTTTACTGAACATCCAGTTCAAATTTGACTCCATCGGTGAAATAGTTTTTGAAATATCATGCCAACCGTTCGGGAAAAACGCGTTTAAACTCTCAGGTACAGTTTATAACGCGACATCGAGTACTATGTAATACCAGGGCCATACTTTATTCCTTCCTCCACTTCGTAGAGTATATTTTGAGGCATTTGCTCATTTTTACGGCTTGTTTAAGGCTATTTTGCTGCCTCGAGTGTATCTTCGTAAGTATCTTCGTTTTCGTGCCAATAACGATTCCTATTGTTGTGTAAGTTTTAAGGACGGCAGAAAATTCTTTATTATACGTTCCTGCTGCTGCATAAACCGCAATTTTGACAGGTTTTGAGCCACGATGAAGATGTTTCGGTGCGAGGCGCCAGACAGTAGAATTGAAGTTTTAGTTGTTGTTTTGAGTATCACCAACGAAACACCGTTCTAGCAACTCTCTCGACCCACAGCCCCCGCGAAGTATATATCCGCACACCATTTGAAGTCATACAGGTTAGTAGTCCCGGGGCTGCGGTCAACCGTCTGTGCTAGAGAACCTGAACAGACAGACAGCCATGCCACGTAAACGCTGTATATATACTTAGTATTGAGCTGTAAATTATCCTCTGCCTCAAGTTTCATTTGTTTTTTTTTCACGTTGCTCCGTCGTTAGCCCACATGCTTTTCTCAACATGCCCTACGCATTTCTTTATCACCGTCAAGTCATCGCCATACGGATTGTCAACAGAAAAGGCTTTGAAGTTTTTTGTGTCCCCATTACCGTTTAGCATACCACTTCATGCAATTCCCAAGATCGTCGGAGAATGTCTTTAGTAGAATCCACTATTTTCCCCGCTGACCAGTTATGATTCGCAGTACAGTTGTCTGTATGTACATCGATACAATTGTCATGTTGCCAGATTCTGATTCCCAAAACTCACAGGCATGACAATAGGAAAATTTCACTGCAACCTGAACCGCTTTGTTAGTATATTTCTCCATAAGTACTGTGGTCCCATACATCGGTAGTGTAACCTCTCTTCTTCCATATCCCGTCTCCAAAACCAATACACTATAATTTCCTCGTCTTCCGCTATCGACAATTTATCGGAAGACGTACTAGCAAATGCCTTTCTTTCACGAGTGTGAATTCCCAGCAAATATTCATTTTTGTAGACTATCAGCACGTGAAGGAGTTTTTTTTGAGTGTTTCTTTTCACGAGAGCGTTTCACAGAATAATAAACCACAAACTGCAAAAATCTTGGCTTGAAAATTTTTTAACTCAAGCGGAAAATTATTGAGAGCGCTATCCGACCGATCAGCGCGATCCGACCAGCCGCGCGCTCCGTATTTTTAGCACATGCAATGCTAATTGCTTATAAATTGGCTAATTTTGCCTTGAAACTTCCTACACATATTTTTAAGACCGGAACCCTCCTTTAAACTGCTTGCCCAAAAAAATCGAATTCACACAGAGTATAACTGAAGATCATGTCTAGTGATTGGCTTTTGTATTTTTCTAATTTTCCTTTCAATAAAGGCGATAAAGCAAGCTTTTCATTGAAGCGGATATCTCGGCAACGAGTATTAGCACAATAACGCGACAGGTACGAAAACAATCGCAAAATGTTGTTTAATGAGACTATTGAAAAAGAAACACATTTCAGATGTTCATTAATTTTATAAAGCGATATAAATATGCGATATAATTGTTGGATACCGCGCAACTACGTCACGTCGTCCTCGAACGGAGTGGCCATCGGCTACGGATTCGAGGTCGGCTTACAGCCTGCACCACAGGCCCGTACTATTAATTGATGTAAGCAAAATTGTAGTTAAAGATTGGAAATTGTGGACCCTTTGTTTAATGAAACAATAGGTTGCAAGTGTAGAGCGAAAAGCTGTAAACATGATTTTTTACGTATTTAAATCGACAGCACGTTCCTAGCACATTGATCCAACCTTCGAAATACATTTGGTGTGTAGGCTGCCTCCGGTTTCTAAAACGCACACGATACTCTTGTTCTGATGTGTTAGCATTTCCATTGCAGTAACCATATAAACGTATATAAACGTATATTCCATGTTGAACGAATGAAAAGATAACGATAAATACAATAACTAACGAAAACTGTAAGAATTATCACGGTGAACGGTAGACATGACACGAAATTACCAACAACAACTCATATCACTTAATTCGATTGTCAAAAACGACAAATACCACAATTATAGTTATTGTGCTACAATGTTGCCGGATGTTTTTTTATGACAAAGGTTTCCATATAAAGATTTCAAATACTAACACCAATCAAGAGATCGGATAGCATCACTTTTGAGACCTGGTGAAGACTCAAGAATTATGGTACAACTTTTTAGAGTATAGATTGTCCACTCAGTATTTTGCGAATAACATCGAGCCACCATCTAGTTTTTTTGCCAATTTATGCACACCTGTATAGAATATCACAAGTAACGTTTATATATAATTGGATGTATAATATGAGAGAACCGGTTCAAAATTAAGTTCGTTATGGATGCTTGTTTTGTAGGACGTATTAGGTCCAATCATTCCTCTTAATTCTCTTGTTTCGTTAAACAAAACTGTTTCATAGGAACTAATTTAGTTTTATCTAAACAAATTTAATATCCAGTGATATCTCACACAGCCGATATTTCTTACATGTTTTCTCAGGGTGATACTAACAGCACTTGCAGTAGCACATGCCGTACCAAGATAAAAATAAAAAAGCCAAGATTGTACCTACTTCCGGTATAAACTGTTGTTTGGTCCCTCGAACTTTGACATATAATACGTTTTAATTCCTGCGTGTTTCCATGATATTCACCCACAATGACACAAATGGCTTACCCAGTATGTCAGCTGAAATATGTATTGAGTTCTTGTTTTAACATTATATCACACTGTTTATATGAGTTTATGTTATTGTTAGGAAACTGAAAGAAGAACTAGACCGAATAACTGAAAAGTCGGTAATAGTAAAGAAGAAGGAGGTAACTGATTTACGCAAAATACTTCCAATGCCCAACTCAGTTAATCACGAATATGGCTGGATAAGTACTGACCCATTGTTTAAGTTGGAAATATACGGCCCGGATGTACACAAACCGCTACCACTGCCTGAGTACTAAACCCAACAAATAACAATAAATAAGATGTGAAGTAAGCCCTCTTGATATTCTTCAATTCTACATTTTTCTTTTATTTGTGGTTTCCATGTTAAGGTAAAAGTTAAGTTTTTAGTGTTAGTATTCTCAGCAACATTGAAGAGGTTAGTTGTACAAAAGATGTGGGGTGCAAAAATGCACCCTACATCGGCGGGGACTTGATATATCGTTTGAAACGTCTAAATAAAACTACACAGAAACCTCCAGCTTGTTGTTTATTGCTTGGTAGTCAAAATCTAATTTAACGGGACTAATAAATTCGTATTTTATTTTACATAAGTTGAGGACTGTTGAGGGCACTGGTGGGCATGCTAACAAGTCATAATATGATGAAAGATTTCAAGATACAGAGTGTTGAAATCTTACTCATGAAATCAGTAGGTATTATTATTATAGCTTCTACTATTACTGCCGATACGCATATTCAAACAGCGCTCCGCGTTCCCTTCCGATGATTTTTCGTCAAGGTTCGTCGGAACAGGCAGTGATTTTTGTCACAGTTCTTCGGAACAGGATGTGATTTCTTAGCGCGAGGACGGGGGGGAAGGGGGGGTACAGTATGAACTCTCTTCGCTAGGAACCTGAACAGACAGACAGACCACGTAAGCGCTTTATTTAAGAGTGTACAGTGTGTCCCACTTAAGAGTGTAACACCTTAATTTTTTTTATTTTTAGTCCAATTTTAGTAAGTTCTTTTTGTATGATAAGTATTGTAATCGTGCCGAAAAAAATGATTTTAGCGGAAATAGATCTTTTTGTGTCCACTGATCATTTTTGACCAAGGTACAGAAAATGTCTGTGTGTGTGTGTAAACGATTTTTGTGGCGACGATTCCGGAAAAACTACTAAAGGTATCGGGAAGTTTCATAACCAAACTTAGAGCTGAAAAGCTTTCTGTTTAAAAGGGTCCAAAGAACCAGGAGGTTAAGTCTTCGCATTTATGAAAGATCTTGCAAATAAGCAGCCATTTCTGAAATAGTTAAATAATAAATTAAAGTAGAGAAAATTCTGAATACTTTGACTATGAAATTTTTTGGTACAATCAATAGTTTAGCGGCATGAGCAAATTATATTTCATGGAAGTCGGTCGTACTGCATTAAAACTAGTAGCCAGGATATGTCAGATATTTTTATTCTAATGACAGTAGGTAGTGTCAAACTTGGTGTCAAATGCTAATGTTTTGACAACACCTACTGTCAATATAAACTGCGTTTGGATATTGTACATCGTTACACTTTTTATACCCAATAACACGTGTCATTTGGACGGTGTACCCCGTGTCAACGGAGTACAATATCCGAACGCAGCTTTAATCGACATATCTGTCTAGTTCTACTAGTTTTATTTTAATGTAGACATAGCCGATCTCGATCAAATATAATCTCATACAGCTAAACTATTAAATTTATATATAGTATGATAAAGTCATGTGCCTGGCCTGTGGCCACATCAGATTTTTTCAAATGTAGATCACATTGCTCTATTTACTGCTTTCTATTTACCCAATTGACTTCTTCTTTAAAGAAGACAATGAGTTTTTTGGCAATAAATAGAGCAATATTAGACCAGGGTCGATAATTTTTGAAACCGAAAAAAATAAAAGTAGAATGAAACCCATTGGAGAAGGAAGAGAATATAACAAAAATGAAAGGAAAAATAATTTACGGGCGATCTGAGGTCGGGAAGTGGGAGAGGGTGAGTTTTTAAGGGTAAGAAACGGTTTATCTCGATTTCCGGCAAAAATACAATTCCTATGGAAAAAAGTTAAATTGCAAACTTGTACGTAGTAAAAAGATCTACAACTTTTGTATTTACACTTTTTTCACATAACCTCAAAATTTATGAGAAAAATTCAAATAACCAAGTTTTTGGTTTTTTATTTTTATCTCCTACGAAAAAAAATTTTCTTTCCCGAAATTTGGTGAAAACTTGCCTTGTTATGTCCCAAACACACTGTAATTTTTTTGATTTAAAATATTTGTAATTTCATCTTATTTTGACTTAATATCGGAAAAGCAGCCTAATTTTCAATCGAAAATTCTCACGTCAAAATATCTTCTTTTTTAAAAAAGTCGGTGGGCTTCTTGTTCGCTGAAATCTCTACTTTCTGATGGTGTAAAAAAAGTATACAGTACTATGGTAAATGTTCTCAAAAAATGCATAGAACTGGAAAAACTTCGAATCCGATTTTGTTTAATCGTTGTGTATAATGTTGAGCTATTTATTTAAATTTATACTTTAATTACTCGAAAAACGTAAGATTCCATGTTACATTGATAAACAGAAAAATTACAAATCCATAAAACACGAAGATTGTAAAAAATATGCGAAAATAGTTGTTCTAAATATAATTAAAGCTAGGATTTAAAGGGTACTTCATCTAAAAAATATGACTGCTGCTCTTTTTTGCAGTAAAAAAGTTAATTTATTAAATTCTATTTACATTTGTTAGTATCCATTACTTTTTATCTCTTTGATGGCATGTCTTCATCGTTAGAGTCGAGTAGATCTTCGAATTCTTCAAGACCACCATCAGAAAGTAGAGATTTCAGCGAACAAAAAGCCCACCGACTTTTTTAAAAAAGGAGATATTTTGACGTGAGAATTTTCGATTGAAAATTAGGCTGCATTTTCGATATTAAGTCAAAATAAGATGAAAAAATAAATATTTTAAATCAAAAAAATTACAGTATGTTTGGGACATAAAAAGGCAAGTTTTCACCAAATTTCGTGAATGAAATGTTTTTTTTTGTAAAAGATAAAAATGAAAAACCGAAAACTTGGTTATTTGAATTTTTCACATAAATTTTGAGGTTATGTGAAAAAAGTGCAAATACAAAAGTTGTAGATCTTTTTATTACCTACAACTTTGCCATTTAACTTTCTTCCATAGGACTTGTAGTTTTGCCGGAAATCGAGATAAACCGTTTTTTACCCTTAAAAACTCACCCTCTCCCACTTCCCGACCTCAGATCGCCCGTAAATTATTTTTCATTTCATTTTTGTTATATTCTCTTCCTTTTCCAATGGGTTTCATTCTACTTTTATTTTATTTCACTTTTTAAAATTTTCAAAGGCATCAGCACTGGTCTAAAAGTCGGCGATTTTAATGTACCATTATTGTCATGGCTACCTCAAGATGGTGGCGCTTGTCGGCCAGACGGTAGCCCGAATGGTCGGGCTGGGGAGTTACTTGAGTCGCTTAACTATTGCAATTTATCTCAATTTAATTATGTCGAAAATTTCAACGCTAGAGTGCTGGATCTTGTCCTGTGTAACTGTCCTGTTATTGCCGATGTACGTTCCTGTCCGTCCCCACTGATTGCAAAGGATCGTCATCACCCCTCACTTCTCATCACATTAAAAAACAACCTTCAACAGCGTCAGCTATGTCCCGACCCTGCTATATATTTTTTTAATGACGGTGATTATGAGTCTATCAACCGGATTCTCGATAGTATTAACTGGGACTCGGAGCTGAGAGGGATGCAGGTGGATTCTGCAGTACAGGCATTCTATGATATACTTCTTCCTATCATTAAACAATATGTCCCTCACAGGCCCGCCCGTAGACGCCGATTTCCTGTCTGGTTTAGTGAATCCACTGTAAAAGTAATAAAGGAAAAAATTAAATTTCACAAAAAATGGAAACGAACTAAGAATCTTGTTTATTACACTACCTTCGGATTGCTGCGTGCTCGCTCGAAAAGGTTAATTGATGATGACTACCGGAATTTTCTAAACTCGATTGAGAGAGATGTTTGTCGTGATCCATCCAAGGTATGGAGATATACGCGAGATAGGCGCAGGGGAAGTTCCGGGCTTCCAAATTCTTTGAAATACAGAGACTACCACACCTGTTTCCATTTGTGACTTGTTTTCCTCATATTTTAATTCCCTGTATATTGATGGTACCCTAAAAACTGCACGTCCCCGGTTGTCGGCCCCTGTCTTTTCGGATTCTTTTGGATCCACTTGTTTTGGTCTGGACGCGATCTGTACAAAACTATTAAGCCTTGAGGAGAATTGTACTCCTGGCCCCGACGGTATTCCATCCATATTTTTAAAACGCTGTGCAAATCGGTTAGCCACCCAACTCAGTCTGATCTTTCGCCTCTCGCTAGCCGAGAGTACGTTTCCAGCGGCTTGAAAGAGGGCTCATGTCATCCCAATTTTTAAGAGCGGTTCCAGCAACATGGTAGAGAATTATAGGCCCATCTCAATCCTTTCATCTGTTGGCAAAGTTTTTGAGAGCCTGGTCTGTGGCGTACTGAATTCAGAACTTAAACACAAACTGATTGAGGAGCAACACGGTTTTCTGTCCGGCCGCTCGACTGAAACCAACTTAATGTGCTACACCGATTTTAGATTGGGGAACATGGATGCTGGGCGGCAGACTGACGCAGTTTATACTGATTTCAGCAAGGCCTTCGACAGAATCGACCACAACATTCTTGTCGGTAAGCTGTTGGGTCTGGGTATTCAGGGCTGCCTGGTTGATTGGATTGCTTCTTACATTACAGGCAGGTCGCAGGCGGTTAGAGTGAGTGGTTGTTTATCACAATACAGACCTCTGACGTCTGGGGTTGCCCAGGGCTCCCATATCGGTCCAGTGTTGTTTCTTTCGTACATCAACGACATTTCTCATTGCTTCCAGTTCTCCAAATGTCTCTTGTACGCGGATGACACCAAGATCTTCTCCGCCATCAATTCAGCTGATGACTGTGTGAAATTCCAGGGGGACCTTGACAGATTTGACACTTATTGCACACAGAACAGACTGTTTCTGAATCTCAACAAATGCCACAAAATCACATTCACAAGAAAGAACACCATAGTTGAGTTTTCTTATAGGCTAGGTGTAGGTGAATTACGGCCTGTCACATCTGTTAAGGACCTGGGTGTCATGATTGATTCGAAACTTCTTTTCGATGACCATATCCTTTTTATAACTAAGAAAGCATACCGTTCTTTGGGGTTTGCTATTCGAACATCGAAACATTTCACCAACATCGCTTCTATACGCATGCTATACTTTGTATACGTGCATAGCGTACTCAGCTACGCCTCAGTGTTTTATATTTGAAAGGAAAAATTACTAAAATTGGACTAAAAATAAAAAAGATATAAAGGTGTTACACTCTTAAGTGGGACACACTTAATGATATTGTCTCGTAGAAACTTTGAGGTTGGTTTTTATTAAATGTATAACAAAATCTAGAATTTGTCTATGATTAAGTGTAGTTTGATAAATTAAACTGTTATAAAATCCGTGACTGTTACAAAACTTCGCTAATACATAGCCACAGTATACAACCATTTTATTTTTTGATTACTAAAGAACGAATATGTTTTCATCATCTTATGATTTGCTTAGAATGCTCCTGAATTATGCCACAAGTTAGCCCCTACTTTTGAATTTTATGTTGATTTTGAAGCCTATAGTTTGGGAATCGTTAAGGAGGGTTTAGGAGTACACTTTATCGAAATCAAAGCCGATCAATACAATAGTTGAACCCGCACATAATCTCAATCTTTAATATTGATTTGCGGCGAAACTAATATGATTCCTAACAACGAAGTGGACTTTTTGTTCTCGCTAACGATTTTCTAACGATTTGCCAAAAAATACACACCACATAACGAAACCAAGCCGAAAACAATAGCTGAGTATGTACATAACCTCAAATTTATTATTGATTTGTGGTCAAACTAATAGCGTTTTCGTTTGGTAAAACTGGTTCAGCACCGGGTTTGGTGTTCTATTGGTAGTTCAAGTGCAGTTTTACATGTTCTGTTGGGGGTATCCGGTATAGAGCAAAAATTATTGCCCTAAGTTCGCATTCAGTGCAATGTATTTGGCACGAGGTCTAGGAGCTCGTGTCGGTGTCAGTGCGAAAAATGGCGGCCTCTGCTAAAATCGACAAGCTTACCGATCGTTGTACCATTATACTTGACTAGTCGGATGTTTGTAAGTGGTCCAAGGAACCGAATACAGGAGTCAGTCAGGTTGCCCAAATTAAGCAGCTTCATGTACCTCATGCTGGCCTCTGCACGGATATTTCCTCCACCACCCAGCGCCATACTTCTCAAGGCATCACCAAAAACAAGTCTCCTCAAGAGATGAGCTGGATAACCATTATTTCTAAACATCGTAGACAGTTTCTCGAGGTTTTTTATCTTCCACTCTGGATCACTGATCTTCTCGACTCGGTGCCTCATTCCTAAGATCGTGTTTATCTTTTGCTTCATACTATGGCAAGAGTGATAATTCAGGTAACGTCCAGATGCCATAGCCTTTTGGTACCAATCCAACTTCACACTGCGGTCAACACCCCTCACCAGTCCAGAAAGGGTACCGACTGGCCCGTTTCATTCTCCATGGTAAACTGTAACCTTTCATGGTATTCATTAAATGCCTGCAATGTTGTGTCAATCTTATCTTGAGGATTGCACATATGATGTCATCGACAAATTTGAATATAAAAGGGAATTGGAATGGTAAAGACCCCTCACCAAGTCCCAGCAATTGGTCCATGACCAATGTTGCCAAAATTGGACTTATTGGACTGCCCATTGGAACGCCCTTTCTCTGTCTGTAAATGGTATCGTTGCAGGAGAAATAGCTGGAGTTAAAAACGAAAGTCAAGGCCTCAACAAAGAGGTCCTTCGTAAAACTGCAATTTTGCTCTACCACGTTAAATCGATCAGTGATGATACCAGTCACCAAGTCCAGCGGTATGTTGGTAAACAAGGAAACAACATCCAGAGATAAAAAACAAAACAGGGTTGGACAAAACAAAGAGTAAATCAAAGTTTTGTCCGACCCTATTTTGTTTTTGTTATTTATCACCCAGTTTAAGCCAGAGCACAACCATGAATGATTTTTCCACTTTTTGCCTATTTACGTTGTGTGAAATTCGTAACCTTTCATACAGAAAAAACTTTTTCATGGAGATTGTAGCTGTGTCATATTTTGTTTTATATTTGTTACATATCATGAAACATTTTTACAGTTGTCTATTTAATTACTGAATAACTTTGTGTTTAGATAGATGTATTGTTGATTGTATGATCTCTTTTACAGCTCACTGATGAGATGATGGTTGAATATAATTGCAACCGAAATCGATCTTGAAACACATTGATTAATTATCGACAATAAAGTACTATAGATTTAGTAGTACTTTGTTTTCTTCTAATTGGGTCTTAATAACGTATTATTTATCTTCTCTAGCTGCCTCTGTCTGTTTTGATTGTAATATTTCACGTATAAGCGCAAGCTTTTCTTGGTGCCTCCGTTCTCTGGCTTCCTCTTTTAAGCGATGAAGTTCTACTAATGTTTCCTGAATTGTTTTTCTAGACGTCCTTTTTGTTGTGCATGGGCCACCAGATGTACTTGCTGCTGCATCTTGTAGAGTGGTTGCTGAAGGTTGTTTTAATATTCGTACTTCTTTTGAACTTCCTAGTATTTCTGGTTCCACGCTATTGTTCAGAGCTGCAATTTTTGACAATTCATCTTCGTACGGAACTTCCATTCTAGAAGCGCCTGATCTGATATTGTTTTCAACAGCAGATTTCTTCCTTTTCATAACTGTCTTATATCTGTTTTCCACTTGCATACCTGTCCTGCATGAGTTGAATATTTTCTATTTGCTGTTGTTATATTTGTTGTTGTATATTATATATTTGCAGCAATATGGCTCCACATCACTTTCTTTGTTTTGAACTTCTTCATCGGTCCAACTGTTGATACTAATTGTTCGTAATCAGTTAATAATAGCCTTGTTTCACCATCAGTCCATTCTGGGGTTCTACAGTTCTGTGGTTCTTCAGTCCTCCGAGTCAAGTCTGTAGGATACAATAATTTGTGTCTAAAAAAATAGAATTTATTATCTATGAGCATAATTGATGAATTTAAAAGCACTTACTCATCCCCTTCCAATCGATGTACGTATGCTCTTCAGTTAGTCCGTTATATACAAATATCCATTCTCGATCAATTCTTTCATATAAGTTACAGTAAATTCATCATCATCTGTAAGAATTTTTATAAATATGTGCATATTATAATAATATAAATCACCAGATATTTGCTACTTACTTGTTAATTGAAATATCAAGTTATCCACATCCTCCTGGGGAACGGTCAACGAAAATATTTCATCGTTAATTTAAAATTTTATTTATTCCATTATAACCACCGGCCACCATAAACAACGGGAAATAGCCTATAATAACACAAACGCTAACGTTAATACAACGTACTCGTTCTAGGTATGGTTCTAGGTTAGGTATGTCCATTCCATTCGAGTTGCGGCAACTGTGACGTATGCTGTGACGTTCGCTATCAACCCGCACAAAAGTGTATTCTATTGGCACTGCACTCGCCGTGCATTTTTCATGCACCAGTTCAGTGGTAGTTTAACCTCAGGGCGGAACGAGTTTTACCAAACGAAAACGCTATAGTATAGTCACATCAAAAGTGGACGTTTTAATACTACCTAACGATTTTTTAACAACTTATGAAGAAAACACACCATTCATCGGAAAAAAACAAAGCCGATAAATACAATAGCTTAGTCTGTACATCACGTTAATCTTTATTTTTGATTTGCGGACAAGCTCTTTACTCCTGCAGTCGAAAGTGGAATTTTAAACCTCTCTAACGATTTTCTAATGACTAATAGAGAAAAAGCTGATAAATTCATTAGTTATGACGGCTTCTGTACTTCTGTACTTCTGTAGTTGTTGATTTGCGCTCAAATTATGAACTACGTCATATCAAAAGTGGAATTTTTAATCGTCCCCAACCATATTCTAACGGTTTGTGATGGAATGCCTAAAAAGTATCGCACAACACAGTTATTGTAACCGAGTGTAACAGAGTGACCCCCAAGTAACTGAAAAGTGAGGTTATGTGCTAAATATTTATAGTATTTTCGGTCAAACTAATTACTCCCAAACTTCGAAACTGGACTCCAACTTGACGGTAAGAAAAACAATTTTTTTTATGATAAGCCAAGTAATCCCAAACAAAAAAAGTGTACTCCCAAACCCTCCCTAATGATTTCCAAACGATTGGCTATCAAAATCGACCTAAAATTCAGTGACCTGACAAAGGTCACAAGACTCACAAGTTGAGTGGTCACAGTGTACACTGTGGGCAAAAAACCGTACAAATTTTTAATCACTCGTATTTCCAATCATATTTAGTCCACTCAAATATATTGTTTAAAAAAAGAATTGCTTGTAGTGTGAAGATTGAACCATACCATATCCGCACTAGCAGAACGTTTCAATCCAAAATTATATTGCTTTATGTTGACATTTGTGTTGTGGTCAAAAAGGGATAGTAGAAATTTTGTAGCATATACAGGTGTTTATTTTTCTTATATGGGCTGAAATTTTGAAACAGTGTTTTTATGGCTTCTACTAAAAATCCAGCGAAATTGGACGTTTGTAACAAAAACACGGCACGAGAAATTATTATAATTGTGTATTTGAGTTATTTTTAAAGATTAAGGAAAAACCATTGTTATGGGCGGCAAGTTTGATTTAATCATTTTAGGTGGTCTTGTCGTTAGGTTCAATTGTGATGTATCACACTTGTCGTTTAGCTGTAAATATTAGACGAATGTGACTTGTTCTTGTTCTTTTACTGGTTTTTGCAAAGATCATCTTCAAAACCCCAAACTGTCTGAAACTTTAAACCAAGTCGTCTTTTTTTATTTTTTTGTCTGGTTTGAATGAAGAGCTCTCCAAACATCAGCCTGAACCCAGAATACATTGTGTTTCTCCCACTTTTATCGTTGTTTTTCATGTTGATCATATAATTTTAACGTGAAAAACGAACAGCAAAGATATGACCGTCAGACAATTGAAAGCAAATCTCATATTTTTAGTTCAATACAAAAAGATCTGATTTTAGTTCCAAAACACTGTAAAAACAAAAATTACTATTTTCGCAAAAATCTACTGCGCAATAAGTGTACTACAATATGTAAAACAGGTAAGAAAAATCTTTAAAAAAATCAAAACTACGCCGGTAAAGTGAGTAAAACAGCAAGAACAAAATGTTTCAAAATTCCACCCTGTATGCTAAAAAGATCAGGCTGTATAAAACCTCTACTGTTCGTTCTGGCCAAAACAAAACAAATGTCATGCCTACTAATTGTAATACACCATTTCACATTAAATAGACCCGATATTATCAGAAATGTTGCATAGCCATACATAAAGCAATGGATTGAAATGTTGAATTATTGCGAGTACGATATGTTTTCCACCTTCACAATATAAACAATTACTTTTTCAAACAAGAAAATGAAAATTTGTACCGCTTTTTCTTGGCCCACAGTGTATATTACAAATCTAAATCGTAATTTTTATTTTTTACAGAGATTCTTCTACGTCTTCATATATCTAAATCATGTCTGTACAAAAAATATATTCCTATGGATTATTTTTATCCAAATTGTTTTGTTTTTCTAATAATCTGGAATAAATTATTGAAAACCAATAACTGGTGTTTTGAATATGTCAGAGCACGATGGCTTCCCCTCCTGTGAATAATGTAAAATCACTGATTGTAGAGTACAGTCCGCAAGAACTTCGACGTACTCGAACAAAACTTTCTAAATTTCAGTAAATAAAATTTTTTCAGGTATGTACACCCAATCATTGTGCTAATATGTAATTATAAATAAAATTGTTTAAAATAAAGGCTAAATATTTTTTTAATATGGAATTTTCATCGAGTAGATATTGAAAATAATTATTGTCATAAGATATTTTAATGCTACCCAGGTATTTACGTTTTATAAACTTGGTGATATACGGTGTGAAAATTATTTACTGGATCCGCTCCTTCTGGTAAATTGTCTATAGTATACAAAAAACAAGGTTTCTGATTATTCATCTAATTGTTGAAATCGTTCTTTCATTGACATTATAGAAACATTTAAGAAGGAATTAAAGAATTCGACTTCTTTTCAGGGCAAACGATATGCTCATGTTTAGCAACTTCACCAAACTGGCGTTTCACGCGTTTTGTACTGGATAAATACTGCCTCAATTTGAAGTTCCTCTGACAAACTTTTTGCCGTCATTATGGCTTCTTTAAAACCTTTATGTCTACTACTAAAAAGGTGCAACATTTCTACAGAATTTCTACGCATTTGGCGATGTCCATGTCATTTGCTTGAAGCGTTTTACTGAAAATATTAATTTGGAACAGCATGATGATACCACGATGATGGTACCAGACAATTAAAGAGACAAGAAAGCTGAAATCTTTCAATTGTTCTGCCAGTGTGATTGCTTCATGTGCGATATCAGGATCACAACCCTTAGCTTCAGATAACGTAATCAAAGCATCATGGACACCGCTAATTTGATACCGAACAGCTTTGACACTACTTATTTTTGCCTCCCATCGTGGACACACGAGTGACAACTCGTGATCACTAAAAATTTCATCGATTGACCGAAGCTGAAAATAGTGTAAATAATCTTTGAAGTATACCTACCAAAGAAAGTTGCCGATTTCACTGAAGACTGCGCCGAGTCACATAGTACAAGATTTAAATTGTGGCTTCCACAACCCACAAACGAAGCTAGAGGGTGCATATTTACCATCCTTTTTTGAACACCATGATCTTTTCCTCTCATATTCGCGCAACAATCGATCAAAACTTCAGTAAGACCTAAACCAGTAGTATTATCCACGGAAAAAAATCTTATTAAATCTTTATCATCTGATAAGTGAGGTATACCTATAAAGTTTATCAGAGTTTCTCTCAACGCCTTATTTTCTGCTAGAAGTAACGTTCATTAATTGAAGACGAACATTTTGGCACCGTAAACTTTCCTTTTATCAATCATTTTTTGTTCTTTCTTATCTATAGTTTGTCTTGACTTTATTCGCATTTCAGTGCGATACAAGTTCTTATGAGAGAAGCTATTCTCATGAATTCTTACAGTTTCACATAAATGTTTCCATTTATTAAATCCATCATTGACTACTTGGGAATTTGATTTACTGTCAAAGAGTTTGCAACAAAATACTGCATTTTTTTAAAACTGGTACATACACTAACCATCAACGGCAAAAAGCTTCATCATTTGAAAGTGTTCTAGTGTAATAAGGGCTTGAAAAATGTCGACCGGAAATTTATCGACGACGATTTGTATTGCACCAATTTTAGTTAAAAGATCTTCAATGTATATATTTCGAAAAATTGGCCAGTTGCCACAATCTTTTAGTTTTTCTGAAGTATGATCCTCAAACTTCTCATCATAAATCTTTTGTTTATTATTTTCTTCGTCCAGTACTACCGCGTGACTTTGCATTATTGATGGTCCACCGATATCTCGAATCATCGAGAATGGTTGTGTCGACACTGGAAGCACCACATATTTCGCTGGATCTGTTATCACCCTCGAGTTGCTTTTTTTGTACCACATATTTTTCAATGCTCATAAACCTTTTATTTTGTTGAGACTGTTGCTCTTTCTCTGCTCTTCGTTTTCTGTATTCGTAACCAGACAACTTTTTTCAACATTTGAATTTTTCTCAGACATTATGATTCTTTATTTTGTTATACAGTTCAGCCCTGTATAAAAAGTTATAAAATCACAAATAGTATTTGGAATTAAATTCTCTCAAGAGACGGAATTCTCTCATAACTTGGATATTCAGTATTCTCTACTACTTGTTTTCCGACTAAACCGCGTGCCGAAAATAATTCAAAGTATTGATAGGAACGAAAACAATCGTATTTTTTTGTTTAATGCGACTATTGAAATAGAAACACATTTCAGGTGTTCATTTTTTATGTAACGTCGTCGGACGCGGTTGTCACCTGCTGATTCGCCCAGTTTGGCTTACCGGTCAGGACACTACGGTAGAAAGCCCTTGCTATAGAAGTAAGTATGTTCGATTAAGAAACCAAACTCGGGCTTGTACCACAGGCCCGTACTTAGAATCAAAGCAAACGTTGTATTTGATAACATCGTATTAATAGGTTACAAATATACAGCGATGAGCTGTAAATATGTTTTTCTACTTTGCATCCACAATTCACACATTCTAACACTGTTTTCGGTGTTACAATTAAGAAATTGTAACACCGTTTTAAGTAACTTTCTTCTTAGTAACTTCTAAGATTGGTACACTACACATTGATATCAAATGCCATCTGTCAAACGTACAAGTACAACACATAACCACACACTCAGCAGTGGCGATCAGGTATGGTGAACATGTGCGGGTTGTTCCTAACAAACAGCATCGCTCTATAAATATAAATACAGGGATATGTCAAGTTTCCTTGCTATGAAGGTATACCTGCATGTTTCAAGAAATAGAAATAGAAATAGAGTTTATTGATCTATAAGACAAAATACATTGCATAAGACAGGTCAAATAATATTACAGAAAAAAAAACAAAAACAAAATTAAACATAGCAGAAACCTGAATGGGAGGCAGAAGTATAAGCAAAAGGAGACTGCTCCAACCGACTCTCAAAAAATTCGTTAACGCTATAATACGGTTCACTTATCAGTATCTTGCTCAGTCGTTGCTTGAATTGATCGGTCCGTAGGCCTTTTATTGCCGTTGGTAGGTGATTATATACTTTAATGCCCAGAAACATTGGACTTTTCGAAGTCAACGTGAGTCTATAGTTTTCTATGTGAATGCTGGGGTTCCTAATATTGTAACTGTGTTCGGCGTTATTCCTTCGTATAATTTCGTTCTTATTCTTATGGACATATGTTGATACCTCTATAATATACAGATTTACCACTGTTTGGATGCCGAGTAATATGAACAGCGGTTTGCAGGGTTCACGCTGATTCTTTCCAAGCATACAACGTATTGCACGTTTCTGTGCAAGCAATATTTTATTGGTGAAACCACCACCTCCAAACAATATTATTCCGTATGCAATGCGGGATTGGATTTCTGAAAAGTTGATCATTTTGATAATCGAAATCTCAACGATCGAGCGAATTGATCTAATTTTGAAAATTGTTTGGTTAATTTTACCAACAACAGACTGACAATGAGATTCCCACTTGAGGTTATACTGTATAAGCATACCCAAAAACTTAGTTTCCTGACTTGATTTGATCTCTCTGTTCCCTATTTTAGCATTGAACATGACTGTCTGGGTGTGAGGTGAAGATTTGAACTGTGTATAACACGTTTTATCGATGTTCAAATATAACTTGTTCGCTGAAAACCAGCTGTTTGTTTTTTCAAGCATGGTGTTCAGGTTTTGTTCTACCTCTGTGACTGTGTCAGATACTAATTTGGTTGTTTCGTCTGCGTAACACACAACGTGGTAGTCCCGCAAGTACTGAAACAAGTCGTTCGTGAATAGGGTGAACAACAGAGGAGACAAAATTGCACCCTGGGGGACCCCATGGTAACCGGAGGAGAGTCTGAGCATGAGCGAGCCAGGCGCTGTCCATCCCGGAATTGGATCTTTACATGCTGAGTTCTGTCACTCAAAAAGGATTTCAACCAGGACAGCGCTGTCCCCCTCAGGCCCAGAATCTCAAGTTTCTCCAACAGTCGCGGATGCTGCACGCAGTCGAAAGCACGGCTTAAGTCACAGAAAGTTGCCATAGGGCACTGTTGACTTTCGAGACATGATAGGATACTGTTGTATATACTATGTACTGCTGTTGTTGTTGATTTACCAGTAATAAATCCATGTTGATGTTCCGATATTATGTTATATTTACTCAAAAAACCAGTGAGTCTGTTGAGCGACGCATATTCAAAGATCTTAGAGAGAGCGGATGTTAGTGCTATTGGGCGATAATTAGAAATATTTGTACGATCACCTTTCTTAAACAGCGGACGAACACATGACCCTTTCAAGCTTTCCGGGAACTGACCCGTCTCACAGGACATGTTAATCAGGTATGTGATTGGCTTAATTAAGAGGAATCTAAATTCCTTCAAGATACGATTAGGCAAGTCATCAGGTCCAGGAGCAGAGTTACTATTGAGTTTTTTGAAGATTTCTAGTACCTCATTTTCCGTGTATGCACAGAGAAATATTGAGTTTGGATTTCTTTTTATATTGAAGTTGTCCAGATTTGTGTCCACTATGCTTTCACTAATTCGATGTGGTGACACTTTAAAATACTCGTTGAACAAGTTTGCAAGTTCATTTTCAGGAACTTTTGCACCACTATCATGTTTTAAGGGATAATCAAATATATTTGTGCTTTTTTTGTTTTGTAGTTCTTTTATGATATTCCAAGTTGTCTTTTGTTTATTATCTGAGTTCAAAATTCTGGCAGAGTAGTGTGTTCGCTTTGCTTATGTAATATTGATTCTGTAAACTCGCTTTTTGTGGTTGTAATACTCTTTCAACACTGGGTATCTTTTTTGTAGAACATAAAGATCCTTTAGATCCTCTCTTTCCTTCACATTGACTGAGTTAGCCCACGATTTTGTTACATAACTTCTTGTAATTTGTGTTAACGGAAAGCAGATATTAAACATGGATGTAAGCTTTTTGTAAAATACGTTAAATTTATCAATAAAATTTTCAGTGATAAAGACACTTTCCCATGATTCGTCAATTAAGAGGTGACAGAATGTTCTTTTATTGATCTCATTAATTTTTCTTGTTTGTTGAGTGAGTTTCAGTGAAGATTCTTTTTCAAGTCTGTTCATAATGAGTGCCCGATGATCTGAAAAGTGAATATCAACAGCTCTACATACAGGTGACGTCTCAATATTTGTAAATATATTATCCAACTGGGTTTTAGAGTTTGAAGTTATTCTTGTATAATCATTCACTTATGGTTTTAAGTTAAAAGAGTCTAGCGTGCTAGTTAAGTCTGTCAGTTGTTGAAATTGATCTTAACATTAAAATCTCCCATCAAGATGATCAGTGGGGATGTTTGGAAAACCTTATCAAGTATCATGTTTAGGTTTAATAGAAATATATTAAACTCCGCCGATGGAGATCTGTAAATCGTTACAACAATCAGGTTAATATTACCGTATGACCACTTAATTGCACAAGCCTCAATATCCTTTTCAGTACAAAATTCCTTAATATCAATTGGTGTTGCCCGAACACCATTTTTTGTCCAAATTGCGCAGCCTCCTCCTCTGAATCGGGTTCTACTAAAATTACAAATTAAGTTATAATTACAAATTGATAAACTGTTTATATCGTGCTCTCCCAACCAAGTTTCACATAAACATACACAGTCTGGCAAATGTTCATTTAAGAAAACTTCAAGATCTATCACTTTTGACTTAAGACTCTGAACATTTAAAAAGGCAATCAGAACGATATTTAAGTTTTCTAGGTGTCCTTGTTCCACGCGGGGTTTTTAAAAAAAAAAAACGATTGATGCCCATTGTTACTTTTCAGGTGTTTTAATGTCTTCCGGGCTGGTCTCCTTATCCAGGCGGGAAATGTGAAGGTAGCCGTATCTGGCCACTCCCTTAAGTGTTATGTTTTGGGCAGATCCGCGCCCCAGTGGCTTGCGAACCATCCCCCTGCTTCTTCTGGTAAGTCACGGTGGTGAATGGCATCTCCTGTTCATTGGTTTTTGGTTTTGGTTCTAAGCTGACTGTTTGCTTTGAACCATTTTTATCATCTTTTCGTTTATTGCTTAAGTCATCCGACTCCACGTTATTTTCCGGATTTATAACTACATCCATAGTTGGTTTTTGCTTCCGTTGCATATTTCTCAAGTTCTCACTCACTTTATCTGAGTGAACGGTACTACTGTATGACTTCTTCGGCTGGGCTGCTGTCTCAGAGATGGTGCTGAGCTCGTTGTAGATTCCCTGATTTGATGTGTTCGCTACACCTCCACAGATGGCGCCACTATCGTTATTTTTGGAAGTTATTAAATAGTTTTTCTTTCAGCAGTATATTGTTTTCGGAAAGGATATTATTCTTTTCTTCTTTGTCACTAATAATTCTTTTCAATAAGGATACCTCAAGTCTGAGTAGTTGGACTTCTCGCTCCACGTTGGCGAACATAACCTCATCTTCCTTATTCTCCTTGTTTTTCTCTCCACACTTCTTTGAGTGTCTTTTCAGACAGCTCGGATGAAAAGCAGAGCCACAAATGTCGCATAGTGCTTCCACTGTCACTTGATTCTTGCATTGACCACAATACACTACATTTAAGAGAGCACCTGCGCCCGTAACACTTTCATCGTCAACCATGTTGACACATGAAGCGATAGTCACGTGGCGATAGTCCAAATATTAAGCGAATCATTCGTTTCTGCAATGCAAACACACGAGTTGAGATCCGTCGCGACCGGTAGGTCTTTTAAAAAAGATTTTATTTTGGAACTAACTTATTTATTTTATGAAGTGCACAAGACGAATGACAAAAGACAATTAATATATAATAATAATGCAGTCACATATATAACCTAGCCTAGTTATCGCAACGGTGCGATAATACGCCATAGATCATATTTCTTCTGACTGGACTAGCGACATAACTCCTCCGTCGTTAAATTCGAAGTCCTCCGGACGAGCCTTAATCTTCTTGATACCATTAAAACATTTTATATTATACGAAATACATATGATTCTTAAAATTATCAAAGTTATTATACATATAAGTACATACAGCAATATACTATGTGTGCGATGCGATCCTTCCATTTCGGGGATTTTTATAATTTCAGAATTTAAAGAATTTGTAAGATTATGCAAAATTATTGGGATAGCTTTTTCAATGCTTATATTTTTTATTGTTAAGGTAGGTATAAATTGGTGCTCGAGGGTTACAATCTTAAAATAATTCTGTATAATAGTATTATTGACCTTATAATTACAATTATTAACATTATTTAATCTGTACACTCCGTTTAACTGAATATTTCTGCTTAGGTTATTACATATTTCCTTAATAGTAATTTCTTTCTTAACAACTAGTAGTGTTAAATGTTCAAGTTCAATTATTTTATAATCAATAATCGATATTTGGGTAAACTTACAATTTATCAAACGACCATGCGTAACGGCTTCGAATTCGTATGCAGTTTTATCGTAATAAGTTGCTTGATTGAAGCATAAAAATTCTCTTAATTTTAATTGTATACATTTTTCATTCATCAAAAGATATTTGTTATCATTAGCTGCAATATAAGAGGATTGCGGGTTTATTTGAATAAATGTTTCATTTACGAGAGTAGGCAAAGAATACAATCTGTAGTACTGATATTCTTCGTTATCTATTATTGGTACTTGCAATATGAAATTGTGTTTTTGGTAAGCTCGAATAGTCACTAATGTTTCGATTAGATAAGTGTTTTCTAATATAATTTCGAAAGGAAATTTATGTTCAACGTCAAGGTGTATAGATCTAATTTCTTTCAATAATTGTTTTGGTGAGATTAACAATGAGTGCAAAATATTTCGCTTTGCTAAATCCAATATTTCCCTATCTCTCCTAATTTACGATTAATACGATTTAAGGATAGTATACTTTCTTCTAATTGTTGCGTCTTTAGTAAGGACAAAAATGTATCCTTAATACGGTTGATATTATTTTGAATGGCTACCAAATTTTCATTAACCTGACTATTTGTTTCGTTTAAGTATTTTACAATTTGAACGTTATTGCTTATTATTGTTTGTTGAGATTCTTTTAATTGTTGTATAACATCATAATATTCACCGTCTGTGTTATCAAGATTACCAGTTATAAACTTCACTACATTGCCTAGAATGTTTATTAATCCTCTTTTCGGTTTATTTCTCCTAATATTTAGAGGTTTTATTTTATTTTCCATTTCATTTTCGAGTTCATCCAATTCAGGAGTTGTCTAAGGATTTTTCTTAAATTTTTATTGAATATATTTTGTTGCTCTTGAATATCTAGTATGGGTGACAAATCTAATTGTGTAATGATTTCAAAATAATTATTAGAGTTGTAAGTAATACCGAAATTGATTGGTAGAATACCAGCTCCATCTTCTATTTTAATTAATTCTGGTCTTCCAGAACAGATGAAGGCGGCGAACGCGAGGGCCCTGCAACATCACACAATTTTAATTCCTTTATATGGGCTGTGCGTTGTTTTAATTTAGTGTTGGGACCTGGTTTTAATTTGACAGTATTGTTTTCCAATATTTCGGACACAATATACGGTCCTTGGTAAGGCGTACTAGATTTTTTCTTTACACTGTTTTTAAAATAAACGGTAGCTCCCAATGTTAATTGCGGATTCTGTCGTTTTTCATTTCTCTTTTCTATTACCTTTTGTTTGTGCGTTTCTTGGGTCTTATCAATATTTTCATATAGTAATTTAGTAAAGTCTCGGTGTTGACAAATATAATCTTCAATTAATATATGTTCGTAATCAATATTTATTGGATCTACAGCACTTGTGTTTCCAAATAGCATTTCAAATGGGGTAAATTTCGTAATAGGGTTTATGCTTGAGTTATAAGCAAGTATGGATCTATCCATAGCTATTGATAAGGAAATTTTAGGTTCCATCAATTGTAACATTCGTAAATGTTCAATGAGTGTAGAATGAAGTCTCTGATTGTGCATTTGATTCGTGGTGACCTACAGTTGTGAATTTAGCTTTGATTTTATATAGCTTTAATAGGGATTCTACAGACTTATTTTTGAATTCTGTTCCATTATCAGAAATAATTTCTTCTGGTATTCCAAATTTACTAAAGTTTTGTATTAATTTGGTTGTTATACTGGATGCATTTTTGTCCGGTATTTCATAAGCTTGAGCAAATCGCCTGAATTTATCAATAATTGTCAAAAATGTTGCATTATCATATTTAAAAGGATCCATATGTAAGAGTTGCATAGGACGCTTGATGCTCGGGGTTATTTGGAACTGTGGTTTAGGTGGGTTCCTATTATATTTAGATTTTTGACAAATCTCACATGAATTAATAAATTTTGTTACCTGTTGATCTAAGTTTTTCCACGAGAAATTTCGTTTTATGTGTTCAATTGTCTCCTTAATTCCACAGTGGTATTTATAACTTCATGGCTATCAAGGATGATTTCAAGTTGTCTATCTTTATCATCGTTTTTTATTATAGTCACTCTTTTTAAACAACGAATTAATTTCATTCCTTCTTTATTCAATTTTTCTAAATATATTTGCCATAAAACATTATAAATTTCGTCACTACAATATATGTATTGTGTTTCAGAGTTACCATAGTCTTTTAAAATTCTAAAAAGTTCGTTATTCATATCTTGTTTGTTAACATGACATACATATATTCTTCTAAATGATAGGGTTATTGCTATATTTGTGGGCAAATTATGCAAATAGAAGAAGAATTGTCTAGGTTTGGTATCGATGGCTTCATTAAAAATCGGTATTGAATTTAGACTGTAGTTATCGTCATCTTCATCAACATACTAGTGTTGAATAGTTTTCTACGTTATTAACTTCAATGCGACTAAGTGCATCTACATTAGTGTTTGCTTTACCTTTTTTATGAATTATTGTATAATCATACTCTTGTAGGTAAATTTTCCAGCGTTCTAATTTCAGATTTTGGTTTTTCAAATTATGGACCCACAAAAGCGGTTTATGATCTGTTACGATCGAAAAACGGTTTCCAAAAACATAGGGCCTAAATTGTTTCAAAGCATAGATAATTCCTAAAAATTCTTTCTCAATTGTAGAATATGATTGTTCGGTTTTACTTAAAGTTCTGGATGCATAGGCAGCAGGTCGATCGTTACCAATTTTTCCCTGGCTAAGAATAGCTCCAAGTGCAATATTACTAGCATCAGTAGTAATAACAAAGGGTTTTTCAAAATCCGGGTAAGCTAAGATTGGATCGTTACAAAGAAGTAACTTACATTTTTCAAAGCAGTTTCTATAATTTTCGTCAATTATTACATTAGTGTGTTCTTTTGAACGAAATTTTGTTAAAGGTTTTGTTATTTTTGCAAAATTGTGTACAAACTTTCGATAGTATCCAAGTAATCCTAGAAATGATTTTATCTGTGTTTTTGTTGTAGGGATTGGAAATTTCTTGATACATTCAATCTTACCGAGGTCGGGTTTTATTCCATGTTCTGTGATTACATGACCTAAGTAATTTAGTGTTTTGCGCATAAATTCACATTTATCGAGTGATATTTTAACTCCATGTTGACTTAATCTATCAAAAACCTTTTGTAAGTAAATTTTGTGACTTTGCAATGAATTTGAAAAAATTATTATGTCATCTAAATAAACCTGACATATGTCATCTGTTAGTCCTCTCAATATATTGTTCATACATCTTTGGAAAGTAGAGGGCGCATTACATAGGCCAAAAGGCATTCTATTAAATTCGTAGAGACCTTCGCTGCTAATAAAGGCAGTTTTGGCTTTATCTTTTTCTTCAATCTCCAGGTGGTGCTATCCACTGGCAAGGTCAAGGCTTCTGAAATATTTAGCGCGGCCTACCTGTCTTTTATTGTCTTATCATTTAAACGGCGGTAGTCAATGACCATCCTCCATTTTTGTTTACCACTAGCGTTAATCTTCTTCGGAACTAAGGAAATAGGCGATGCCCAAGGAGATTCGCTTTCACGAATTATATTTTGCTCTAGCAGTTTATTAATTTGATTTTTAGTTTCTAATTTTTGTGTGTATGGTTGACGATATGGTCTTTGATACACAGGTGTTTCGTCAGTTAATTTTATCGAATGCTTTATATTTGAGCTAAATGTCAATGGAATTACATCATTGTGTATTAAATTTGGATAGTGTCCTAATAAATTTCGAATCATAGATTTTCCTTCTGCATTCATATGTTCGATTCTCAGTTTTTCATTGATTGTTTGGTATTGTATGTTACGAATTTGTGATTTACTCAGTTGTTTATAATCGTTTTCGCAATGAAAATCTTCAATTTCTTCAAGATCCATAGGTTCTAAAGGAATTTGTACTGAATAATCATTAAAGTTAGTAATTTCTGTTAATGTTTCGTAATGGTTTACATTTACAATAGCATTTGGCATTTCTACATTCTCCATTAATTTATTATGATTTATTAAATATTCTCCCTGTGGTTTCGTTACGGGTATTTTAACAATTTGTCTTGTTCGAGGTGATAATGTAATTACTGGGGGTTAAAATTTAAAAGGAATATAAGCGTTGTTCGTTTCTAAATTTTTTGTTTTATAATTAATTTTAGCTTGCATCATATCTACAGTATCTGAACCAAGTATACCATCATATTTATCTGAAATGTGAGTAACACTAAATTTATAAAGATTTATCGGATCATTAAATGTAACTAATCCTGGAATTTGTATCTTATAATCATGTTTTGTAATGCCGTGAATTGTTTTAACATGAAAAGGCTCATAATATACGCAATCATAAAAATATCGATCAAGTAAATTTGGATTTACAAATGATTTTTCGGCTCCACTATCAATAAGAAATTTAGCATTATCGAGTTCTGGTAATATAATATGAGGAAGTCTGTCAAGTCCAAGGAGATTTAATTCGGTGGTGTTACGGTTTCCGAGGCTGGTACTTGAAAATTTAGATCATCAGATTTATCGTCATAGTTATCATCATTTTCATCTTGTCAATATACTTGACATTCATCATTATCCGGATCTATATTTAATTTCTGGAAATAGTTTCCGGTTTGTTCATCGAAGTAAATGTTTTCTTCTTCAGTAATATGTACATTGTTTACATCTTGGCGGGGTCTCTTAAGTTGCGGTGATTTGAATCTTGTCATCGAGCTATCTACTTCCATTGGAGTAGGTTTAAAATTACGGTTAGAATTGTTTTGATTGACTTGTGGTCCAAATCGTTGTGGATTATTAAATTTAGAATAAATGGGTCGGTTCTGCTGTTGGTTCCAGCTTGGTACAAACGGTGGTCTCGGTTGATAATTGGTTTGAGGAACAAATCTGCTTGGTGTAGAATGGTATTTCTGAGTGAAATTCGGCACTGGATGAACTGGTTTGGGATTATTATAATATAATTATAATTTTGAGATGGGACGTGTTGTCTGTAGTTCTTATGTTGCAAATTTTGTTGGGCGGTATAATTTTAAATTTAGAAGAATTATTTTTATTTAATTGAGTAGGTTGCATACAAAGATATAACCAGTTTTGACGTTCTAAGACTTTTGCTTGAGCTGTCTCCAGATTTTGCGGTCTATTTACTTGCACATATTCACCATAATCAGGATATCGCATGAGACATCTAAGGTACGTTTGTAAAGCGGTTCTTTTGTAAATGTTAGTTTTAATTATTCTCTCATCAGCATCAACGGTCAATTTCAAAGTAGTGAGAAGCAAATTAGAGCTTCTTTCACTCTGTTACCTAATGAGTAGGGGTTCTCATTATTTTCTGGTGTTATATTCATTAGATCGTCCAAGAGACAATCTTCTGATCTCTGATCAGTGTAGTTCATTTACAAACACGCTTTAATATCTTCCTAATCATTTAAATCGCGGGACGCAATTAGACTCAAAGCTTCACCCTCAAATCGACTTTTTAAAATATTGATCAAAAATGAATTTATTGGATTTTGCAAATTATTTCTATCGAAATACGTAAGTAGCAAATTTTTACAATGGTCGACAAACATTGGCAATATAATAGGATTTCCATTGAATTTTGGAATTATGTTTACTTCGGTAGGCGTTATGGATGCCCTTGTATATGGATGTGCGTGCGGATGTTGCACTCTCGGTATAGCACCTTGCTGAGCACCTTCATTAGGCGCGACAACTTGATTTTGCGGCATGTTTACGCTTAATTTGGAAAACTTTTTTAATAAAATATCAATTTTTGTACCGTTAATAGATAATTTCGGAATTTACAGTGGTTATTTATAGCAGAATGGTGTGGGTGTACAGGCGGTATAAAGTTTTGAGCGGTTAAATCTTAAAATTAATCTTACATATAAAGTTTCATCGTTGTTTTCTTTCTTCGCTTGCGTTGTTTGTGTGGCTCGAGGAAATGTGTATCCGTTGGCCGGGTCTGCTACAGAAGTCGGCTGCTTCTGCTTGGGGTTGACGAGTATGCTTCAGAAGGGAAGGCACTCTAGGGGTTGAGATGTGGCAATTTTTAGCACTTATCCCTTGAATTAATCCTTTGGTTCACTTGCACTTCGCGTGGTCGATGTTGTTGACTGTGTAGGATGTGTGCGCGGTAAAGGATTGAAATCCACGTATGTCCAAAGATTTTCTTCGATTAGTATCGATTAGACAGAGTCCAAAGACACAAATATCCGAACGACTACGCCAGTTAAGATCCGTCGCGACCGGTAGGTCTTTTAAAAAAGATTTTATTTTGGAAGTAACTTATTTATTTTACGAAGTGCACAAGACGAATGACAAAAGACAATTAAGATATAATAATAATGCAGTCACATATATAACCTAGCCTAGTTATCGCAACGGTGCGATTATACGCCATAGATCATATTTCTTCTGGCTGGACTAGCGACATAACTCACGTGTCCAACCCACCTCCCGGTCCCATATAATAACAGTATATGTCATCACCGAGAATGCCAGCGCATAGTAAGCACTCATAAGACCACTGAACGGTAATGAGAGCTTTAGCCTCACCAGTGCAAAAAGTGACCGACTCATCCTGCCGCATACCCCCCCTCCCCCCCAACACGCGTCCAATACGCGAATCCAAGTATTACGTAGTACGTATTAGTAGTTCACTTGAAATCCGACCGGCGGCGCTACTTGTACGGAAATGGAAGGAATATTGGTTTTATAGGACACAGGAATATTTCCGAATATTTTAAAGATGCAGTTATTACTGTCGAATTAAAAATGCGACAAGACACTTCATAAGTAAAAGTCGATTACATGCATATATTGAGCACTAACCCAAGGTGCAGTAACCTACATTCGATGACAAAAACAAATATTGGCGCTGTTGACGTTGCGTATAGGGCGGTATGCAACTAATTATGCAGTAGCGTGACTCATATTGTATATTTTAAGGCTGTACGCAATGATGATTCATTCAGCAGCATTTACCATTTGGTAATAAAGTATTAAGTCCCACGTGCCGGTGTTCAATTAAAGTTAGATCATAATACATTATTAGTATATATTATTAATATTTTATTTATTATTATATACAATGACTATAATGAGCTACATACTTGAGGTTGTAAATTGGGGCTATTTCAAAGCACAGAGCACAGACTAAAACCAACTTATAAAGAAAGGAATATTAGAATGTTGAAAATGGAAAAATGAGTATACCCTTATTCTTATGATTTTATGATTTAAATATATTTTATTCAGGCTTATAAAGCTTTGTTTTAAAATTTAGACCGAGAGAACAGTAACAGGCAACAACAACAGATTTATTACTATTAATAGCAACTCAAATTCCGTTCTCACAGTCAAGTATGGTGTAACAACTTTAGTTCTAGAAGAATATATTCTTCAAGTGGTGTTTGGGCGCTTAACATAAAAGGACAAACACACAAACACCGGACTTGATATATAAACCAGCTAATCGTCTTCAGCGCAAAGATATGTGGATATGTACACCGCCCATTTTTACTTTATCATACGCAGTATGTAAAGTATTGTAAACGTGCCGAAAAAAAAAATTGAGATTTTAGCGGAAATAGGTCTTTTTGGGTCCCCTGAACATTTTTGACCAAGGTCCAAAAAATGTCTGTGTGTGTGTCTGTGTGTGTGTGTGTGTGTGTGTGTGTGTGTGTGTGTGTGTGTGTGTGTGTGTGTGTGTGTGTGTGTGTGTGTGTGTGTGTGTGTGTGTGTGTGTGTGTGTGTGTGTGTAAACGATTTTTGTGGAGACGATTCCGGAGAAACTACTGAAGGTATCGGAACGAAAGTTCATATTTAAAAGTTTCATGACCTAACTTAGAGCTGAAAAGCTTTTGGTTCACAAGGGTCCAAAGGAACTGGTAGTTTATTCAAAGCCTTTTTCAAGGATTTTGCAAATGAGCCGCCATTTCTGTAATTTCGTCAAAATAGTTAAATAATAAATTAAACTAGAGGAAATTTTGAATATTTTATGTTTATGACATTTTTTGGTAAAATTCATAGTTTAGCTGCAAGAGCAAATTCTATTTGATCGAGATCGGTCGCATATGCATTAATAAGAAACTTACATAGTAGCCAGGATTTTGACAAATATTTTTTGTGTTGTTACATTCGAAAACAGCTGATCTCATCAGAGGTTAGAGAACCACTATGGAACGTTGCCGCTCTAGTGCGGCAAATTATAAAATACAAATTTCAAATAAAATAAGATCACCAATTTGGTTGATAAGAAATATCCACCCGTCTTTATATCTAATTCTAAAAACGGTAAATTGACAAAATTATAAATAAAGTATAGCGATGAGTGTAGTTTTATTTTAGTATGTTGGTAGGGATGTGTCATGAACAAATTATTACCTTTTTAAGGTGCGTTTTCATTAGTGATATTGGCAGTGGTAGCAGACGCCATTATAGTATTTCAAACAGAAAATTGCTAGTGACTCATGTTTATATACATGCAAACAAATATGTGTCATTATCACGAATGTAAGAAATACTATAATTTCGTATTCTGCCACCGCCATTAGCTACCATTACGTACCAATCGGAATTCGGAACGTACCTTTAAACTTGACGTTTCGTCAATGTGGTACCAACCTAGCATTTACCTATACAGAAATGTTTTATTTTTTTTAATACGTATTTCTTAAAAAGCAACACATAAACGTTGATGTCGCTCCTGCCAAAAACTAGATAGCGCGACTCGCTCACATGCAACGGCGACACTCCGCCTTCGGTGACGCGCCGCATCACCGCTCGTCGCGCTATTCCGTACTTTCGGCATTTGTGACATAAATAACTATTATTCTAATGACGTAGTGTAGGTAGTGTCAAATGCTGATGCTCTGACAATACCTACGATTTATCTCAATAGAATAGATTCTCATGCTGCTAAACTATTAATTTTATATATTGTATGATAAAGTCATGTGCCTGGCCACATCAGATTTTTTTTTTTAATTTTCCTTTTTGTGGGCATCCGTTTTGTATAATACCGATACTACAGTTTTTTTGCTAATTATAAGTATGTGCAACCAAGCGCAGTTTAATTGTAAATCTGCTCTGCGTAGGCAACCAACCACGCGTGGGTGCTTGTTTTGTTATCAGCTTTCCAATCGCAAACCCAAGTTATGATTAATTTTATACTAACTTTTTGCTTTAAAATTTTCATTTTGCGTAACTAACCATTTCTATATGGACGTCAGTTTGACTATGTACGTCAAAAGTTTGGCTGTGACAGGCTATTAAATATTGTTCCCATACCTTTCTGTAGTTTTGATTATACGCTTAGCTTACTGACTAACTCTACAAATTATACAAGGCGTCTTAAAAATCATTAATTTGTAGGATAAATAGAAATGAATTTACAAACAACTCATTTTAAACGCCAGAAAGCTGATAACAAAACAAGCACCCACGAGTGGTTGGTTGCCTACGCACAACAGATTTACAATTAAACTGCGCTTGGTTGCACATACTTATAATTAGCAAAAAAACTGTAATATCGGTATTATACAAAACTGAAGCCCACAAAAAGAATTTTTTTTTTTAAATGCAAAAAGATCCAGGTCTAGCTGTATTGGTTGGGCTGTTACAGAGTGTCCGCTCCCAGGCGCGATCCCACTACTGCACGACGCGGGGACTTTTGGCTGCTGGGTTTCCCCCCTGGCCCTGTGTGCCCCTCCTTAGCCGACCTGGTTGCCCCGGACTCCTCCTGGGCACCCATATCGACGCCGAGCTTAGTGTGGACACCCGGTCAACGCGAACAAACTCCGCACCAGGATTCCCAACCTCAAACCATCCTCTGAACCCGACCTCCAAATAGCTGGATTACAGGAGCGCGCCACACTCCCAGTCGAAGTATACCGTAGAAAATCTAGCATATAAACTGCTCAATCGAAACGTTTACATTTGGTATGCGCATGAGCGTAAATATTTGAATTTTTATATTTCATACTGGTTCATACATACTACATAGTATGTACTTATTTATTATTATTATTTTTATTATTTATTATTTATACATAGTGTTCGGAATATTGGTGATAACTTTTTCATGCTGATTGAAAACTTAAATTTAATAAATGTTCTATAAAATCAACAAATGTCAAAAAAATGTTAATCTTTATTACATGATGTAACAGACCACCCGTGCCAGGATTTTCTTCTTGGTTATAATAAAGTAATAGATCACTCATAGATGTATAGTAAAAACAGCTCAGTATAAAATGCCTTTCCCAAAGAATTTAATAATAATAAACTTGTAGGTAAATTTGGGCTACTATCTTATGGCAAAAAAAAACAATCAAAATGTTCCAACGTCATGAATTCAACGTTTAATGGGCTCTACGCTCGTGGAAGGTATAGTTTTGTCTACATTTGTCTGAAGAGGCATAGAACGAACATTGGACATTAGAACATTGGGTGAAATTTGCGCATTATTGTGGAGATCAGTATTATTTATTTGAAATTTGTAAGATTTAAAGATATAAGAAAACACTAACTTGATGCTAATAAATACCTCGTTGAAATGCTGAGAAAGAAATGTATTGATTACATGTATAAAATTTTAGTTTGATCGGTTTCATTTAATAAAGAATTCCAAAGAAAAACAGAATTTCAGAATTTTAGCTGCTTTGTGAATATGGTCAAAATTAAAGCAGATTATATCCCACATTTCTATGTAGATTATACATTGGCATATGAATACGGAACTTTGGCCTAATTTGACGATTCGATCCACGCGATGGCGCTCAATACGCGGGCACCAGTTCAAAAGTACAAAATAGAGTTTAAAATAATATTAAAATATGTATGCTATGGACAAATTTACTTCAAGCTATGTTTTGTCCGTCTTCAGACAACACCTAGATATGGAAATGATAAAAAGGCAGAGGTTCTCAAAACTTTTTAAATTTTGTGTCACACAACTGAAAATTAATCAAAATATGTACGACGTAACAGCATGTTATAATTTAGTACATTTAAACTAGTGTTTTATGTTTTGTGTTCCACCAAGAGTATAGTTTCACCACTGACTCCCAACGTCTGTAGGTACAATAATCCAATGAATCCAACAATTTGGTTTACAGCTCGTAAACTATAATATAAATAAAAAATATAAATCTGGTACAGTGCGTGTATGCGTGCAATATACATGTGTTGTGTTTATTATTATTACATAACCCATTTCCAGAGTTTAATAAACTGGTCCGTGGACCTATTGAAACGCTACCAGCATTAATTACCCTACCGGATACAAAACGAACAACACAATAATTAATGATCGGATTTTGCGGTTTCATATATGACTAATAAATAGTTGCGCACATGGTCTCTTTCAAACATTCAGCTACCCTGTGGTTAAATATATCCTACCGAGAATAGAGGTATGTCTACCACTTCAAACAGTGCAGAACCTTTACGTTACACTTGGTGCGCATGAAGGGTTGTTCTACCAACCGCATTTGCCTTAAAAAATAGTTTTTCGCATCAATACTTTCGCCAACATCCAAATTCACGAATCTTCGCTGAGTAAACTGCACGCACAACAAGTCTGTTTTTTGCACACCAATCAATAAATGACCCCATAGATTTTTTTATCTTCTCACTAAGCAGTTCCGGAATTTTAGCAGACACAACAACCGAAGTATCATGGGCATACATTACAACGCTTACATCAGACATACACAAGGAAAGGTCGTTAACAAACAATAGAAACATCAGCGGTGCTAAGATGGAACCCTGAGGGACACCCACATTTATATCAGCAACACCAGATTCGCAGCCCTCTATGACAATTCTTAGGCGCCTATCAAGCAGGAAGCTATGCATCCAACTCAGTAATGGATGACGCACACCCATACAATACAACTTATCAACAACAAAAGCAGGTTCCAGGCTGTCAAACGCACGAGACAAATAAAAAAACAGACCAGCCACATATAAATTTGCTTTCCGGCCATCGTGTACATACTGCACGAACTGAGCAGTCGCTGTCTCCGTCGATCTACCGCGTCTAAAACCGTGCTGACCATCAATCAAGACACCATAATTCTCAAGGAAATCTAACAATCTTTTACTGATCACCGATTCGAATATCTTTGAAAAACACTATTAATAGAAATAGGACGATAGTTTTCGATGGCTCGTCGGTCGCTTTTTTAAAAAATAGGGATGACGTTTGACTCCTTTAACATCGACGGGAAACGACCACTCATCACCGACCCATTCAACAGACAAGCAAGCGGCTCAGATAGATGTACAGCAGCCGCCTTAACAACTTTTACTAGTACATCGTACAGCTCAGCACTTCGAGTATTTTTTAGAGATATTATCACGTTATAGATTTCTGTGCCGGCGACTGGATAAAAATTCACTGTGCTCGCATACACCCATCTTGGTGAATTTCTCGTTGCCTAAAGGACCATATCTGCCCACCACCTGCTCCCGCGCCACATCCGAGAAATAGTCAGCAAAAACTCTCACAAACATCCACAGCAACATCAATCACGGTCCCATCAACACAAAGAGTCACGCTCTGACTTACCGTCCCGCAACGTCCCAACTGACACATTTCCAGAGCTGTTTGGTTTTATTTGGTGCTTCGTTTATTTTATTTTCATAAGATAATTTCTTTGTTTCACCTATTTTATTTTTATAAAATGCCTACTTTGCTCTATACACCTCATGAATATCACAGTATCACAGTTCCTCATCAGCCAAAATGTGCTCTTAAGTTCGGCGCATAATTTTATAATTTCAGAAGTAACCCACCATTTTCCGTGTTTGTTCCCATTCTCATTCCCAGCCTCTGGAAAGCACATGTCATAATAAAAACAAAATAGACTTATAAAACGACAAAAAGCATCGTCAGCATCGTCTCCAGCGCAAAAATCCCAATTCAAATCACCCTGCGCATCACAAAACCGCAGTAAACCCGTCGATGTTACCCGTCTAACGTGGTTAACAAGAGGCCGAGCGACATCATCCCGGCGGCCTGCCACTCGGAACTCCAGTAGAACCCCCAAATAATCAGCTATATTCGCGTCAAAAACACAAAAACGACAATTTTCTCTCAACAAGACAGTCAACATATAATCGAGCGTCGATTCTGTTTTATTTCCACGCACGTCAAATGCTACCCTACTTTTTTTTGTCAAATCTCCAATAAGTCCGTACGAGTCGAATATGTCCACTAATATCTTGGACTGGCGCTGGCGGGTCTCCTTATTCACGTCCACATTAAAATCGCCACAAAACAATATTACAATGAGTCGGACCGATAAAATTATTGACAGCTGAAAGCTGTTTCATAAAAAAATCTAAAATCCCCATTTGGGGCTCTGTAAACACAGATCACCGCATATTTAAAATTACCATACTTAAAACTAACCACAGAGAATTCAAAATTAATTTCGTTACAAAACGTCGATACATCCACAGAAACAGTGGGCAGGTTGTCCCTCCAATAAATAAGCACTCCCCCGTGTTTTCTAATCGAACGACAAAAACACGACACTAAAGCGTAGCCGGGCAGATGCATACCACCGATCGCGTCCAAAACAGCCCAATGCTCCGAAATGCACAGCACCTCCGGTTTAACGTCACCCACTAAAATTTTAAGTCGATTTAGTTTATTAAAAATTGATTGTACGTTCATATGTATTATAGTGCAGCTGTCGATGAACTCTCTTTTAAAACTTCATCGTCCATGCCGGTGTTTAATAGGTTAGCGCCTTTTTCCTCCCGCATTTGCAAACCTGTCTCGTCCCCGATTTGTGGTTTCTGCGCAATAATGTTTTTAGTATTTACAGTACTATTGATAGTTGGCTCTGCGATCATTAATTCTGATACTTTGTTGAACAGGCACGTCCTTCCTTTACGCGTCATATGTAAGCCATGCCTAGTGAAGCGACTACCATCAAGGATGCGGTTAATATCAATGACAGTCACATTGCTGCCGCGTACACTTCTGTATATCTCCCCATTTAGCATAAATAAGCCAGTTTAGAACCGGTCTGTTGCTCCAAAACGGAACAGATACAAGAAAAACATTTGTAGTGTTAGCGCAATCTTTAATTATCCAAAGTTTTTCAGAATTTAGGATTTCCCTGCAATGCGTTATTCGATCCACCCTTTATTATTACGTAGTCTTCTAAATTACGTAGTCCTCTTTGGTATAAGTTGAAGTTAGTGCTGGTAGATCATCTACAACGAATTCCAATGTAGCATTTGGTTTAAAGAATGAGCCGATTGCATGATCATCACAGCCCACACTCTTTCTCAGTGTTCCAGCTGCACCGCGTGCATGACTGTCACGACTAGGCATCGGCGGCCGGGCCGAGAGCCGCCCCGACCCGCCGACACATTACACGAATCAGAGCAACCTCCCGCCCCAGTCGAAACGCCACAATCCACAACTGCGACAAACGAGCTGGAAAACACAGACTACACCCAGGGAAACAGGGTCAGCGCTAATGGGACCACCCAAAGTCCGAATGGCGGAGTTGGAAGCAATATCTTCAGGTGGGTTTCGCAGTGTTTTTCCCCTGGTAGCTCCTACGAGATTCTCTATAATCTCTCTCAGATCTGCGATGGTCAAGCGCTTCAGAGACATCACGTCTGCCATGGTTCTGAGCTCATCTTTAAGTTTTGTATTTTCGTCCGTTAGTGTATCTACTTCAAACTCAGTAGTTGCTAATGTGTTACGAAGATTGTCGATGACATACTGATTAGTGATCTCAGTCGGCTCAATATCGCTACTAATTATTGTGATGTAGCTAGTATTCAATTCATTTTTCTGGTTTCCCTGCGAAAAAACCGCATTTCGTAACCCAGCCAATGACTCGAATTGCTCAATGCTTGCAGTTTTAAAGTACGATTTCCAGACGCCGAATTTGCACAAAAAGCATTACCCTGTCCTTTGGTAACCTAATGGTAATAACATATTTGGACAATTGATATAAGTATCCACGGGTATCGAGGATGATTTTATTTTGTCAGAGACGGGTGAGACATCCGACACCCGTACGAGAAGGCGGTAGCCTGCCTTCTCAGCTGTTTCCTTGTCTGGTCGACAATATACAGTATGCAAAACACCAGTGTGAGTTTTATTTACATCCACCCTGGCCTGGGCCATCCCAAGTAAGAGCTACGTAACAATACTTCGTTGATTATTAATTTCATGAGTAAAGTTGTACCTTTTCTTTTCAAGTGCAAAAATTTCGTATTTAACCCGATAGACAAACAAATTTGATAGTCACAGATGTTATGTGCAAATGATTCAGTTAAGGGCCCTTCCCAGTTTGGACAGCATTAAAAAGGTGATTTTAAACATTATTCTCTGTAATAAATAATGCTTTGAAAGTGTTGGCACGCTTTTCTTTTAATTACACAATGTTTACATTAAATAATGTATAAATATAATGTTTAAATATCTTAATTATTCGAACGCTATGCAGAGGCCAACGGAGGGTGATCAAATCTACATGCATCCACGCCGGTGTGAAAATCTCCTCGGCAAATGGACCTGCAATATAATACCAACGAATTTTTAAATTAACAGTGTCCGTTATTGCATGAACCATTTTTTTAAATCCTTTAATAGATAGCAAAATAGATGGGGTAATAGTTTAGAGAATATTTTTTTTATAAAAATTTCCCATATTTCCATGGTAAAAAACATATAAATAACAAAAATACATTCATCATGCTGGTTGATGCGGAAGAGATAATAAATTAAAAGGTGCATGAGAAATTTCAAGATAATCGGATAAGCAATTTCTGAATTATCCACACCGTGAGATTAAAACACAGCGTTTTGAGAAATTTGCGGCTGAAGTTTAATAACAAAGTATTCATATTAATCCAATATTTACCTTCAATCTGATATTCCTGGACCATATACACATCCTTCTTCTTCATTTTGGTGCTCCCCCAATGCACTTCTTTCCATTCTTCTTCTTGATCTTGCATCTTTGGAAGCAAGTCTTTTCCCGCGCCGCCGTCTTCATGCGAGTATAATCTTTATTTCTAGCAGAGTTCTGCGCTATTAGTCCAATTTTAATTCCCATTAAATGGAGCATATGTATAATGGTGGTTGTTACGGCCGAATTTCGACAAAAATTGCAAAAGTGAAATACTTCCTGTCGTGTGCCTTTTCTCGGTATCCACCAGTAGTCCTCAGCTCGCTCGAAGTGGAGACGGGAGTGGGTCAATTCTAATTGACACAAGTTGTAACAAGGGCGCCACCCAAACTTCACTGATATGTGGATAAACTGATTTGGGACAGTAGATGGGATGTTATAGCACTCGACAGAAAACTAGCAAGGATGTTCCAAAACAATTTATTGCCCAAACGAAGAGATCAAGATTCAATAAACCAATCAAAAAAATTTCAAAATGTAAGCGATAAATCAAAACTTTGTAAGGAAACACACAGGATATACAAAAGTGTACAAATACAAAACAAAAACACAAAAAAAGATGTGGTCAAAATATCAAACGTCAACGCTTGACGCAGATGTTATGCGTAAATTGCTGCAAGAAAAACCGTTATGATGTAAATTGGCCAATCCACAAGTAAACGTTCAGCAGAAAAGGGTTTAGTCATAAAGCGTTGAAAACAATTGATGTACACCTTGCCACAAAATTTTAAAATTATAAAAAAATATTACTTATTAAAAATTAAATAAAAAAGAAAATAAAAATTTAAACGTGAGTTAAATGTTACCAAATACCCAAAATTATAATTAAATTAATGACTGATAAGCTTACATTAACCTCAAAATTAAATAAAAATGTTGACGAAGAAGGTCAACGTCAAACGGCAAAGTTAAAGTTCTATATTGTATATAAAATGACAATTAAATTCCAAATTTCTAAATACTAAATTAAACAAGCAGTCAAATTCAAATTCAAAATGCAAAAAGCAAAGTCAAAAACAAAGGTTAATTAAATTATCAAAGCAAAAACATAAGAAAAGCAAATCGTAAAGAGGTTAGGTTCCTCGGAAGACCCAACGGCAACAAGCTTACGACGGCTGAATGGTATCGGAACGTTATTTGTAAACCAGTACGGAGAGGTACCCTCAAGACACGTTAAAAATATACAAACGATAACCTACTTGTGGTTTCCGAGGATATGCCCAACTATGGAAAATTCAAAAGGGGCCCACTAAGAGGTTAGGTGTTATTCCGTTCTTCTACGAAGTGCCGAGGTGATTCGGTACTCACAACGCAAAGGTATATGTTGGACGTCAACGATATTGATCGTAAAAAAAAATCCAAGTGCACCAGTCCGCCTCGCCAAACTATTGGCGGTTAAGTTCTCCAAGTCTCCGCTGAAACTTCCTCAATAGATCTCCTCTGCCGAGGTAATAATTCCAATCGGTCCTTCGCTAGCTGATAAAATGTTGTTCGCCAACCAATAGCTATCCTGTTCTTCGCCGCCGATAAAAACTACAATAATTCCATGGAAATGAGAAACGGTACTACAATAAGAAAAATAGCTTACCCCGCAAGATGTTAACCGGGCACTTAAGTGTCACAGATTGAGAGTTGTGAGAATCCGTAAAAATACGATGAGCCAATCAACTGCTCAAGATGTTGCAAGAGTAGATCCCAAAAATGGTTTCGCCACCACCAAAATCTTGATTTTGGAGTGAACCAAAAGAAGGTCGACGAAATAAACTCAAACAACAAATCAACTCCCAATGCTGGATTCAAACGGCGTGGAGCTCGATGCAATCTACAAAATGAACTAAAAACCACGCGAAAAATCGATCCTTTATATAGCCACAGCGTTTCCCCTCCACAAAACTCTGACGTGGAACAATGGCGGACAATAGCGAAACCACTGCGAAACTAAATTGTCAAAATTGGAATTTCAATAACCACTGCAAATAATGGGCCAAATGCTACCAAACGATCCCCTTTGAACTACTAAATGCCAATATGAAATCAAACTGAATAAATAAAAGCAAATAAGAAATACAACACACCGTGTGACGTCATAGGACATACACAATAATACGCAATTGCCTGGAAAACGACAAACTATGTCAATTAGCCAAACGACACTACTACGAATCGAATCTACAGGTAATTCTAACATCGTGCACATGTGGGTAACCTTCGGGATAGTCAAATAAGTCCGAAAAATGCCTGCGAACATTGGAATGACAAGGCCGCAAAACGGGCACCTACGAGCCTGAAACTTGGACAAAACACTTCCCACAGGGTCCCACATATACAGAGCTATAGATGCTATCATCAAAGTAGGTCAAAGCTAATTAACAAGAAATTAAGAAAAGACAAGTGACAGTTTGCATTCCAGTTCTCCAGTCAAGCAACAGATGGCGCCACAGGGCATCTTCAAACGTTTATTCGAAGTTCAAATAAATATAAGTCATTTTAGTAATATCTCCTGTCACAACGTGACATGGTATTGGCCTGGTTAAAAAAGCAAGCTGCTAAATAAGCAGCAATATTTACAATTTTTTCTCCACTATTTATGTGCTTAGGAGCGATTTGCCATACGACGGTATTGTGATTTCGTTGTGCCAACACATTTTATAAATAGTTCTGAACTTAAATCTTAAGGTCTTAAATCTTAAGTACTTAAATCCTCGTATATTGGTGCGAGAGCTGCTTTAACATCCGAATGTAATGGTGGTTTATGGATGTATTCAGAGCCGGATTAACCTTAAGGTAGAGTAGGCAACTGCCTAGGGGCCCACTTCAGTCCGCAAAAAAAAGTTTTATGGATCGAAAATGATAATCAACAATACTATTCTTTTTTTCTCAACGCATGTAACACTTTATACATACAGAACCATCTAGTATCTAATATTAAAACTAATATAATCCTTCGGACCGCAACTGGACTTCATTCACGTTGGGGGAATACCCGATTCGTTGGGTGCGTTCTGTAAGCTTCCGTAGCGACTAGCGTGATAATAATTTATAGCGTAATAATTCCGAAACTTTCGAAATACGTTAATTACAGTATGTGAGTTTTGCGATTGTAAGGTAAATTTAAAAAAGTTTTTGTGTGCTCCGTGTTTGAAGACTTACGATTTTCACATACACCAAAAGTATTTAAAAAATTCGGAACGCAGCGAGTAGGCGGACTGTTTATGTCGTTTTACGTTGAGGAAATCCCCGATTTGTAGGATATATACAAGTAGGAGCGTAAGGTGTCGGCTCCTTTGATGTCGGCGTCCCAACTTTTCAGAAATGTGAAAACATTAAAATTGAATTGATTGAGAATAAAGTGATTTTTCATTCCATTATGATATAAATTCCTCTAATATTGTGAATGACGATGTAATACGGGTTTAAATATTCTCTCTCGATAATTCAGTGTCGCCGTTCTGGATTCGGTTCGTGAAAATGATACTGGATGGCGCCACTACCAGAACGCCAGCACAATTCAGATATGAAATAAATACCTTAAAAATTGTGATATTCGATGTAATGCCGTTTTAAAGATTCCCTCTCGATAATTGAGTGCGAAATTCACTAATATTGTGTTTGAACACAAAACATGCAATCAGAAAAAGCTAGCGCCATCTTACGGGAAAATGTAGAACACTGGCCCAGGCCACGCATGCGCCCTCAGAATCGTCCCAAGATACTTGCCGTCTTGCGGTTACTTGTATATATAACTACATTGATGCTATCAGGAGCGTTTTACGACAGTGAATTGAAAAACACTTTGTGCTTTGTGTTTACTCTGAATAGAAGTAGAGTATTCGTTCTTTTTATGAACACTGGGGGGGGGGGGGGTCGTGAAAACTTAACGAGAGAATAAATCTTGATTATAAAACAGAATTAAACAAGGTAAGTTTAATAATTATTTGTGACATTATAATTTGACCAATAATAGGTACGAAGATTTTTATTTTTCTGAAAATTTAACCATTTCTTTGTCATAGTTTTTCATTTACACCTTTCTTTCAAGGAACAAAATGTCCGATGAGCCCGTGAAAAAAAAAAGCATTTGGGCGGTGCAGAAAAACGTAAAAAGCGGCTAGACCAACAAAATAAGCGTGATGAGATATTAAAGAAGACGCAAAACCTTTTCCAACTTGGATTTGTTCGTCAACCACTCGAAAATCAACCTTTTCCGAGTACGTCTGCTGCTGATCAAACCGGGAGTTCGGAGGCGGACTCAAGAAATATTCTTAGCGAGTGTTCTGAACAGGCTAACCAGTATCAAGAAACAGCCACTTTAGCAGGTGCCGAGGCAAGTGAGGCTGAGAACGACGTCCAATCACCACAACAAAACGTAGCCTATCAAGTTGTAGAATACCAGAACGACATTGGCTGGTGGCAAAATATTACCAAAGAAATACAAGATTATTGGTGTATCAGAGATTTTAACGAATGTCAACACTTTGACTGTGGCTTTTCTGCTTCAAGCCGTCAATACGAAGATAGCAGAGATTTTTTCTCAGTCAATGTTTTTTCGTAAACATATAAGTGGTGGTAAAATGAAACGAGAGTGGCTCATGTATTCTCCATCGACTGGAAAAGTATACTGTTTACCATGTGTTCTTTTTGGTGGCGTTGAAAAGCAATCACAGTTTCAAACAGGATTTTCTGATTGGAAAAACGCATCGCATAGAATTCAATCCCATGAGAATACAGGAACGCACCGAGAATGTGTACAGACCCTGATTAGTAGACGGCGTTGTCAAGGCCGAATCG
Organism: Melinopterus prodromus; assembly: GCA_964023965.1. Taxonomy (NCBI): domain Eukaryota; kingdom Metazoa; phylum Arthropoda; class Insecta; order Coleoptera; family Scarabaeidae; genus Melinopterus; species Melinopterus prodromus. Next base: position 38,593,114 of record OZ030391.1, on the reverse strand, counting down.
ACACTTCTATGGAAATTGCATACAACAAAGAAAAAGAATATTGGTTCAATGTTTTACAAAGGGTGGTGTCAGTAATACAATTTTTAGCATCCCGTGGACTAACATTTCGTGGCAATGACGAAATTCTTGGTTCCCAGCATAATGGCAATTATTTGGGTTATTTAGAATTACTCGCGGAGTATGATCCCTTCCTTAGTTCTCATTTGGCCAAATATGGTAATGTCGGAAAAGGAAGACAATCGTATTTGTCTTCTACGATTTGCAAGGTTTTAAAACATATTATAGATGAAATTATAATGGCAAAATATTTTTCACTGAGCGTCGACTCAACGCCTGATATATCCCATACAGATAAGTTGACTGTAGTTCTGAGATACGTAGCATCAAATGGAGAAGTAGCAGAACGTTTTCTTACATTTGTTCCTATTGCAAGTCACAAAGGGGAAGAACTAGCTACTACAGTATTACATTTTTTATATCAAAATAACATTGATATAAAAAATGCAAGAGGTCAGTCTTACGACAATGCAGCAAATATGTCTGGCTGTTACAATGGTCTACAGGCGCATATTAAAAAAATATTCCCCTCGCACACTACGTCCCATGTGCAGCGCACTCGTTGAATTTGGTTGGAGTACGTGTTGCGGAGAGCTGCGTTGGAGCAATCTCATTCTTCGGATTCGTACAAGAATTGTACAACTTTTTTTCGGCATCAACTCATCGCTGGGCAATTATGCTCCAGAGTCTCGAAACACAAGATGAAACTAAACAATCGTCGTCTTTAGTTACAAAAAAAGTGTCTGACACAAGGTGGTGTGCACGAGCCGATGCGACCAAGGCCTTGTCAAAAGGTTATAAGAATTTTCAGAAAGCTCTGCAGTCTATTGTTGATGACGCAGACACCGCAACTGATTCACGAGGCCAAATGTTTATTAAAGGATTCTGAAAAAAAAAAGAAAATGCCATTATGTCAGTATTCTGAGCTGCCATACTGGATCGAATCAATGGTGTTAGTACTTCGCTACAAAAAGCAACCATTGAACTTCGAACGGCCGTTGATCTTTTAAAATCGCTTTTAGATTTGTTGCTTTCGCAACGAGATTCATTTGACGACTACGAGTTGAAGGCATCTGAGATAAGTGGTACTAATTACAGTGATGAAAATCAGCGCGTACGAAGAAGGAAAAGGCATCATGATGACGGGCCTGCAGAAGAAGCTATACTCAGGGGAAGAGAGAAGTTGAAAATCGAAACTTATTTACCTGTACTGGACGTGCTGCATTCAGAATTGACACGACGACTAGAAAGCTATCAGGAAGTTAATTCTCTATTTGGATTTTTAACAGATTTCTTAATAAAGTCGGACGATCAAATCAAAGAGGCTTGTACAAAATTTTGTAAGCATTATTCCGAGGACATTGAGCATGAATTTATAAACGAGATGGTGCAGTTCAAGTACTTCGTCTTACAATTGGAGGATGCCGGGAAAGATAACATTGTAGCTGCTGAAGAATCGTATAAATTGATCCTTAATAATATGGTTCAATCAACTTTCCCAAATGTTATGATAGCATTGCAAATTTATAGAAGTTTGATGATAACAAACGCGACAGGAGAACGAAATTTTTCAAAATTGAAATTATTAACAAATTCTCTTCGAGCAACCATGTCTCAACATCGCTTAAATTCATTGTCGATAATGGCAATTGAAAATGATGTATTGGAAAAGGTCCACATTAAAGAAGTCGTAAACGATTTTATATCTAAAAAAGTTAGAAAAGTCCATATTTAAATTAACAGAAGGTATTTCAGTACTTCACTTTTTCTTTTGTTTATTGCGTTTGGTTAAATATATATTTTAAATTAAAAATAGCTGAGTCGCGTTTAATTTTTCATGTATACGTAGAAAACACCTAGACGCGCGGAATGAAACGTACGCGTACTCTACGCGTGGGCTGCGCGGGTGAGTCTGTACTAACACGCAGCCAACCCGCGTTGAGCATGCATAGAGCCTGCGTATGTCTGAAACCGCCCTTAGGACGTCATCCATGCCTATATCGGGAATTGTATTCAGGAATTGTATTCAGGTAGAAGGCAAAAAATACATCACATGATTTAAGTCAGTCAGAGTAGGTAAAGAAAAGGGGATCGAAAATTGTATTGCCTACAGGCCCATACAGGGTTAATCCGGCTCTGCCCGTAGGTTGAAACGTAACTATTGAGTGCACCCTATTAATGCAGTACGTCAGCGATACGGCGAATATCGCCATTTCTTTCACTACTTTAGAAAATATAGAAAACAGTTTTTTTAACTATATGAGAATGTCAATTGCAACGTTTGCTTATTATTTATATATTCTTGACAGACTGCGATATGTGTTTTATAATATTAATAGTATATTTATTTCACATTGTAGTCATTCACGTAGATTTAGACAGACTTTGACAGTACGTTCGTATAATGACAGTTTGTTTGAATAATAATGTCATTATTCTAACGAACTGCCATTATTATACATAGCTACTGTCATCATAATCATAGGTGTGTGTCATGGTAGGAATATACAGGGTGTCTCACGGAACTGTTCCATTAGAAGTTTCTCATGTTCTACTATTTCTGGAAATTTTGGAATAATAATTTACTTGATCTGAGCTCTTCAGCTAAAATATTGTCAAGTTAACTGTCGCGTCCGGTCACCGGAAGTCGGTATAAAACATTCGGTAGGGAATTTATTCTCTATCAATCAACATTAGGGTTCCCTATATCTATCATTAATAGTTTTTGAGATATTGTCACTTTTTATTCAAATACATTTTGAATACTCCCATTGAATAATGGGGGACGAAATTAGATACGAAATTTACAAAAAAAATTAAATAATGTTTGATATTTAGAAATTTTGCGTGGATGTGTGATCAATTTTTGCAAAAATCTTCCCCTGAATATTTTACGCGACTGCTTTTATCAAATGGACGATGCACCGGCAAATTCTTCGCATGTGGTATCCATTCCAGATGTTTGACGATAGGTGGTTCGGAAATTGGGGACCCTGCCGGTGGCCTTCAAGCTCACCAGATTTAGCACCATCAGATTTTTATTTCTGGGGTCATGTGAAAAGTTAGGTCTATTCCACACCATACTCGAGAAGAATTGAGATACCCCAAATATATTATTTTAGTTTTAACAAACCTTTTCAAAATTTGTCTGTTTTCCTGCTGTTCCAAAGTTATTACATTCCTAATGAAGAATAAATCGTTTGTTTTTAGTTTGCATTCTTTTATACCTACAATATCTCAAAATCTATTAAAGATGGATAGGGAATTCTAATACTGATTGATAGGGAATAAGGTTTCCTATCGAATGGCGTATCGGTGTACAGGCTGTTCTATTAAAAAAATGAATTTTTTACGTTTGAAAATTCAATTATTGTGTTGTAAATTTTGAACAACCTGTGTAAGATATCATGATGAACTAAATATCGTCTAATTTGGTTGTGTTTCTAGTTTTGGGCCACCAATCATGAAACTTGTAGCTTCAATAATAACCGACATATTCAATTTTAAACGTAACCACAAAAATCACCAAAAAGTTTGTAAAACAAAAAAAAAACAAAAATTGTTATATTTAAACATAGGGAAACCTTACTAAAGATGATGTATTTAGATACGTCGAAACCAAAAATAAAATTAAAATTATATCAGACCATTTAAAATAACAAAGTTGATACCGACGTCCGTTGACCAGACGTGACAGTTAACGTGAGAATATTTTAGCTGAAGAGCTCAGGTCGAGTAAATTCTAGTTCCAAAATTTCAAGTTTCAAGAAACAGTAGAACATGAGAAACTTCTAATGTACCAGTTCCGTGAGACACCTGTATAGTCATAGATACGTATGCAATGAGGTTATAAATAAATAAATAATTTATTGTCATAAGATCTTCACAGATATCGACATTGTCATACACAGGTTTAGGCAACATTATCGCAACACACCATCAGACATTATAACACAAGATAAAGAGATAATTCACAACTAAATAAACAACAAACATGATTACACATGACAAACAGAACATAGATCCATGTGCATTCTAACCGCGGTGCCCTCCGCGGCTCACAAACTCATCCACTAAATAAAACGCTTTGCCAAGCAAATACAACTTAAGTTCGCGAACGAAATGCAGAGAAGGAACCCGCGGCCAGTATTTGAGGTGGCAGCGCATTATAGGCACGTATCATCATATAATACGGCCCCCGTTCGTAGGCCGTTGAGACATGCCCGGGTATGGCAAGGCGAGATGCATCTCGCGTACGCATCGACTGAGATAAATTCCAATTTCTGACAAATTTCGGTAAATTCTTCCTGCAGTAGCAAACCAGTCGAAAAATGGGGGGGGGTCGATGGCGTATAGGATAGAGCGGCTGCTATCTACGCTGGAGGCCCGGTATCAAATCCCGGCTCGGGCTAAAATCGACTGTCCCAGAATTTTAGGCAGGGAACAAAAACCTTTGCATGCCGCCTTCCATCGGATGAGGAAGTAAAGCCGGTGGCCCCGTGTGCTGTCATTATGCGACGTGCACGTTAAAGAACTCTTACTGGAGGTTGGAATTCCTTCAGTAGGACAAAATTCCTGGGTGTGTGTAGCCTGCCCTCAGCGTCGGTGATTGGCCTAAGTTGCGGAACTAGACAGACGTAAAATAAACAAGTAAAAAAAATCGAAAAATTTACAAAGACGGCAGAGTCAGAATACCCTGGGCTCTGAAATGGTGCTCACAAGATTCACGGTACTCCAACCCCAGCATTAACCGTATGCACCTCTTCTGAAGCACAAACAGCGCAGACATACTATGCAATCAGGACCCCCACAAAATTATACCATAGCGCAGTACCGATTCAATGCAACTAAGATAATATGTTCTCATAACTTGGAGTTCCACACAATATCGTAGCTTATACATTGAGTAAATCAATTGAGCCATCTTGTCACGGACTTTAGTTGCATGAGTATACCATTTCAATGTACAATGCAAGTGCACTCCTAAAAATTTAACCGTATCGCTTAAAGGTATCGAGGATCCAACCGATCTCACAAGAATGAAGTGGCTGGGAGCACTTAATGTGAACTGGAGCAAAGCAGTCTTGCTCTCGTTAAGCAGCATACCATTTGACTGACACCACAATTGCATGTTTCTCACTGCTCTTCCAGCCAACGCGGCCAGTTCTGCAATGCAATGCTTAATTACAAGTGAGTACTTTTTACAGTACTTGCCTGATATATTTATTTCTGCACCAACCTTCCATAGTTTTCTTGTGGCGGTTGTGTTTTCAAAGTTTTTGTCGGTCATCCCACAAACACGACCTTACTTGCACCCGCGAAATTACCATGATCACCAGTATCTAATTTTTTTCTCTTCGTGAACTTTCTTTTTTGCTATTTTTCTTTGGCTCGTACCTGTTTCAGGCGAAATAACAAACAATATACAAGACGCTTGATACGACCTCACTGCGTACTTTGACTACAATCATTTAGGGAGCTGATAGAGGACGTCACTGCTATTCAAAAGGTGTATATACATTTTTTTTGTTTCGACGCTTCATTAAAAAGTTATAGCTATAAGTGGATTTCCAGAAAACATAATATTTACATATGAAGCCAACTTTACCAGAGATGGGGTTTTCAATTTTCACAATTCTTGCATTTCGTCCGATGAAAACCCGCATGCAATAGTACCACGACGACACCAGGTACAATTTTCTGTGAACACCTGGTGTGGGATAATTGGTAACGATAATTGGTCCATTTGAATTACCTCCTAGACTGAGATCATTATTGTGAGTTTTTACGAAACTCTTTCCCAGAT